>JAOTAY010000003.1:30795668-30822325 GCA_025629805.1 Erythroxylum baracoense | reverse complement strand
TCCAGACTAGTGGTTTATTCCCTTTGTTATTGTCCCTCTCATTGTCTAATTCATTCTCTCCTCTGCTCCTCCTATCACTTATTGTTAAGAACACAATAGCAGTTTGACCTGACTAAACAATTTGCTCCGGCTTGAATTTGGAATGACGATATTTTCATGGCATTTTAGTTTGCTCTTAGGATGAATTTTTCCTTTCTTTTATTAGAAAACTTTGCGTTTATTATGACCCTTCCCAGACTCCGCAAAGCGGAGAATCTTGTGCATTGGGTACGTTGACTTTTTTTTATTAGGAAACTTTGTGTTCTAACTGTGCAACTTTTTCTTTTGTGAAGAACTCCAGCACTTGAGGAACAGTCTACCTGATCAAGTTGTTGTGCAGCGAATAGAGGAGAAACTTTCTGCGTTAGGGAATTGCATAGCATGTAATGACCATGTTGCTCTTGCACACACTGATCTTGACAAGGTAAGATTTCACATTCTCGAAAATCTGCAAGATATTGCAACAGTTAATCATGCAGGTACCCAAATTGATATTCAAGTTCTAGCAGTTGTATGTGGTCTTCGTAAATGCCTTGGTTGACTTACATTCTTGACCTTGGAAAACTGTCTCTGAACCAGTGGCTCCATAAGCTCTATACATTAGCATTAAAGATCCCTGCATAGTTGGTTGCTACATATGTTCATATGTCCCTATTATCCTGATCAGGAAACTGAGGAGATAATTGCTGATGTTCTTGGAGTCGAAGTGTTTAGACAGACTATTGCCGGAAACATTCTTGTGGGCAGCTTTTGTTCGTTTTCTAACAGAGGCGGCTTGGTACGAGATACCCATTTCATCTTCAATTCCGAAGCACTGAATTCGACCTATTGTGCCTCTAACCAAAAAAATTTTGTTTAATCAGGTCCATCCACACACTTCAATTGAAGACTTGGATGAACTTTCAACACTCCTGCAGGTCCCTTTGGTTGCTGGGACTGTTAACCGGGGTAGCGAAGTGATAGCTGCCGGAATGGTGGTAAATGACTGGACAGCATTCTGTGGATCAGACACTACAGCAACAGAACTCTCGGTTATTGAGAGTGTCTTCAAGTTGAGGGAAGCTCAACCGAATGCCATTGTTGATGAGATGAGGAAATCGTTAATTGACACTTATGTCTAAGTAAGTTGGTTGCAGTTGCATGACTCCTCTATAATGGGAACATGTTTATGTTTGTTTTTTGCAGTAAAAGATCTTTTCATAAGTTGCAGTCATATTGTGTACTATATACCCTAAATTCTGCAAGTGTAGTAGTTCCATAATTCTCTGTTGTATCAAAGTTGATATTTCTTCCCAAATCCCTGGAATGAAGAAATGCTACTTATTTCTTGCACGCCAGAGGTTCCCCTAGACAGAAGGAGCAACAAATTTATAATTCTTACCAATGTGAGCATATTTTATAATAATCTGTAAAATTATATATTATTGAATAATTTTCTTAGTGAAGTAAGAGACAAATTTGATTTGAGTGATCATCTATAAGAATCAAACTCTGCCCGGTAGTCAAATTTGATTTGAGTGAATATCTATAAGAATCAAAATCTGCCCGGTAGTCCAAGTCTTATCCCACAAGTAATATGTCAAGTCTCTATCTTGAACATTTTTTGTTTTATATATTTATTTACTCCCAAAATTAAGATTTCAATCTGAATTTTTATTTTTATAATTAAAATTAAATTGGAAGTCCTGCCTTTTTCAAATTTTATTTAACTATTTTATATTTCATTTTAATTAAAAAGTTTATAATATTAATGATTAAAATATTTAACAATCGACTAGTTTAACCATAAAAATTTTAAATAATTTAATTTTATGGTTAAAATTTTGACTTTTAAGATTTGATTTACTTTAATTAATTTTTGCTGTCAAAAATAACCAATTTCTTAAAAAATCGGTCATTTTTAAAAATTAATAAAATTTATAAATTAAAAGAAATAAATTGAGTTTTATATGATAATTTTTAGTTAAATTTTAAATTTTTATGAAAACGATCATTTTAATTATATTTTAAAATTTTTAATTATATTTAATTAATAAGTCTTACTCGCGTTATCTTTTAATAGTATAGTAATATAATACTTTGACGGATGCAATTGCGTCACTACTCTTTTGAGACCATGCAGTCTGAACTTTTCCACGTGGCCCTTTTTTGTTGCTCCAAGTAATCAAGAAGATTCTAGATGTAGTGAGTACAGATTCCGAACCCAGTATTACAGTCCCATAAACTGCCGCCACGTCATGTCGGTGATTGCAGTTTCCATTTCTCACCCGTCAGTCTAGCGCCACTCACCGCACCGATCTTTCTTAGAAAACTATTGCAGTCTCGTCACCTGACCAAACCTTCGTCTCTAAGGCTCTCTGAAGGCTCTTTTCGCTGTTTCCATTAGATGAAAACCTAATTGGAAACTCCCCCAATTTCTAAAACCCTAATTACTCAAAGGAAATTATTAGGTTGATGGCAACTTCTCTTGCTCCAGGGTTTCGATTTCACCCTACCGATGAGGAACTAGTTCGATACTACCTGAGACGAAAGGTCAGCAACAAACCTCTTCGATTCGACGCTATATCCGTCATTGACATCTACAAGTCCGAGCCATGGGATCTCCCAGGTCCTATTTCTTCAAAAGAAATTCTTTTTTCTTTTTTCTTTTTTGTACGCAAATATATCAGAATGTGAAGTACATATATAAGGTCAACATTTGGCGAGGAAAAATTAGGAAATTCTTTTAGTGGTGGATTGTTACAGGTGTAGGCGTTAGTGGGCTCTTGGAGGAAATAACCTTGTAAATAAATCCATGGGTGATGGACTTGGGAGTTTGATTCAATGGAAGTCTGGGTGAGGATTTATAGTCTTATACCGGTTTTGAGGTCAATTGTAGGATGGACGTCTTCTAATCGACTGGGTAAAGCCTTAGATATGGCAAAGAGGTCTGAAGAGTTGTTCTTTTTATTTTTATTCTTTTTTGGGTCCATTGGGAAAGAAGAAATCAGAGGTTAAAAAAAAAAAATCCCTGAAAGACTGAATTCTCACTCAGAGGAGGTGAAGTTTATCCTTATCCGTTTTATATTGGACTTTAAGGCTCTTATTAGACGTTTGTTTAGTGTTAGATTTGTGCTGTTGTTTAGTTGCTTTTAGTTCTTGAGCTTCGGTTCTTGCTTACAATAATTTTTCTAGTTTTCCAGCCTTTAGATGTTATCAAGTCCTGCAGATGTTTAGTCGCCTATGTGGTTATATCATTGGTATTCTTTAAACTGTCAATGAGAGGATTAAATTATTAAATTGTAGAAATGATAAAAGAGTAAACTTCCTGAATATGTGTTGTTAATACTTGCTTTTGTATTTTCAGCCAAGTCAAAGTTGAAGACCAGAGATTTGGAATGGTACTTTTTTAGTGCCTTGGATAAGAAGTATAGCAATGGTTCAAAGACAAACCGGGCTACTGAAAAAGGGTACTGGAAAACAACTGGGAAGGACCGTCCTATTCAGAGCAATTCTCGAACAGTGGGAATGAAGAAAACCCTTGTATACCACCAGGGGCGTGCTCCACATGGTGCACGTTCCAACTGGGTGATGCATGAGTACCGTCTTGTGGATGAGGAATTGGAGAAAACAGGAATTTCTCAGGTGAAACTGAAGTGATCTTTACGATAGCATTTCAACGTCTACTCTTGTTCCTTTGACCTTTACCATTTTTTGTGGTTTTTTAGGGATACTAGTGGGTATTGGGTTTGAATGTGGCGTGTATCTTATGCTAATATTGGGATCTTCATATAGTGTCCTCACGTGTATTGATGTTTTTGATTTTCTGTTGTTTGGTGGGGAAGGATGCTTTTGTGCTCTGCAGGATTTTCCAAAAGAGTGGAACAGGGCCTAAGAATGGAGAACAGTATGGAGCTCCATTTATTGAGGAAGAATGGGATGATGATGAGCTAATTGCTTTACCAGGTGCAGAAATGGCGGTGCCTGATGAACTTGTAGTTGGTGATGAAGCTTATATCGAATCAAATGACCCTGAACAGGTTTCTACCAGTATACTTCACTTCTTTTTTTTCTGAAGTATGAATGCTAGCCTGCTGACAAACTCAAAGCCATCTGAGGAAAACAATGTCACCAGTTCTAATATTTTGCTCATAAACTTAAAAACTGAAAGCCATCTGAGGAAAACATTGTCACCGGTTCTAAATTTTTTTTGCTCATAGCTTTTGGTACATGCTACCTTAATAAAATTTGTCCTACCTAATTCTACATCATACTTGTCTGTGTCGTTGTGTATTTAGGAACTATATTACTTGCTGCCTAGATATTGTGCTAATCAATATTTGTATTTACATACCTTTATTTTTGTATTGACAGAGAACCCTATGGTCCCATTCTTGTAACTTTGATGTGATATTGATTAATGATCATTGAACTTGAAGAACATCGTATCTCCAGCTAATTGGATCGTTCAGTTAATGTGCCAATTTGCTTTCCTTAAGAAGCTGGCAGTTCTTCATTTGTTGTTAACAATTCTCCGACCTTGCAGTAAACGTGTTTTAATTTTTTTTCTTTTGCATGGTTTGTAATGTGTCTTAAATTTAAGTTTTCTTATTTTTGTGTTTTCAACAGGATTTTGATATGGCTGGAGACGGTGCTGTTCCATTGAACTCCTACAATTTTGAAACAAACCACAATGTGGAGCACCTCAGAAATTTTGGTGAATATGATCTGAAGCCTATTTTAGGCAGTGGAGAGAAATATGGTCCAGATATCCCCGACAATGAGCTGTTAATTTCACCTGGCTTACATGAAATGGAAGAAAAGACACTGAAAGATGAATTTGTTGAAATATCAAGCAACAAAGTGAATGATGATCATTTTAGTAACTTGCTTGATACCCCATTCCTAGATGCGACTGATGATCCTACAGTCAATGAAGGATTTTTCTTGGAAGCTAATGATCTTTCCAATCCTGTGGATCCAAATTCAGTGGGAGACTTCTCAGGTTTTGATGTTGATGAGTATCTTAATTTCTTCGATGATACTGACATGAACATGACTTTTGATCCAACGGAGTTATTGGGATTTGAAGATTCCATATCTGATCAAAAGCCTGAAATACATGAGGTTAATTTCACTGCGAGTCTTCTTATATGCATTTATAATTCTTGGAAGTTGGTTGCATTTACTAACTTGAAGTTGTATCAGGATATAAATGGCGAAAGTATGGAAGTGACAACAGCAAAGAAAAGATTCTTAGGACATGATAATACTGAAGCGTCCTCCTCTAAACAAAAACCAAGTAGCATGGGATTAGATTCCGGTATGTTCAACTCTTTTGACTTATCATCGCCTTCTGTTTTCTGTTTTTTTTCCCCAAAGGTGATCAAATGTCAAGTTACTTAAATAGTTATTTGATGTGGACTTTTTTTTTGGGTTCCCTGGTGTAGATGTGAAATATCCGTTTCTCAAGCAGGCCAGTCATATGTTGGGTGGCATTCCTGCACCTCCTGCCTTTGCATCCGAGTTCCCTATCAAGGATGCATCTCTACGTCTAAATCCGGCACAACCTTCCAGTTCTATTCATGTTACAGCCGGCATGATAAGAATCGAGAACATGAGTTTAGACGGCAATGTGATGGATTGGCCACTGGGGAAGAACACCGACGTCAATATTGTCCTCCCTTTTGGCTTACTGCAAGGTGATATTATTCCTACCAGCTCGCTGCCAGTAACCAACTTACTCGCCGTGAAGATGGGATCTGTCATGGCGCAATGCTGGTTCTTTTTAATGTTCTTCTGGGTCTTAATTTTTGCTGTTAGTTATAAGATAGGTAGCTATATATGCACCAAGTGACTCACGACTGGTGAAGTTAGGGCCGATAACATCGCAAGCTGTTTCTGGTTTTTATTGGGGTGGTAACTAAAAGCCCTTCTGGCTTGATTACTGATTTGGACACTGGACTCACAGATCCATTGGTTACATTGAAACCAAACTTACTGTTTAACTGGATGGCGGATGCCATTTTTATAGATGGTGAAAGTGTTTACAATACGTTCTATTTGTAGCAGGATCTGGTTTGTTAACCCTAACTCAAATGGTATTTGATAGATATATTATACGAAGATTGTTTCGGTAGGCTTCCTTTTTCGAAGAGCATTGATAACTTGGATATCCTTATCCCTCTTTTTGACCTGCCTTTTCATGCTTTGTTTGCAATTTGAGATACGGTTGAGGAAGGAAATTGTATGCGATGTAGTTGAGAATCATATTTATGGAGCCATTGAAGGCTTCTTGATTCCATTACTGCTAATTATAGGAAAATATGAAGCTGTGGTGCTACAGATTTAGAAATGATTTTGAGTGAATCCAATGATACATAACTTCTTAGTGATTGACCTCATAGCCCTGGCCAGTGCAATCACCTACAGATGGCAGGATTGTCATACACAATAATACGGCCAAGGTGGTCGCCTCCGATGGTTCTGATACAAAAATCTCTACTGAATGGCTTACGGCAGTTGATGCACAACACATTTGCATGTTCTTTAAGAAATGGTTTCCATAGATATATATCTTAGACCGAAGAAATTCTATCAGAAACTATCAGAAGTGTCCTTAGAAGAAAATTTATGTTTCTGAATACTAGTTACATTTCTCCAGGAAGCATAGTATCCTCTCTTATATCACAATAAGCAATACCCTGAAAGGTAAGAAAGAGTTTCAAGTTATTGACCTGAGAGTCAAAAAAAGCATAAACTCAGAAAAACGGTGTAGAAATTGCATTCACCTCTCCGGTTAGGTGGGCTACGCATCTCTTCTCTGCTAGCAGTTCAGCTTCAGTCTGCAAATTTCATAAATGCATAAGTTTTTGAGAATCTAAGCTTGAATAGAAGGTTACAGAATATAATACATGAAATGATTCTTCCAACCAGTTATCCAAAACCATTCCTATATGTTCCATGTGAATGCTATATAAATTCTATAAGTTGTTTTGGATTGCTGATTAGGAAGATGTACCTTAGCAATTCGTTTGCGGAGATAATCGTCAAAAATTATGTCCTTGACAAGTTCATAATCACCATCTCCCTGCGATATGGTTCAGAAATGATGATCCCAGTCGATGAAATCATATGGATAAAGTAGTGCTCAACAAGAAAAGAAAGAGAGAGAACGCTTACTTTGGATCTGCATGGCATGCTGAAAACTAGAAAAGAGAAAGAACACTTACTTTGGATCTGCATGGCATGCTGAAAACTAAATCCTCTGCTATTTCGTAAGGATTCCCGTTTGTATAAACCTAGATTTGAACATAACCGAGTTAGGGTGAGCCATCGACAGGTTTATGTGTCGACCAGGACATTAGGGTGAGCCATCAAAACTAGTTTCATCCAACTTCCTAATCACTGCAAAGAAAGATTCCCTATCCAACCTTTTGAAGTTAGATCACTTTCTTATACACTTTTATAAATGAGAACAAGTTCAAACTAGCATTTATCATACACCATATTGGAATGAAATGCAATGTTTTTCTCACTGGAGCCGGACTCTTGATCCTAAATGAGAAAAATGAAACTTATATACTGATCTTAACTGTCACATTCTTAAGAAATCGTAGTCAGGTTCCTAAAATTGGAGGAATAAATAGGCAACTAGTGAAGCATAATCAGGAAGATATGAACATACTCCAGAAGAGAACCAATCGCCCTCAGGAGTGGGAATTACAAGAGACTTCATGGCATCTACAATCGAAACAGCAGTTGATGCCGCCGAAGATCGTCCCCATTTCTGAATAAGCACTCCACCTCTCTGCGAAGAAAGAAAAACTGTAAACGTTAGCCTTTATATAATCATAATTTTGGAATATGGCATTTGAGAACATCACCTTTTGAACCTTCTCAGTGAACTCTTCTTCCAACCACTTGTGATCCTTTATAACCTCTTTGACGGGTAAGCCGTTGATTCTAGCATTCAGGAAGTCAGGAACCTGTAAAATCATTCAAGGTTTCCTTCAGCACAAGTTGAGTGGAACTTAATCAAATCTGGTCACAGGAGTTTATGAAAATGATTCAAGTGACCTGAGTGGTTGAGTGGTTTCCCCAAATGGTCATATTTGACACTTTATCGTAGAAAACTCCTGCTTTTAGTGCAAGCTACAAAAAAGCAACCTTCCAAGTTAAATTGTTGAACCTGACGACAATTTAGTGCTACTCAATGAGAAAGTTCATGTTTCAAAATTGTCCTACCTGACATTTTGCTCTGTTCTCATCCAACCTAGTCAAAGCATGGAAATTCTTCGCAGGTATGTTTGGAGCATTTTTCAAACAAATTAACGCACTGAAAAAAAAAATCAATGTAATCAACATCGAAAAGGAAATGAACTACATATCTATCAAGAAAATTACACAAGGAAACAAGAAAACTTGTTATTTCTTACTTTGTGTTACAGGGGTTGCCCACCACTATCACCTTAACGTTACGAGAAGCAACAGCATTTAATGCTTTACCCTGATATGATCAAAAGATGAATATAAGGACCAGACGACATGGCCAAATGTAAAATGTGATCGGACAAAGGAATAGCAACCTGCTCCGCGAATATTTGTCCATTGATATCTAGCAAGCCAGCACGCTCCATCCCAGGTCCTCGAGGTTTTGCTCCGATTAAAAGAGCCCATTCTGCATCTTGAAATACCTCGTATGGATCTATTCCAATTTTCACTTCCCTTAACAAAGGAAACAGGGAATCCTCAAGTTCCATTGCAACTCCTGTGAAGAAATTTCTCATCATCTAGGGAAATCACAGTTCACAGTGCACAACATTGGAAGATAGTCAAATTCATGACATTAAATAATTGACAATGGAGTAATTGAAGAAATCGGTAGTTCGGGTTTTACAAATAACAAATGAAAAGGTTTATTGACAAACTAAAGATTATACCTAAATTTGCTCAATATCATACCTTCAAGAGCTTGAAGTGATCTTTCTGATCCCAATAGTTTCAATGCAATTGGCTGATCTGGCCCCAGAACCTCACCAGATGCAAGCTGGGACCATTATACAAGTTAGGAAACCCACAAAGTTGGAGGAAAATATTTTTCCTTTATAACTGAATATGAATAACTATCACCTAGGAAAAGACTAGATCCTTAGATATCGGGGTATGATTTGGATCATTCATTTTGAATTGTCTTAAGCATTTAAACAAATAAGCCATCCACTGTAATCTTCCCTGAATAAAGTTGGCATCCTGATACTAATGAAAAACAGAACAAACTTTTGCTTTCTCGGAGTCTTATCTTTCCGAATCCAGGCTTATCTTTACAAATTCATCTAATAAGCTATTAACCCTCTTGTTGGCAATCATTGATTCTGAGGTTCATGTCAACATTTGAATCTGGTTAGCTTGCCAAAATAGGCTTAACATTGATGCATTTGGGACATGATCCTTTCACTCGGAATAAATGAAGGCAGAAAAAGCTAAAATCAGTCAAAAACAAAAAACCTCACTTTAAAGAGAAGATGATTAGATATCATTCCTGCAGCACCAGATACTGCTACATTGACTAGTTTCTTCCACGATTTTGTCTCATCTTCCTGCAGAAGCATTGAAAATTTAGTGTAATGATCTTCATAAAAAACAAACTATACCAAGAATCAAGACAATGAAAGCCTTATAACTTATTGATCCACTGGGTTTATGCTAATTGTATGTTTTAGAGTTTCCAGAATACTCAGAGCCATGGCAGTCCTTAAAGAAAATACTCAAAGCAACCATTTTTGGGTCAATCAACAAACAACAGTGATGCACTCACTCCAGCAAGAACATGAAAAATTAATGCATACGTCACATCTCGAAATCACAAAACAGAACATAAAGCATCCATGAAAAAGAAAAATAAGCACAAATCATAAACTTGCATTGAAAGGAGAGAAACAAAAAAGGAAGCGTTTAACATACAGCCTTAAGATCATATGTTAGGCAGAAAACGCCATAACAATCGGATTTGCTTTTGGATTCCTCCGGCGGGACTGCAACAGGGGCTTGAACTTGACTAAACAAAGCCAAACCGAACCAAGTTAAACAAAATTGACCAAAGGGTTCCTTAAAATAACAAAAAAGGTAAGACCTTTACTTGACAGAGCAAGAGATATTGAAGTGTCGAGCGCGAGAGATGGGTCGAAGGGAGCGACGTAGATTGTTGTACAGACGAGTGGAGGAGAGCGAAAGCTGAGAAGAGTAGTGGAGACGACTCGCGGTCTTGGTGCTAGCCGTAGCAGGAGATGTTAGCTCTGCCACTCCCATTATTTCTCAGACCAACTTCTTCAAAACAGTGCAAAAACAGAGTGCTCAAATGTTCACAGAAACAGAAAAACAGAGAGCTTGATGATAACTATCCAGTGAAACAGGGGCGGGAGCGACCGGTTTTATTATTTGTATTTCGATTAATAAAAATCAGTTTAACACAAAATTTGTGATATAAAATGAGTGGTAATATGAGGCCACTGGGGAAGACACTTGTCAGCACATTACGATGACTGAAATCTACGATCTATCCATCTCATCTGTTGAAGATGATGTGACACTTGGCGACCTTTTGGCACTTCACCATGTGAATACAGGTGGCAACTGGGTACAGATCCGGTCCAGCTGTTTGGTCCGGTTGGGATAGGTTCGGCTCGATTGAAAATCTTGACTCTTATAAACAAAATGACGTCGTGTTATTAAAAATGAAATCGTTTTTGTATTTTTTAAGTTTCAAAATTTTCAGATTGGGCTAAGTTAGGTTTTGGTTTAATAAATTTAAGAACTAAAAATTAAAATTAAGTAATGAATATTAAATAAATTTTAATTTTTAAATTAAAATTTGAAGGGATAAAAGTGTTAAAATATTTTGAAATTTTCGATTTATCATCTAAATTTTTAAAATTTTTAATTAAATAATTAAATTTTTATAAAATGTTAGTTTTGTTTGTATTTTCCTGTTTTGGGTAACAAATTTTTTTTACTCAAATTAGTAAAATACTATTATTTTAACCCAAGGCAGTAAAATAACATTATAAAAATTTTTAAAAGTTGGTTTAATTAATTAATATTTTGATAATAAATTAAAATATCTCAAAAAAATTGATGTTATTGCTCGTATTAAATTGAAGACTCAAACACTTGAAAATTCTTAATACGGTGAGTTTTATGAAATCTAAGTTCATAATAGGTGACAATTCAATTCATGAGTCAGGTTCAGTCAGGGCTGCCTAGTTCGGCTTGACTCATAGCTTAATCGAGAGAAATAAAATAACATCATTTTTTAAAAATTTTTAAAAACTTAAATCGAGTCTTTCCCACTTGAGCCCAACATGTCATGGGCCGAGCCGGCTCATTGCCATTTACATTCATAATTTGCACCTTCCAAAGTGGTATTCCTTGGACAGAGACTCTGTTTTTATCTTATCTCCCAACATGAAGCTTAAGGTCATAGATAAGATTGTGAATAATGGCCTTCCATTTGGATTTCACTTTCACAGCATTTTAGATTTTCATTGTTATCAATAAAAATATATTCCAAGTTCCAACAGCCACCTTCCAAATACAAAGTACACATCATCAAATAGGTAGATTGTTAAGTTTTTGTTTTCATTTTATCAACTGGACAAATTTTGTTTTTTTTTATTATTTTGATTTAATAAGTTAAGATAAAATACAAAAAAGAGAGTAAAAGACGTAGATATTCTTAATCATTTTATTTTTAAAAATATCTTTATTGTTTTAAATTATTTTTAAATTTATAGTATTAATTTTAATAAAATTCATTAAATAATTAATTATTATAGATATGACTCAAATTTTGCATATGAGCGAGATTTTATTTTTTTATTATTATTTGATGTGAATTCAATTTATGATTTTCATTAGGATAATTTAATAAAATTTTACTACAATAATTTTAGATTTTTAATATTATAATTTTTTAAAATAATACGATTATTTTAAAAACTACTTAAAGAGAAAGGACATGATCGAAGGACCAAGTTAGCTTGAAGTGTGAGATGGGCCAGAGACCCACACAATCTTCACAAGCCCAAGGCCTCTTTATTTCTTAAAATATAAAAATAATTAAACTAGTTATTTAACTGCTTACTGCTCTACCACGGAGCTACTGAGCAACGAGAGATTCGATCTCATAGATTTCAATTCTCATTCTTAACCCATGATCAACATAAGCTCGAAGTTTTCTTTGTAACTCTCGGAACTTCTTTAAACAATTCATAAATAGTTTTTTTGATAAATTAAATTAAGAAGTATAACTAAATAGTAATTGGTAAAAATTTCAATCCTAATCAAATTTTATAGATTATGTTAAAATTATCACCTTAACCACATTACAATGGCACTAAAATATAGGAAATTTTATATTTGATTGAATTTTTAATATAAAGTATTTAATTTTTTGAAACTTTTTAAATTTAGCACTAAACTTTTTAATGTTTTTAATTTAGTTATTAACTTTTCAGTTTTGATATACTAATAGACGGAGTACAAATAAATTTTTTGGCCTAATTTATATAAATTTTAAAAGATTAGTCATTAAAATTAAAAAAATTTTAAAAATTACAATAAAAATAAAAATTTTAAAATATTAGGTATTATTTAATTTGTTATCCTTCGATAGTTTAATCCGAATAATTAGAATGAGATTTGAAAATTGATTAACTTAAACAAGACTTGAAAATCGTCAAAAATATCGATTAAACTTTGAATTAGAATTTTGACTTTTAAAAGTTTCAAACACATTCCCAAATTTTTAAAACAGCTTCACTATTTTGTAGGAATAAAGCTGCATATTATCAGACTTCTTCAGACCCTACTTTAATATGGGACTCAGATTGAATATGATGATGATGATGATGATGATATTTGTAACGTTATTGAGATTTTTTTTTCTCAAACAATAGCAACAAAAATTACGTTCTTCGTCTCTTTTAAATACCTGAAAATTTTAGAAAACAACAATAAAAAAAATCAGTCGATTCAATCATAAAAATTTTGAATCATCCAATTTTTTGGTTTTGTTTTTGACTTCCATTCAATTTACTTCAATGACTCTTGTTGTTTAAAACCGATCAATTTATTAATTTTTTTTTTGAACCAAACAAAGCAATCTATTCATTCATATCAGCTTGAAGCAAGTTAACAATACAGGAAGGGGGATCAAAGCCCCAAACATGAAGACCTGATGAGAAACGAGATGCTCGAGCGAGTGCATGAGCGGCCCGATTCGCAGTCCTTCGGACATAACATACTCTCACATTTGAAAGGGTAGAGAGTAAACTAACACAATCTGACACTAATTCTCCTACACCTGAGCACATTTGGACTGGTCTATTAATCCAATTTGCAGCTTCTAAACAATCAGTCTCAATAATTACATTGGATCTACGTCTATCCTTTAACCACGATAGTGCTTCCCTGATTGAAAGCACCTCCAAAGAAGTTGGTTCGGAAATGCCTGGATAGGCTCTAGTGAAACCTCCCACAAATGCACCCCATTCATTACGAAAAACAGCCGCACACACTCCTGAATTCTCCAAAGTCGCAGCATCAACATTGACCTTAATCCATCCTTGAGTCGGCAACTTCCAAACTGATAAATGGCTTGGGTCCTTCGTCAAAACTCCAACCTCCTGCTTATCCAGTCGTGCATGCACCCAAGCTTGAAGTAGACTAAAAACAGCTGAAGTTATTTGGACCGCATCTGAGAATTTGTTCTCCCAAACAACCAAGTTTCTGTGTTTCCAAATGCTCCAACATACAGCTGTAATTGCAGCCCATCTCCTGGATTCAGTCCGCTGAAGAGCATGGTCCAACCAAGCTTTGAAGGATCCCGTAACATCATGTAACACACCCAAGCCAGAAATTTGCCAACAACGCTGTGCAAATGGGCAGTGGACTAGCGCATGCTCTGTCGTTTCAGGCTGTAATTTGCACACTGGGCAAATATCATCTTCACGTATCCTACGCCTCCTCAGATTAGAATTGGTAGGCAAACAATCCGCTGCAGCTCTCCATACCAGGTTTAGCATTTTGGGCAGTGCTTCAATCTTCCATAACCTGGTCCATAAGTTCATCGAAGTTGGCATCCTGACGTTTGCCAAATCTGTTCTGAGCAGCCTATAACCAGATTTGACCGAATATATTCCACTCTTTTCACCCAACCACATCCAGTCATCTTGGATATCACGAACACTAAGAGGAATGGAAAGTATCAAGTTTGCATCACGCATATTGAACACTTCTCTAACTTTTGTGCGATCCCATTCTCTACGATCAGGCAACAACAAATCTGCAACCGTAAGATTGGGATGTTCAGTCCGACCATTCGAGCTAACCCTTCCATCCATCGAACATGGAAGCCATGAGGCTGTCCACACATTGATATCCTTCCCATTTCCTACTCTCGCTCTACACCCTCTAAGCAGCAATTCTCTAGCCTGCCATAGACTACGCCATATCATACTCGGACTTCCTCCTAGCGAAGCATTAAGAAAATTTCCATTCGCAAAATACACAGCCATCATAACTCTCGCCATCAAACTCTCTCTATTTTTTAGCAGACACCAACCCTGCTTCGCAAGCAAAGCTAGATTAAAATCTTTAAGGTCCCGGAAACCAATTCCTCCTTCAAACTTGCTTTTGCATAGAGTTTCCCATTTTTGCCACCTAATTTTACCCCACCAAAATTCATTCATAATCCTGTGCAGCTCAGTACAAAGCTGTTTAGGCAATAAGTAGAGGCTCATTGTATAGGTAGGCAGAGCTTGTGCCACTGTCTTGAGGAGAATCTCTTTCCCTGCCCTAGATAATTTTTTTCCTCTCCAACCATTGACACGGTCTTTCAGCCTCTGCCTCAAAAAAGCAAAAACAGCCGTCTTCCGTCGTCCCACTAAGACCGGCATACCCAGATATTTAGCATCTTCCGTTTCCTCTGAGACTCCAAGCAATTCACACAATTCCGCTTTAGTCTCTCTGACTGCGTTTTTACTAAAGCGGATGGAAGATTTTGAGAAGTTTATTTCCTGACCAGAGTTTAACTGATATTCTTGTAATAAGCTCCTTATGGCAGCTCCTTGCGACCTGTTGGCTTTAAAGAAGATATATGCATCATCTGCAAAAAACAAATGAGTTATAACAGGTGTTGTAGATGCAATTTTGCAGCCTTGGAATCGCCCTGCATGCTCATATTTATTCAACAGAGTTGTGAAGCCTTCCGCCCCAATAATGAAAAGATAAGGGGAAATGGGATCCCCTTGTCTCAATCCTCGACCAGGAATAACAGGACCCAAAATTTGGTCTCCGAAGGGAATTTGCAGCTTCACAGTCTCCATACATAATCTCATCCACTTTATCCATTTCTCACAAAAACCCATTGCTTTCATAACCTCCACTAAGTAACCCCATTCCATCTTATCGTAAGCTTTTGCAATATCAATTTTGAGAGCTGCATAAGCATCCTTCCCTCTTCTGTGTCCCTTCATAAAATGAATCACCTCATTCGCTATCACAATATTGTCTGTTATTAGCCTACCCGGCACAAAAGCACTCTGGTTTTCGGAGATAATGCGAGGTAGGACAGTCTTCAATCTGTTTTAATTAATAGGTCAATTTTCTTAATAAAATAAATAAATAATTTTTTATTAAACAATTTCTTTTTCAATTAAATATCAAATTTTTTCGATAAGTAAGTACAATCTCTTTTAATTAAATATTTAAATTATTTAACTTTAATCAATCTTTAATTGATTTTATAACAATCTAATTTTGATTGATATCAGTTTACCTTTCGATCATATTTTTAAATCGATATGAAAAAAAAAGACATTGCAAGTAGAGTAGTTTGAAGAATCAATTAGAGCCTGGAATTAGCCCAGACTCCACAGGTTAAACTCTGAAAACTTCAACGTCCACTATATATATGTATATAATAAGGCCGTTGGGCGGCAGGACATTTACCTTAAAGAGCAAGTACATGCCATTACAACATATACATAAGACCAAGTTGTGTTTTTCATTTCCCATTTCGTCTTCATAATCATACTACATTAGCCGGCTGCAACCTCAATTACCAGTTTCTTGTCTTTATGTTCTTGTACTCTACGATGTTCGTCTCCATCTCAATTACCAGTTTCTTGTCTTTATGTTCTTGTACTCTACGATGTTCGTCTCCAACTCAATTACCAGTTTCTTGTCTTTATGTTCTTGTACTCTACGATGTTCGTCTCCAACTCTTCAGACATCCTTTGAAGATACGATATATATCTTATGTAAATTTATTAAATATCACTTGTGCAGTAATCAAATTCAACCGTTTAAAGTAATTAGATTTGATTTTAAATAATAGTTTAAAATAATTATAATAATTTATTAATTTAAATCGGACTTAATTAGTTCAATTTAAATTTAAGTGTTATATTGACGTCATAAAAGTACCAGCATTTGATAATTTAATCGAAACCTTAAAAAAGAGATTTTTTATAAAATTAAAAACTTTAAAAAACATAGTTGTCGTTTTAGATTATAAAATTATTAATCTAGGTTGAATTTAATTAGTTTAATGATCGTTGAGAGCGGGAGTTGTCTTTGGCCAGTCCCAATTTTGATTCCATGCGGGCGCATTTCTTGTAAAAGCCTGTAGCAGTTGGGAGTTTTACATGCTTGTGGCAGGCTCTGCCGGGAATTCGGTAGTCGGGCTCGGCCAGTGGGATTTCCCTCGAAATATAAAAAGTCTCATAGGAGGTGGTCGAGTTGGTAGAGTGGGAGCATGGGGTCAAAATATTTTGTGTTCGAATTTCCCTACTTATATTCTTTCGATCGAACCTGTCGTATAGGGCTTGTCTAATGTGAAGCATCCGATTGACATGATTTGCAGACTATTGCGTCAATCCATAAATTTACCCAGTGCACATCCAAAGAATAGCAGTTGTGAGTTCCTTCGTTTAAAAAAAATCATGTCACATATATTTTGTTATTATTTTAAGTTAAAAATTATAAAAATAGTTTTTTTTAGGAGATATAAAAATAGTTTTTGAATGAAATTTTTTAACACCATGATATTTTTATATCATTTTAACTTGTATAATTATTAATTTGAATTGAATTTAATTAATTTATTTTAAATTTAAGTGTTACATTGAATCATCGTATAAGTATGATTTGATTGATTCGCATGTAGTATTTATGGCCTTCTAGGGAATGGTTGAGTTGATAGAGTAAAGGATTATAGGATCAAAAAGTCCTGTGTTTGATTCCTCCTACTTATATTCTCTCGATCGAGTTTGTCGTATAGAACTTGTCTAGTACAAAATATCCAGTTAATATAATTTATAAGTTATTGTGCCAATTCAAAAATTTAAGCATCTAAAAAAACAGCAACTACAAGTTTCTTCGTTTAAAAAACAACGTCGCGTGTATTTTTTCGTTGTTTTTTAACTAGAAAAGGAGTTTTTCTATAAAATAAAAAAATAAAACTTTTAAATTCACACTACAGCTGTTAGTCTTTCTAACTTGTATATATATACGTCTGGTGGGTAGACTTTTGGATCGTCGACTTATTCTTAGGACGGAATTAAGTAATCTCATATTTCGAGGTTTGTTGAATATATCAAATATGACAGTCGAAGAATCATCATCACCATGGGCCACCGCCACCGCCACCGCGGTGGAGGAGCAAAACGCCGTTGAAGTTCCACCAACATTCCATAAGAATAGTGGGTTTGATTCATGCACTGGGATTTACCATTCGCTGCTACAACTTGGTGACAAATTCCAGATCCCTGACAAGCACGAGCTAAACATAGCAGAATACGTGCTGTCCCATTTCTGCTACGCCGATGATCAGTCGAGAGTTGCACTCGTTGACTCGGCGACTAACCAAATTCTCACCTACTCAGAACTCCGTCGATCGGTTCACACTCTCGCTTCAGTGTTGTACCATGTTCTTGGTGTCAGGAAAGGTGATGTAGTGTTCGTTTTATCACCAAACTCGATTTTGTACCCCATCATCTGCCTCTCCATATTTGCCATAGGTGCAATCCTGAGTCCGGCGAACCCAGTTAGCACCGAGTCAGAAATAGACAGACAATTGCGTGAGTCCAATCCTAAACTTCTCATCATAGCACCCGAAGAGCTGCACAAGTTGGCAGGAATTGGAATCCAAGTTCTGCTAACTACTGGGACATCTAATGAGGAGGTTTTATGCGTTGAGAAGTTGATCGAATCCTATAATCCTCCACTTGAATTGCCGGAGAGCCAGTTGACTCAATCCGACATTGGAGCTATACTTTACTCTTCAGGTACTGCAGGAGCAAGTAAAGGTGTGATACTAACGCACGCAAATATTATAGCAAACATAACCATACTCAAGTGGTTAGTTCATGCAACCTCGTCTCAGGAAGATGTGTTCTTGTGCTTCATTCCTATGTTCCATGTGTATGGACTTACGTTTTTCGGGTTAGGACTGTTCACAGCGGGTGTAACTTCTGTGATCATGCAAAAATTTGACTTTCAGGCTATGCTTAATGCAATTGAAATGTATCAGGTTAATCACATACCTGCAGTGCCTCCAGTGATACTTGGACTAGTGAAACGTGCTGGGAAGTTGAATTGCAACTTGTCTTCATTAAGGAGGGTTGGCTCTGGAGCTGCTCCATTGAGCAAGAAGTTGGGTGAGGAGTTCAGGAAGAGTTTTCCTTGGGTGGAGCTCAGACCAGGATACGGGTTAACGGAAACGTCCGGATCAGCGGCCCTTTTCGTGTCGAATCGGCAAGCTGAAGCTCATCCTGCTTCTTGTGGAATGCTGTTGCCAGGTTTTTGTGCTAAAGTGGCAGATGTTGAAACTGGATTGGCTTTGCCACCCTGTGAAAAAGGAGAACTGTGGATTAAAAGTCCTACTGTTATGAAAGAGTACTTGGGAAATGAAGAAGCAACTGAATCAACACTTGATTCTGAAGGCTGGCTAAGATCTGGTGATCTGGGCTTCTTTGATGAAGATGGATTTCTTCATATTATTGACAGAATGAAAGAGCTGATCAAGTACAATGGATTCCAGGTACTGTCCCTCAACAAATTTGCACCTTCTTTCACACATTCTATCCAGTTTTCCGTGAAGAACTCGTGAACTAAAACTGCAAATCATGTAGTACTGAATCTACTGATAAAATCAAGAGTCAGGAACTTTGTTACAGGTTGCTCCAGCAGAACTTGAAGCCATACTTCTGAGTCATCCACAAATACTTGATGCAGCTGTTATACCGTAAAATATCACTTACCTCCACATCTCTGCTATTACGACTCTGTTCTCTGTCTTTCTGAAACGAACAGATTTTGCAGTGTGGAAGACGAAGAAACAGGACAGATACCAATGGCGTATGTGGTGAAAGCACCAGGATCTAAACTCACTGAACTGCAAGTTATACAATTTGTTGCCTGTCAGGTGCTCCTCTTCTCTTTATTTGCTTCGATTTAACTTTCTTTTAATCTGGATTCTCAAATTTTTGCGTATCTCAGGTTTCTCCGTACAAGAAAGTAAGAAGAGTGAGCTTCATCAGTTCCATTCCAAAGTCAGCTGCAGGGAAAATCCAGAGAAAGCAGCTCGTTTTACTCACCCAACAGCAACTTACCTCGAAAATGTAGCTTCTATCTAGTAAGCTAAAGTAATACATACGTAAAAGCAATAAAGCTGTTATTAAATAAAAAAATTTTATTATTTATAATAAGATTGACTATGTATAATTACCAATGTAAATCATCTTCATGATTTCCCCCAATTCAACCTATTGTTATCTTTTATTTTTGAATCAACAATATCTTTGATTAGCAAATTGGGTTGGATTTGGGAAATCCAGCCCGGCCCAAACAAGTTCACCAAAACGTCAAAACAATGTCACGAACTTTGGACCATCTAACCTTTTGAATTGGGTTTGAATTAGAAAAAATTCGGTCCAATCTAATCAACCACCATCTGTACGGACATCTAATACATGTGATTAATATTGACATCAATAACAGCAATAATAATAACGACAATAGTAATATCAAGTGGAAATCTCGTTGAGACGCGAGATCTGGAGAAGTCTGGTAATACACAGCCTGACTCTTAATACAATTGAAGAGAATCGACACTTTAATTAGAGCCTGCCCTTCTATTTTCACCCAAAATTTCACTATTTTTAATAAATTATTTACTATAATAACTTTTATAAATAAAAGAAAAAACTTTATAGGCAAGTAATATTACTAACTTAAGCTTAAAGCCAACCCCAAAAAGAAAAATCGAACTCAATAGTTTGAAATCAAATTTAATTAAATATAATTTAAGTCCTTAAATTTAAGTTAAGACTAACCTAATTTCTTACTAACTTTGATTTCTCATTATTAATCAAATTTAAAAGATTTCTTAAATCCAAATACCTAAATCCGATCAAATTAGACGTGAAGATCGAATTAATTGATTGACTTCAGGTTAAACTAAACCCAGATTAGGCTTTTTCCACATCTATACTACCTTGTTTGGACGAGAAAATGACTTTTGACAATAGAGTTGGCTGGAGATTATTAGTTGCAGATCTTCAAAAATCAACGAGTGTTTCAACAGTAACTCTCCAAATTTATGTATAGGGATCCAACTCGAAAGGGAAAAAAGAAAGAGAAGTTACAACCGTATCAAGAAATGACCAAAGGTTAATCCTAATGTTCGATAACTTGAGAACCCTAGTCCAATTTCTTTTCCCGCAAACACACTCGTACTATGTGAACGATTTCCTATAGCAAGCTCTCTTCTTCACTCCCTGTTTGTCTGTCTCCTTCGTCTTGCTCTTCATCACAGCTTGCTTTTGAGTTGTTTAATACTTATCTTTCAGGAACTTTTAAGTGCACAGCTTCCAAATTTGTGGTCATGCAAGGAAATTGCAAGGTACAAAGAAATGATTCGTAACAAGAAAAAATCTGAAAAAAACTTGAAAACTAATCTGTTCCCCTCTGAGACGCGTAAGCCACCTTCTGCATGATCATGCCCTCAGCAGCACGGACAGATCTCTGTGACCCGGTGATTGTCACTTTCCTGCCAATCAAGATGAGAGAGAGTTGCGTTAAAAGTTTCCGTCACCTGGCAAAGTCACATCATATTTGTGTTCTGCAGATTGACAAGCCTAGGATCTGGATTCATACCTATCGCTGGTTCCGGACAGGAAATCACCTCTATCGGATATTTTTATCCTCGCCCCGCTAACCTGTCAAATCAAAGTTCCACATTTCAGTGCGTAAATAACATTACCGAATCCCTGCACCAGGGTGGAGTTTGATATACTGAATCGTTTCTACAATCTCCACAGCAATACCATGAACCGCATGACTATCCCAGCAAAGCAAGGAAAAGAAAATGAAGCGAGAGAGGAAAAAGCCCATAAGTCCTCTGATTCTGAAGAGAGATGGCGACTGGTGGAGATCAATTTCATTGATATGTTTTTGACAAACTGTCTAGGTTTAACTCCACTGTACCTGACTGATTTCCAAGATGTTCCTTCCACCGCGACCAACAACCAGCCCAATATGTTCATCTGCAACACCAATTGTCACTGAGTTTGTATGATCCTCCTGAAAATACCAAAATGCCTTCTATCAATAACAATCAACTAACAGCAAACTGCAATAGGTTAATGCTTTCCCAAAACTAAGTCAACCATGTAGAAAAAATAGCAGAAATGCAGGGAATGCAGTACAGGTTAAGCATCAAGGAAACGGATGAAACCTTGTTATTCTGAAACTTCACTCCAGTCCCATTTGGTGCGTAGCCCATAGTGTTGTATGCTGCTGTTGCAACAGAAGGAAGCACATATGTACATGGAATACCGTGAAAACCAGAGAAGTAAACACCTAAAATTTCAGGTTAAAGATATCTCAACATAAAATAAATTTAAGGGGAAGCACCACACATCACACAGATAACAACCCAAGACAGTTCAGCGGGTCTATGCATAAGAAATGTATATTAATGAACAGAACAATCTCAGAAAATAATTTCAAGATTAGCAGTTTTAGAAACACTTTCTCATATTTATTGTGCATTGCACTTTATACAAAGACAAATTAATTAGGCAACTAGATCATCAAAACACCCATGAGCATATTTCAACATTTTTTAATGAAAAGCTGGGCAGGGTACTTTGCCTGTAATGAATTTGTACCATTACTTCGACTGAACTCATTCTTCACATGAATACTTGTTATCATCTTTTTAGTGATTCAAGTATGTTCCAACCTCCCACCCCCACCACAATCTTATTATATAATATTATCAATGAAAGACCAAGAAGTCACTGGTACCGGAAGCAAAAGCAAATTTGAATCAAGTCAACTGCAATAGTTGTGAGATCAAGAAAAAAGGAAAAAAAAACACTGTTCTTTTGATAACTACATACAATAATACAATGAGATATATCACGACACCTCTAAACCATATGCAAATACAAACATTATGCAAATATAAGCATAGCTGTTTATATATAGTCCATCCCACTTGTTCCTCATTCCAGTTTTAATATGGACAGAGCATATTATGATCTATCAAAATTTAGAGATCCAATTAGATATTTGTAATTTATGACATGGAATTTATATAAACTCAAAATTTGTGTTATAACTGAAATTGAGAGAGTGAATTTTTTCTTTTTAGAAAAATCAATGCTGATTCCTTTGTTTATGTATCAATTGTTTCAATTCTTATTTTCTTACATGATTAGCAAAAGAAAATTTTTGTTTCAAAGTCAAATACAAGAATTCATGAATTCATAGTCAATAGTTAAATAGGACCAATTTGCACTGATTTTTACTTGTCGCTAAAAGTTCGTATTTGGGTTTTCATTTCAATAGAAAGGAGAAAAAGTTGGCATAGTATATGTTTTGAGATCCTATAAAAAATGAAATAAATAGAGAAGTCCAAATTTAGGAAGAGATTATGAAAAATAGTATTCAAGCTCCAAGTAAAACAAACAGTTTCGTGACTCCTAAAATAGGGAAGGGCGTTTCATCTGTGACCCAAAAAAAAAAAAAAGATACTACATTCTACAGTTAAAAACTCACCCAAAATAGTGTTGAACCTTTTCTATGAGGGACCAAAAGACAGGCTCAAAACAAAAGGCTCTAAAAAAAAGATAACTAAAAATTTTATTAGTTCATAAAACTTTTTGCAATTAGATCAAAATTGGAGCAGGATCAGAACTAATCACTAACAAGATAAACAGTTAAACATTCATCAAATAATTTATGAAAGCAAAGTGAAAAGATGTTGAAGCCGCAAAAGGACTTGTAGCGATCAATACGAATTGCTAGTTTGTTGTGGGATACTGGCAGAGAAGTACCTGAATAAGAAAAAGGGGCATTCATAGCCTGTGCATAATGAGGATCTTCACTTAACTTGGACAAAATTAAGTCAATAGCTTGCATCTGCTCGTCTAAAGTTCCTGCCACTGTCACCACCCTATCATTTAAGCCATAAAAGTTCTTATCCATGGGAGATATCTTGATGCTAGCTTGTGATTCTTCGATAAATGACCTAAATAAATGCAAAACAGTATGTCAGATATGGTGTTTGCTCCCTGTGTTTTGGTTTAAAGCACTCGCATTTGTTTGCAGGTGACCTTGCAATAAACATAAATCAGGAATGGCAATTCAACCACATGGTGCGGATGGAATGCTCTACAAACATATATACCGATATGTGTTATGTCCAAACATGAACAAGCAGCAACTATGATGAGAAACATGAATCAGTATCACCAGGTATATACTTGACTCTAGAATTAGCTAATGCATTCTTTCCTACAGGCATAAAACCAAAGATTGAGAAGGCCTCAAAAGAGAGGGCAGCTAATCCTTCATCACCAGAGAACCTCCATGTATATGAAACAAGCGTTCCCAGAAATTGTTTTGTAATCTGTACTCCAAGTAAGCTAGCCTACTATACTGTCCAAGAGAACTAAAGGCTAGTTTTGAAACCAAAAATTATAAGAAAAACTTGTTGGACGGATGTGATGTTAGAATAAACGATAATGCTGTCCACACTATTATCAGGTAAAACTGAATGAAGCACATGTGACTACTCGAGGCAAAAATCAATTGCATTTTCAATATTTCACATCTTTTAAGTTTTCAAGCTACAACAACTAGACAGGTTTTACGAAGCAGAATGTGACAGAATTATTCATACTTTATGATGGCCCCTCCCTTTCCAATAATGCTGCCACAAGAATTATTGGGAACAATTAATCTCACTTTCATCCTTGGTTCCGCATCATGACCATCTTCAGTATGAAGCTGACAAACAAGATATCAAATGGTGAATTAACTTAAACTAACATAAGCTTAACAAAAACTACACAAAATTTGTACCTCACTGAGCAACTTAGCAAGAACAAGTTCCACTGCCTTCAATACATCGTCAATTAAACCGGATATCCCAATTACTCTATCAGATGTCCCTGGAAAAAATTCATAATTGCGGGACAACTGAATTCTTGCTCCGGATTGGGATTGGAATTCAGTAATTGTAGCACCACCCTTTCCAATAACAGAACCAGCTGCAGCATTTGACACCAGAAACCTTATATATGTTGGCTTCTCCATATTATCTGACAGAAGAAGAAAGTATGTTAGAGGATAAAAGATTAGCATATAAAAATAGAAGAAACTTATTTTAAATCCATGTTTTATACTCTGCAAATAGAATTAAGGTACCTAATGTTTTTTCTTCAGTTAATCTACACGTTTGGGTATTGTAAATAAAAATTTATCGAAAGGGCGAATATGAATTCAACCCAAAGAAAAATCAAAATCCAAACAGCAAATGTGATGAGGAGTTGTGAAATCGGAAAATTTTAATAATAATAAATAACCACCGCATGCACCGAACTCTAATTACTTTGACACACCCGCATTTTCAATGTTCCTAACAACAGATTACATTTTCCCAGTAACCAAAAACAATAGAAAATAAGCCACTTCTCTCCATTACCTCGCCCCACATCTCTCCTTAACTAAACAGACTAAGTTAGCGTTTAGGGTTTCAATTCGAACGAAAACTATCAGATGCAGGTCACTAAAGACAACTGAAACACCCTGAACACGTACCATCACAATTATCTACAGAATGCAGTCAAAATTCAACACGCCGCGTAAACAAAACGACTCAAAAGTCAAAATAAAACCGTCAGCGACGAGATCAGATTAGATTACCTGACGTCGGAGACTTAGGCGGCGGCGGAGATCTGTTCCGATGCGGCTCCGGCGACGACACGTAAGACGATTCTGTCGATTCCATTTCCTTATCTACACACGAAAGAGAAGTAACCGTCAATCACACGGATACACAGAGGCCAAACAAAGTGATAAAACTCGCAATGTCCATTGAGAGAGAGACACACACACGATACCTGTTTTAGGAGTGATTTACTGCAACTCCAATGTACTCTGTATCTGTGTGTCCATAAGCCATTCTTCTTATAACTTCCTTCGTGCCCTTTTTTTATATTATGTTTCTGTGTTTTCAAATGACTTAAATTAGTGGAGTACATGTACGGGAGTTGATTAACCAATTACTCATTAAACAATTTATATACATGTTTGGTTAGTGCATAACAACATGACCTACCAAGTCAATATAAAATTATTAGTTGATATAAGATATGCTATTGGTTCGGGTTCGAATTGGTCAAACCCTTTTAACTTGGCTTCTCAAACTTGCTCAAAGTTTGGTCGATCTTGGACTAATACTAAAATGGTGTTTTTTTAGTAAATTTGATTACAATATGGATATTTTACTTAATCAACTCGATTGATTCAGGCTTTTCAAACTGCCTCGTAGAATTCAAACCAAATTTGAAAATTAATTAATTTAAATTTGATCTATTAATTGTAAGTCGGGTTGAATTAAATTTATCATATCTTAGGATATTAACGAGTCAAACCTGTTGTCGATCGGACTCGACTCGACCTCTTTCTCTTTTATCTAAATCTAATATTGAATTTGCTTAAATAAATCAAAATGGTATCTGTTTGAAAAAAAAAATTCAAAAACGACTTTGTCTCAGTCTTAAAGTTTAAGAGCAAAATGACATTTCTTTAGACAAATTCTCTAAAATGATGTCGTTTTACGTTAAGCGCGTGGACCATTCAAACCAATGAATTGGCCTCAGACTAATTGTTTAGACCCACATCTATTTCAATCCTCGATCATTCGATCCTTATTCGTTAACTCGAGCTTATCCCAATACATCTTGCCAATGTTACGAATACCGTATCGGATTCGGCATCGGATTAAATATTGGTACGGTATTGTACCGGTACCGGTCAATACCAGGTACCGTTTCGGATAATTTTTTAAATTTATAAAATAGTCCCTAAATTTTTATAAAATTTGCAAAATAGCTCATTGTCATATTGTACAGTTGTACTGTATATTTTCAAACCTGACTCCAAAAATCATAATAATAAATAATAATCACAATTAAAATGAAATAACAATAATTTTCAGATATTTCACATATAAATAATAAATTAATAATCACAATTTTTAAGAAAAAAGACAATCA
>JAOTAY010000003.1:30775607-30795568 GCA_025629805.1 Erythroxylum baracoense | reverse complement strand
ATATCACATTTGCAATTAATCCTATTATTCAATTGATATATATATATATATATATATATATATATATATATATATATACACACACATATATATATAATACGTATATATGTATATGTATATGTATATGTATATGTATATATACATATATATATCATGTTCTCTGTTGGCTTTCTTTCTTGTTATTGTAATCTGTTTTCTGCAATGCCTTTTCTTTAAGACTAATCACAGATTGGCCTCTGTTTCAAGCAAATATGTATTATGTTCTCGCAAAGTTTACCCATCATGTTTGGAGCTAAGCTTTTTTGCATCAGTGCTAGACTTAGGAAATTCAAAGATTTCAAGTTAAAAAGAAAATGAGGGGCATCTAATTCTTATGCGTCTCCCTAGGTAAGAAGCATCACAAGCAACAACTGCACCTTTATTCTTAGGACCTATATATATATATATATATATATATATATCTATGTATATAAAATATGTACTTCAGCTATAGAACAAGATTAAAGTTCCTCACTTCCTAACGTTCACTCTTCATTATCACTCAACATCTCAATTAGCTAAAGTACTAACTTTCTGTAGTTTATATAGCAGATCTTTATTCCAAACTTGGTAATAAGCAAGAAGGGCCTATGCAGTTGGATGCTTGCCACATTGTTCATTCATTATTTTCTTTATCTATTGCCACAATGTTCGAATCCTGTTCTTGTATCATTCAAGGGTAGAACATTGAATCAATGGCTACACCGTTTATAGCAGGCGCTGGAATAGCTGCTAGTGCTTATGCTGCTAGATATGCCATCTAGGCATGGCAGGCATTCAAAGCAAGACCTCCAACTGCTAGATTGCGCAGATTTTACGAAGTTGGGTTTCAACCCATCATGGCAAGGAGAGAAGCTGCTTTAATACTTGGAGTCAGGGAAAGTACTGCAGTAGATAAGGTTAAGGAAGCACATAGAAGGGTGATGGTTGCAAACCATCCGGATGCAGAAGAAAGTGATTATCTAACATCCAAAATAAATGAAGCAAAAGATATCTTACTTGGAAAAAAGGGTGGCGGTTCTGCGTTTTAGTGCAGACTTGACTATCCTAAATCATTCAAACAATCAAGAATCTGAAAGTGCTTAGTGCCTTAAAAGATGATTCTTGAAATTAGTTTTGAACGAAAAACAGATGTACTTGTCCTATTGCTTTTTCTAGTCCTAATTGGTGGACAAATCTGTAAAACTCTGATATGATTGGTCCGCATTTAGGATACAGGATGGGGTCTCTAATCTGTTTCTTCAAAATGCTCCTACACTGTTGTACGTGAGAGGCAATAACAAAACTGGAATTTTCATCTTCCAAAAAAAAATCGCTCAAACTCTACATTGGTTCTTGTGTTCCATTACGATTTGTTTTCAATAAAGGCTATGCATGGTTTCTACAGCTGTTTATGAATTCATTCCATCAGGCAATCCTCTTTGGCATACATCAGCATCGCAATCTTTGACTACTATCTTTAAAGACCTCAACTTTGGAGTTTATAAATTAGCCACCAACTAAACCATTCTAGTGTTTCACGATGAAGCACAAATAACTACCATGACATATTGATTGGAAAATTGACTCCTTATAACAAGCGAAGCATCTATAACAAACTCAATAGCAGAGGGAAAAATTACTGGTAAGGAAAATTACCTTTCTTCTCTTACGATCAACAGACCCAAGAGCAGAACGCAGTTTAGAAACCTGGGTTGCATCTCCTGCTTCCTCCATGGCTAATGTTTAAGTAATATCCTGATAAAAATAAAAGCAGCAGTACAAAGAAAAATCAGACATGCTTAAAATCTCAAAACAAATTCTGATGAACATATTAAAAATTTTCTCAATACCCATAACAAGAAATGAAATGGAGGAGGAACGACATTGATAGAGATTAAAGAAAGAAAGTACATAAGAAAATAGATTCATATAATCGAAAATCTTAACCCAATAGAATCGAAAACCTTAACCCAATAGAAAAGAAACTCAGTAGAAAAGACGAGAGAAAAATGCTATATCGAAAAAAACAAAATTGAAGAAGAAAGAAATGAAGAACATTACCAGTGCTATTCTTGGTTACGGGTGTGTCCATAGTGGGCTACAGGGATAGTTTGTGGAGAGATTTGCCAAGGTAGACGATTATGGGTTAAGAGGAAAACAATATCTATTACAAAGAGAGTGAGTTCGGAGGAGTAAACATTATGGTGCTAGAACGCGTGCCAAATTAGCAAAGTAATGACTCCCATTCCTCTCGATTACGAGAGAAATGGAGCATTACCTTAAACTTATGAATGAAAACATTACCTATTCAATGATAGCATCTTACCAAACAACACTTTTCATTCCATACTCATACCTATTTTTTCAAACCTCCTAAACAAGTACCCCTTTATTTTGTTACTTCATTCTCACGTCTATATGCTAATTAACTTTGTGAATTGCAATATAGATATTCATTTAAAATAAAAATATTAATGATTATAAGCACAAATCTATAAGTGTTAGGTTAAACAAATCCTAAACAATAATATTTAAAATAAAACTTGGACCTAATCTCCAAAATAAACTCATATCTTGCAGGGACGGCAAATGAGTCTGAACCCGAACCTACTGAGTCCGAAGTCAATTGGCCAAGCCTGAGTTTATAATTATACTCTTTTCATAATTTGAGTGATGATTTTGTTAGAGTATTACATATTAACTAAACATAAAAATGTTGAAGGGTTTATAAGTGGTAAGTCCAACTATCCAAATGACTAGTTCTAGTCATTTGACAATAGTTGACCCAAGCCCAGTTCTAATATGGTATCAGAGCTGATGGTTCTGAATGTCTAGTCTCAGCAGCTCAGTTCGATTACCACTGTGATTATTTCAAGTGACAACTGGATGTCTAATCTCAATTGCACTTGACGGAAAGTGTTAGAGTATCTCATATATGACTAAACATGAAAATGTTAAAGGGTTTATAAGTGATAATGGTCAATTATCAAAATGATTAGTTCTAGTCATTTTGACAACAGTTGACCTAAGCGCAATTATAATAAATCCTATATATTGATAATGAGTGTATCGTGATTTTAGGTATGAATATTTGATTGTTTATTTATAACTATATTATTTGTCTAATTTAACTGAAAATTCTTAAAACAAAATAACAATGTCTCATTATTTATAATAATGAAAAAAATATAAAGTGTTTTAAAACATATTCGCTTAAATGGGATTAGTGCTACTTTTTAGTTTATATTGACTAGTTTGTTTTGTTTTGTATAAAATATAAATTTGGAGATATACAATACCTGTAATTCATAAATTTGGTGACAAGTTTTTAAAATATTATTTTATTCTTAACATATACATAAGAACTCTTATTTAGAGAGCATTTAGAAATAGATCCTTAAGGTTTGTTATATATTATAAATAAAACCGTATGATAATTATATTAAAAACAAATTGACAATGATACAATTTTTATTTAAAATGTTTTTTTGTGAACGAATACTAATTTTAAGGACTTATTAATATGAAAATTAGTAATTTATCTATTTTTAAATTTAATAATATATGCACACTTTTAGTGAAATATTTTTTTAATTATCGGTAGATCATAATTTGATTGGTCTTTCAAATAAAACGTAGTCGTACAGCATAAAACCCAAGTCCAGCCCCAGCGACGCAACGAACAAACCCGCGAAACCCGAAACAATGAAACCCGAAAAAAAGTTTTCAAATTTCAAAATCCGTTGCGTCGAAGAAAACGCATCTCATACCGTCCATTCCCATCTTTGAAACCTATCCGTCCACGTCAGCAATCCGCACCTTTAATACATCAACCAATCCCGTCTCGTTCCAATCCTGTATATAAACTAAACGGGACTCTCTCGGCCTTTCAACCTCACATTTGAGCTCTAAATCTTTCGCTCTCTTTTAAGAACCCTAGAATTCACGATGGCGCCAAAGGCAGACAAGAAGCCAGCGGAGAAGAAGCCGGCAACGGCAGATAAGGCTCCGGCTGAGAAGAAGCCACGAGCGGAGAAGAAGCTCCCAAAGGAAGGATCTGTGGACAAGAAGAAGAAGAAGGCGAAGAAGAGCGTAGAAACATACAAGATCTATATCTTCAAGGTGTTGAAGCAGGTGCACCCTGATATTGGTATATCTAGCAAGGCTATGGGGATCATGAACAGCTTCATCAACGACATCTTCGAGAAGCTAGCTCAAGAGGCTTCGAGACTCGCTAGGTACAACAAGAAGCCTACCATTACCTCTCGGGAGATCCAGACCGCTGTCAGGTTGGTGCTGCCCGGAGAGCTCGCGAAGCACGCCGTTTCTGAGGGTACTAAGGCAGTTACGAAGTTCACTAGCTCTTAGGGTTAGGGTTTTATTTGTTATTCTAGTTTCCCAATTCCCAGGTTAGTTTGAGTGTTTGCAGGTGAATTCTCTAGTCTTGATTAGAGAATCTGATTTGATGTAAAGGGCTTACCTCTTGAATTCAATTGAACTTGGTTCTCATTCGGTACCTTATTGAATGATCTTTTCTTCGTTTATTTCATCTATGATTATGCTTGCTTGCAAATCCTGGGATTACATAAAGAGAAATTTTATCAAATATTTTATTTACGGAACGAATGAAGAATAGAAGTGACATTTGTTCTAATTATACATTTGAAGGATATACAGAATATATAAACAGAAAAATAAGGACACCCCTTAGTGTAGAAGCGGAAGAAGCTTTCTGTTCAATCCAAAGGAACTTCATTTCTTCAATACCCTTCAAATTATCTTGTATGGTTGAATATATTTAGTCTTGATTACACTATGGAGTATGCTCTGATCACTTCCACAATTGGTGCACGACACAATGGACATTTTCCTCCACCTCGAACCAATTCATTTGCACATTTTGAACAAGTGCACATGTGACCACATCTGAGAAAAGATTGTAAACCAGTAAACTTGTTGGATGATGAGGAGATAGAAATAAGGATGGCAATAGACTGGTTAGGGCTGGTTAAAGACCATAATGTTGTCATTTTGCCAAACTGGCTTGAGCCGGCTGATCTACAAGCCCAAGCTCAAAACCTGTTTGGCAAAATGACAACGTTTTGGTGTAGGCCAGCCGTAGCCAGGCTGACAACTTGGTCTGGTTTGTTAGCTTTGAGTTGGGCTGGTTTTATGGAAACTAGATAGGAAGTATAAAGCAAGATACCTGTACAACAGAGAATCTATATGACTATCACAACAAACACAGCATGTCCCTTTCCTCACATGACCCCATTTAGACCCATCTTCAGATGTCTCTGCGCTCAACCCTGCAACCACAGTAATGGATCTTTTAGTTACTACGAATTCCCATATTATCAATAGCAGTCTCTATAACTCTACTGTAATGATCGTTGTGAACCTTTAAGGACACAAGCCACATTACTTAATCAGTTGCAACTTTATTATAACAGATATGAGGAAGAGTGAGAGATAGAGAAGTGGCGAAACCTTTTTCACCATCTGACCGATTAAGCGCTGCGGAAACTTCCTGTCTGACAGAGCGCTGCAACTCGAGCTGCATGTCCATGCAAGATTCCAACATCCTCTGCATGTGGCTCATTGCTTGCTGTAATCTAGCCATGTCTGTTCTCAAATCATTAATCATCTCCCACTCCTGCCATATTAATAGGATACAGATTCAAAACTAACTTCAAAGTGAAGATTAGATCACAAATTGCTGAAATCTAAGACCAATTTAAGCCATTGAGAAAGCTTTTGCTTTGGAAAACCAAAGGGTTGGAAGAAAAATGACATTCCAAAAGCAACTTCCACGAAGATGATAAGTTAAGAAGCCTTCATGGACCAACTAAAACTTATTTTGGCAGCAGTGCAAATTCGAGGAGGAAGAAACATTCCACTGAATGAGAGTACCAAATTGTCTTGCACACATTTCTCATGAGGATACAAAATCTGGAAGACAAATTTACTGATTCATTAATAAATAAAAGGATATTTCAAGTTAGAGAAGATGACACACAAGTTCAGAGCGTTGCATGCTATGTCGATGCCATGTATTGTGATGCAAATCCTGGTGCCAAAGTGGCTGGGGTGGTGGAACTGGGGGAGAGGGCAGAACCAATGAAGGCCTGTTCAAGGCATTACGCTGGCCTTCAGTTTGTTCATCTCTCTGCTGTTCCTCATCAAACTCAGGTGAAACAGGATCTGGTGCTGGCAAGTTTCTGTGCAGATCCCAATCGATGGGAGCACGGCCTTGCCTTTCTACATATGACTGTATCAGTTGGTCCAGACTTTCACGAAAACCACTGCGAAGTAGATTTGATACACTTCTCCTACAAGATGAAAAGAAATTCAGTCATCTGAATCTCAGAATACAAATTTATGGCATTAAATATTACATCAAGACACAGACTAGCTTGAATTATATCGTTGTTTTTAAAAAATCCGTATAACTAATTTAAGCTTTTGATAATACCTGCTCAAAAGTTCTCTAAGCTCCATACTGTAGACATTATCATCATCAGGTGGATGAAATCTATTCAATCTTCTCATGAAAGAACGGCGAGTTCTAGGGGGATCAGAAGGCCCATCTGTCCAATTTTCAACAGGTTCTCGAGAACCATCCACATGCCAAGCTCTTTGGGCCTCCAATGGATGGCCTTGTTCATTACGCACATCTCTAGGTGTTTGTTGGGGCCAATCATTGAGTGAGGACTGTTGCCTATTTCCATCCATAGGCTCTGCATTATCCACCTCCCAGTCATTTGGCTGACTGAGGTCTGACTGTTGCCTTTGTTGTCTCTCATCAACTGGATTTCTTTCTTGCCAACCACCCCCCAGATCACCAGATTCCTGCCAATTTATATTAACAACACCCGTCATGATTTCAGAACTGTCTGTGTGATTAGGCAACTGATGAACATCACTATCTGGATTCACGGATTGTGATTGTTCATTGTTCTGAGATCGTGTGTCCTGTGAGGTGTTTGTCCGGTCACTTCTAGAATCGTCAACAATATTGTTAGATGGTGTATCAGAATGGCTGCTCACTTGACCACGAACAATATGTTCTAACCTTGAACGGAACCCCTCCCTGGATTAGGAAAAGTTTTCAATTAGGACAATCAGATGACAATGCCTTTTCACATTGCTCAATAGCTATTGGCAGATGGCTAACACTTGATTAAGCTAACTGAAAGATTTAAGCTACAGCAAACAAAACAACCAAGCTACTCTTTTGTCTAAGAACTAAAAGACAGCACATATGTTTACCTACACAACATGGACATACATACTCATCTAGAGGGCCTATAAAAAGAAAACAACAAAATGCATGCAATGTTGAACAAAAGTGAACAAAAGGAGGGGTAGCAAAAAAACAGCATAAATTGTTGATACCATTGAGCCAGTCCAGATATTTTCCAAGATTAACATCCGTAAATAGGGTATCAGCAAATAAAGAAAATGAAGAAAAGGTGTCTTTAGGTAATACTACATCCGATCGCTGTTGGCAAAAACAAGGGACATATTGAGATGACATGCCTTTTTTAAAGTTTTAAACCTAGTTAAGAAGTTTTTGAGACATTTATCATGATGCTGTGCAGTCAGGCATCCATATCGCATGTAAGTGAAAAAGCCAGCAGCAGTGTATTTACAATTGAAACGGAGCAAAGTGCCCTATGCACAACCTCTCCCAAACTTTTCATTTATTGATAAAAGAAGTGACTTGGGACAATTCAGCACTAAACCATACTAGCTATGACACAAGTGCATAAATTTCACTAGACTACCTACAACCTATTTTGAAGATAAATGACACAAGTTCTCAATAACATGAATCTGGTTTTTGAATGTACTGGATGATGATCAATCAGAAACTCTATTCATAGATTACCAGGATAAACTTTAGCAACTGTGTTATAGAACGACCTAAATAATGGAATCACATTGCATCTTTTTCTGAGTCAAATGTAGGGTTATATTCACTTGTTTGGGTAATCGCTTGAAAATAATGGCACTGCTCTAAATCAGATTTGTAGCAAGATCTAATAATGGTACAGTCCAACAACAGCGGTGAGAAGAATATTCAAAGCACGCCAAAGATCTAATACCTTGAGTTGAAAAAACACATACCGTAAGCCAGAAACAGTGTGCCGTTGCCTTAGTTGATTTAGTTCACTAGCAGCCACAGAAGGCGGTCTCTCATCTTCAACTGTGCTTTCATTCCTCAAGAATCTACCTCTCAATAATGACTGCAATATTGAAAAAATCACTAGCAACCCCTCCCTTATTTTCACCTTAGACCTACCCAATTGACATGCCATACACAGAAACAGCAAGATAAAGGAATATAAACTAACCTGAATGCGGTTACGATGGGCAAAATCTGAGACAGCACGATGCTCTAACAGACCCTGAAGCTCCCTCTGTCTTTCCCTCTCAATCCTCACAAGCAAGTCAATAAGAGCTTGTCGTCCACGCAACCTCAGCATGTCCCTACGAATATGCTCTGGTTGCCCTTCATCATGGTCGGCTACAGAGCCATCACGGTTTCCATCAACTTGTTGATCAAGTCCAGCACCTTGATCTTCCCTCTGTCCTCCACGAGCTCCTCGTTGTTGACTTGTCATTTGCACCCACTCTCTGACAATTCTAACCCTCTCACGTTCTGTTTCACCAAGCCATTCCGCTCTGGGACTGCCATTCCGTTGGGACACATTAGAGTTGTGATCACTAATGCCAGTTTCCATCCAGCCTCGAACAATCTGCCTCACCCTCTCCCTCTCACCTTCACCAAGATCAGGAGATTGTTCCCTACTAGACCCATTATTATCGACATGCTCGTTTTGTGACACCATCTGCCCACGTGACCAAGGTCCAAATTCATTCTCACTCTCACTAGCATCCCCCAAACTTTCATGATTCACAGTTCCCCGGCTGTCTGATATATTTGAGCTAGATATGTTTGTATTGGACTCCACACTTCTTTGCTGCCTCAACCTCTCCCTTGCTCTATTTAACAAGTGTTCATCCTCAAGCTCCCGCCACATTCGCAAAATTGCAGAAGCCTGTGTGCTTGGCCTCTCCACTGCCCCCTGTCTCCGTGAAGTTGGTGACTGTGACTCCCTTAAAAATGACGAATCAAGCATTGACACAGTGTGTAAGCCTGCAAGTGCCATCAACTCAGACTCACGATTCCTCCTTTCCATCGTAGTGATCATTTCTTGAGCCTGGCGAGCAGCCCATCGGCTCAGTATTCGCGAGTGCCGCCGCCTTGCTGCTGATGACTCAGCCAAGTCATCCCCCTCAAGATCAGACCTACGTCTCCGCCGCACAAGATGATCACCTTCATCATCCTCATCATCAGGATTATGAGTGGAGCTACATGATGCATATGACATACAATCATCCAAGTGCCCACACACAAATTCCTCCAATCCCCGCTCAAACTCCACATGTGCAGCTTCAGCAGATTCAGGCTTTTGTTGCACTTGTTGAAAGTCAGTCATTCTCACCAAAATCCCATACAATTTGACACCAAGAACACTCAAAACCACCACCTATTACTGATATACCTTCTTCAAGGTACACATAATTACTTAAATTCACTCGATGTAACTCCTAAGAAAATAAAATATAATATCAAAACATCTAACGATCCCAGTGAAACCAAAAAGAAAAAATAAACAACTTGAACATAAAACAAAAAATCCCCAAAACAAAACAACAAGGCCCTAATTGGTTGGTGATCAACAACAGTCCCAATTCATCACCTGATAACATATAGACAAGTCAAAAACCAAACAACATTCTAAAGAAAATACAATTAGGCACCAAAATGGATCAAATTAAAAAATAACAAATATGACTTGGCAATGGGAAAATAAGAATTGAAATGTACCCAAAAAAAAAGACGTACCTATGAAACTGTGAGGGTTCAAAATGTGCACATGTCCAATGCCCTTTCCCTCCTCTAATCAATCGAAACCCTAAAATTTGCTTTCGCTCAATCATCAACCGGAAAACGAAAGAAAGCAAACGTGAAAGTGTGAAGAGAAAATCTGTTTAAGAAGAAAAATATAAAAACAAGGAGAGAGAGAGAGATCAGAGAATGGAATGATTTGGGAATTTATAATTAAGTGAAAGAGAGAGATTTTAGAGAGAGAATTAAAAGGAGCTTTAGAGAGAGAAAGCGTGAAAGAAAGAGAAAGAGAGAGAGAGAGTCGCTTTTTCTCTTTTTTTGTTAATCATTTACCTTTCTTTTTATTTTAATTTTTTTCAGCAAGTTTGAGGATGACCGACACGCAAGCAGCTCTGGTTTTACTTTACATGCTCAATTACTCTATGCCACGTCATATTTATTCATCCTTTGTATTGTCATCATATTAAAAAACATTTTAAAGGGTTCATAGACGACTAAAATATATGAAATAAATTAATTAGTTTAATTATAAAAATTTTGAATTAACTATTTTTTTAATTTTTAATTTTTCAGGTCGATTTATTTGAATAATTTGAATTGTTAAAAATCAGTCAATTTATTAATTAATCGGTCAATTTTTATAAAATAAACGATTCTTATAAACTACAGTAAACCAATTAATTTTTATGTATTAGTCTCTTGTCATTTAAATTTAGATTAAAGACAGTCTCTTTCAATCATAATTTATTTTAATAACTCATATTATTAAAAATATACTAATTTATTAATTAATCGGTCAATTTATTAAATTAATTAATTTTTATAAATTTATTAAATTTCATTTACCATTATAATTTTTAATTAAACTTCAAATTCTTCAATAAGTAAGGACAATTTCATTCAATCATATTTTAAAATTTTCAAATTTATCCAATCTTTATCTGACGGTTTAACACCGATCTTTTAAACCTTAATTTTTTTATCTTGCTAGAACTTCGGTTCGGCTTTTAAAATATCAATCTAAAGTAATATCCTTTTTTTAATTAATGGTGATAAGGCAGGAATAATTTATTACTTAAAAATTTATTAATTTATTAATTTTGAACTTAATGAATTTTATCAATCATATATATTTTTATTACTTAAAAATTCAATTTGACAGGATATAATTATTTTAATTACTGAATATGCCCTTTTATCACTCCTACTTTTAAGTAGAGATGACAAAGCTTGTTTGATCCGATTCAATTCGATCCGACCTGACATGAAGTTAAAAGACTCAGCTTGAGTTAATTCCTTTTCAGGTTGAGCTTTTTAAAAAAAAAAACCTTTGGAGTCCAAGTAGACCAACCCAACCTGGGGCTTGAAATTATACAAAAATAATGTCTTTTATTTTAAAATTTTAAAAATATATCTAATCGAACTTGACTTAGGTCCTAATTTAAATACAAAATTTTAGGTTAACCCTATCCCGACCCATTGCAACCCCCACTTTTAAGCCCCAAAATAGAAGTAATATAGAGCTAAAAGACAAGTGAAGAGTTTTGTAATGCCTCTTCACTTGTCAAAAAGGTGGAGCAAAAGCAAATATCTTGAAAATTTCTTATCTATTCTCTTCCCTACTCTTCTTTGCCAAATTGAGTATAGCTTGAAATGCCATGACAGAAATCATTGTCCTTACTCTTTCCATTGACGGTGATGTTGGAAATTCAGTTTTTGGTGGCTTTAGATTATTAGAGAATAAAAGGCTGGTCATGTGCTCACTAAATAGGTCTAGAGAATATCACCATTTTGGGTTTTTATTGATTTTTAATAATAAAATTTATTTTGATAATAAAATTTTTATTATTAATAAAACTTTTTAATAGTAAACATTGATTAATTTTTAATAATAAAACAACGTCATTTTTGACAAAACGGATCCGCCCGATCTTTGCCCATGACCCGACCGTCACTTCCAAAACAATGTTAGATTTGTTAAAAATGGTTTTGGAATCTATTATGGTGATGAGTCATATGTATACATATGCTTTGAAATTGATACCATTTTGCATTATGCTACTTTAACTATTTAAGATTAAATTCACTGTTCTCCTTTTTGTTTATGGTATGAGTTGGAAAGTGACTTGGAACAAGTTAAAATCATGCAAGTTAATGTTCATGTGGTTCTTTAATTGGAGAACAAGATTCTCCACGAACTTGCTTTCTCTTAAAGTTATGAGTTTTCAAAGATGTTATTATTGGTTTCAAGAAATTATAAAATCACTATTAATGAGTGTCATTGAAAAGGAGTACCTAAATTTCACAAGCATGACTCTGGTAATGATATGAAATAAGATTACATTATAAAGATGGTCCACTTAGAGAAAAAAAAAATAATGTATAAAATTTTAAGTATTTGACAATAGATCAAATCGGTATCTTCATCCTTTCGCTCAGTTGGCTCGACTTGTCAAGAGTCAAAGCGCTTAAAATGATATTATTTTGATTTCACTTATTAAAAAATTCTTACTTTCATTATGAATTTCTTAAACTTAAAGATCAAAATGAAATCTTTTTTAAAAGTTAAATTAATATAAAGTTATTTTTAAAAAAGAGTTCGAGCTATCTCCTAATCCCGAGTTCAACACAAAGGCCAATTAACTCGAGCTCAATCCATTAACTTTGAATAAAACCGAACCAAATTTGTCACTATTAACAACTAATCATATAACTCTTTGAAATATTTTACCAAAGAACATCTCAAATTACATGCATTTCTTTTATTGATCGTTGCAAACTATTAGGAGAGAAGATCATATGAAACCGAGTGGCCTCTTTAAGTTGTCAAGAGAAATAATTAAATGGAAGTGTAAAGACAAAAGAGGCAATTGTTGGAAAGAGAGTACAATAATTTACAAGTGTCCATTGGCATAGGGACAAAGGCATTGGGAAGAAGAAGAAGAAGACATTTTAGTTATGTTAGGTGATCTATCATTCAATTTCTTCTGTCTCCAAGTAACTTGTCTCCTCAAGATGCGATATCACGTAAATGTGTAGATGAGATGGATTAAAAGAGCGTTGAAATAGCAAAAATGGAACAGATGATCTGGGATGTGTCTACTCTCCAATAATGTCATTCACTAACTATTAGGTTTCTTTAAATACCCTTATTTAAAAAAATAGAAGAACAAATTATATTTTAAAGCAAAAATTACAAATTGTCTCATAATTTTTAAAAAAGTTTAAATTAAAAATTTATGTTATTTATAATATTACGTTGCACCGTATCATTTTCAAAATAGTACATTAAATTATACATAATTAAATGTTTGAGAGTTTCTATTATACGTATGATCAATTTAACTTTGTAATATTACAATTAAAAAATTTAAACTCACTTGAAATATTTTAAAAATTAAATGTTAAAGTTTGATTTTCACTTTAATATCTCATAAAAAGTTTAAATAAATTATTATTGTTACCTTTGTAACTAGTTTTACTTCTTAAAAAAGGGTGCAATAAATACTCTACGGTGAAATAAGTAATGATTAAAAAATTCAACCGATTTAGCTAGTTTAATTATGAAAACTTTGAATCAACTGACTTTTCGATTCGGTTTTTAAATTTTCAGTTTGATTTACTTTAATAACCATTGTTGTTAAGAACCAATTGGTTTATTAATTAATCAGTCAATTTTAGAAATTAATCAAATTTTATAAATCATAATTAATTAATTAATTAATTTTATTTAATATGTTTCCTTTTCAATTAAATTTCAAACTTTTGGATGGATAAGAAGTAAGGACTGACTTCTTCAATTATATTTAAGATTTTTAATTTTATTCAAATTTTAACAGGTTTTTAAACAATCTAATACTGATTAATCATTTTATACTTTAAAGCTTAGGGAGCATTTGGTTCAAATTGAGTAATAGTAATAGGAATGGAAATAAATATAGTGATAAATGAGAATAAATATATTCATCATAATTACGATGGTTGGTTAGAACGAATGAATGATTACTATTACTATTGATAATAGTTAGTTTGTCAAAAATATTGAGAAATAAAAGTTTGTTAAATTTTTGTTTTATATCAAAATTTAATATATTTTAATTAATTATATTTAATTGCTAAAAAGAGAAAAAAATATAATTAATTAATTAATTATATTAATTATAAAAAGATTTTAAAAAATGAAGGGAGTGTCACTCAGAAATGATTGACATTCCTCTTATATTTAAGAGGTATGGAGCAATACCTGAAAGTTGGATATTATAATGCTGTCTCTATAATGATAATATATAACCAACCATTTCATTTTCATTTCATACCCGTTGAAACTTTCCTAAACTCATCAACCAAGCATCCCCTTAAACTTTAACTTCCGATTTAATTTTTAAAATATTTAAAATAAGTACTATTTTAGTTGTAGTAGATTATAACATGATATTAAAGATAATGACAAATTTTTTTTTATGAAATATTAAAAGTATAAATCAGAACTTCAACCTGCGCTTTTACTGGGAACATATCTTCTGTTCGCAAAGCTCTGTTTCCTGTTCTAAAATTTATCTTCTTCGGCCATTGCTATAAGTAAATTAAAAGTGGATGAATGAGACTGCACGGGAATAAGAGGAAACAGAATATTTGACAACAAAAGATTTTGTTCCGTTTTTACTAGGATAAGATCTTTTATATTGATTATAGTATTTTTATCATGTTTTATTAAATATTATTTATATATTTACGTGAATTTTACATAAATATATGAATGAGATTTAATATAATAAAGTTAAAAAAGTAACTTAAATAAAAAATTTGATGTGTTTTTACTATTCCTTTACATTGTTTAACATTTTTTTAAGATAAAAAAGAGACTTCAGATTGGCCTACCATAAAGGGGTATGAAACCATTCACGTTGCAGTTCAATAGTAATGTCAGGATTTGGTACCTAAAATAAAGTAGAATCCTATGTTGTTGAAAATGAAGACAAGATGTGTCAAAAAAACTCATGTTCTTGTACGTTGCTCCTGTCTTGTACTGTTGCCCATGAATATGCTCTCCTTTTATTCAAACGAAATAACCTGTTCCATTTAAATTTTTAATTAAGTTACCAACTTTTTATAATCTTAACATCTCAGTTCAAATCGTTAATTCTGTTAACATTTTGCTATTTGGTTAACGAAATCTTTTTTGTCAATGACATGTAAATGTTTAGGATTGGCAAAATCAGCCCGACACACGGGCTGGGCGTTATTTTCAAAACGATGTGGTTTTGGAAATTTTTTGCTTAAAAAAACGAGTCCGTCGGGTCACAAACAACTATGATTCGGGGTCGAGTAGAGCCGGGTCAGGGGCAACTTAGACTCGGCCCAATCCATTGACATTTCTATAAACATCTACGTGAAAAATTAACCATTAACTAATCATCTATGTAGAATTAAACATATAACCTATAACCTCTTTTGCACAGTGGTTTGATGTTTTAATTCACGTGGATGATTAATTAGCAATTAATTTTTTATGTATACGCAAAAAAATCGTTAAATCAACAAATACTAACAAGATTAATATTTTTAACCGAGTTTTTAAAATCATAAAAGATCGAACACTTAATTGAAAATTTTAAAAGTTTGAACATTAAAACGGAAACAAGGAATCAAATAATTCCTTTAAATACTAGTTTCCAAGTATTCCTTCACTTATATCAATAAAATGTTAATAAAAATAATATCTTAAATTAAATTATCACATTTAAAAAGGTTTAAACATTCAAATTTTAAATTTTAAAAGTTACATACTATAATTAGAATTTTAAAATTTTAAAATACTTTTAATCCATTATTCCTACCATTTATTAATATTTTTATTTGTATAATAAGGAATCCTTTTAATCCTTCAAATTTTAATTGTGCGATTTACATAATAATAATTACTAGTTAAGAGTAAGGTTATGTATTACAACTTAAGTTACTTTTTAGACCTTGAATTTTAGTTAAATTTTTACTGGATCGTTATTGTTATTCTTAAAAATAAAGAGTATTATAAAATTAAAATTATGGGAGTAAATGAGTAATTTTTAAAAAGTTAAAAATATATTAATAACATGTAAATTTTAAATAAAAAAGAAAATAAGAGATTATTAGGGGTTGAAGTATCCTATTCCCGATAGGGCGTTCCAACCCTATGCCACTTAATCTAATCCATACGTTTGTGTAAATCTTACATAAATGTGTGGATTAGATTTAATCAAATAAGGTAAAAACTAGTTAATTGATAAAGAATCAAATCTCGATTATTAGTTATTATTCTGAATTAATTTGCCAGAGCATTCTTCTTCTTTTTGGTACACTTGGATGGGAACAAGTCTTCTGATCCCAAGAACCCAGTTCTCCTTTAATCTCAATCATCCAATATAACAAATTGGATGTTAAAAACAAAAGAGAACAGGGGGAATAGATATTTTGGGAATAAAAGATCTGTTCCCCTCTTAATCAAACAAAATCAAATCAAACATACTCAAATTTTCACCTAAACAGAATATGAGGAGAGTAAAATATACGCAATCATACCTGCATTTTCGATGGAGATACAGAGACATCTGTTCTCCCACTTAGATGGCTTCAAATTTTCTGTGCCTTTTTTTTTTCTGTGCCTTCTATTCTAATAATATCTTACCTATTTAAATTTTATCTCTCTTAATTATTGTATAGTTAGATGTCACTTCGAACATGCAACTACAGGAAAAACAGTACAGAAGATTGGAAGCTCACTTGATGCCTCTGCTCGTCTTTGATCTATTTTCTTTTGGCATTTTGTGATGAAACCATTGAAAAGTGAAACATTTATGGATATGGCCACGATCTTCATGTGCCCAACGTCACTGTACTTGGTTGAAATCCACTTGTCCTTTCTTTTCACTTGATCCAATTTTGTTTACTTCTACTCTTCGATTTATTTGGCTTTTCCTCACTTCTAAGCATATCGAACTCGATTTACTTCTTCTAAATAATACATTTCACGTAATCCTTAAAAGGAACTAATTAAGTCGCTAATATTTCATGAAATAAAAATTTTAAATTGTTAATACTAACTAATAATTATCAAATTACAATAATTATCGATATTTTAAAATTGAACCGATTCGGTCAACTTAATATTAAAAATCTTAAATTGAATAACTTTTCGGTGTAGTTTTTGATTATCTAGCTCGTTTTAGTTTAATTGTTTCTGTTATTAGAAATCGATTAGTTTATTAATTAGTTAGATAATTTTTATAAATTAACTAGTTTTTATCAACCAAAATAAATTGATTAAGTTTTGTTTAATAATCTTCTATTTTAATTAAAATTTAAATTTTTCGATGGATAAGAATAGTTTTATTTAGCCCTTTTTTAAATTCTTCATTTTTTTCAAGCTTTAACGGTTAAGAGGCTAATATTTTATGAAATAATATTTTTTATTATTAATACTAACTAATAATTACCAATATTTTTAAAATTGAACCGGTTTAATCAATTTAATAATAAAAATCTTGAATATGTTAACTTTATGGTTCGATTTTTAATTTTCTAGTTTGATAATTTTTGTTGTTAAAAATTAACCAGTTTATTATTTAGTTAGACAACTTTTATGAATTAATTAGTTTTTATAAACTAAACTAAACCGATTAATTTTTGTTTAACAATTTCTTTTTTAAATTGAAGTTTGAATTTTTCAATGGGTGAGAATAGTTTTCTTCAATCATTTTCAAAATTTTTAATTTTATTCAATTTTTAATTAATTTTATGACGATATAATACCGGTTTGAATATTTTAAACCTTAAACTTCTTTTCTTATCGATTTAACTTTCTGACCGAATTTGACTTAATATGAGCTTATGCTTATATTCCAGGATTGACTCTTTTTTGCTGTTGTAATGCCATATAATCACAAACCCTTTATATAAAAATGTCCAACCATTTTTAATATTATTTTAATAACATATTCTTTTAAATTTTTAAGTCCATTTTCAATTTGATCACTTAATATTAAATCAAGTTTTTGATTAGACTAATATTATCAAGCCTAAGTTCAATTGAACTAAAATTGGCAATGCATTAGAATGGATTGAGTTTAAGATTATTTGAAACCGACCTAAAATCTATCACAACAACACCTAATAAAAGTTTCGCCGAGATACAAGATTTAGAAAAATCTAATATTTAGACAGAGATTATTTCCGATAGATCTATATGCAATGCAAGATCCAAACTTTATTACAAGTGATTTAAATGCGGCTCAAATTTCGAATGGGCCTTAAATTATTGGTCCAAACTTGATCCTTATTAGACTTTAATACTTCAAAATAAGGTCTAGACATCAGGCCCTTAGGAGAGGTAGAGTTAGTGGAAGAAGGTAGGGCATGGGACTAAAATATCATGTCTTTGAATCCCATGTTGACATTATCTTGATCGAGTTTATTATACAAAATTGATGCAGAGTACTCAATTGACGTGATTTTTAGATTATTGCGTCAATATAAAGATTTTCATAGTGTGTGCATCAAAAGATAATGACTGTAAATTCTTCTGTAAAAAAAAATTCTTAACATCAGGAGCAATGTGAAAAAAAGAAAAACAAGACAGAAGCCATAATAATGTATATGGGTTTTGGATGGCCAAGCAAATACTCAAAATTTAACAAAAAAACCGGAATAATTTAAAGAGGTAAAAATCAAGGGTTAAAAAATCAAAATCTTAAATAGAATAGTTTTGTAATTTAATTTTAAAATTTTCAAATAGTATAAAAATTTTCTTTAATTATATTTTTAAATTATTATAATTTAATACCGATAAAATCTTTTAAATATTAAATTTCTTGTCTTAATGATTAAATTTCTTTTAGAAAATTTTAAACATTGATAATAATTACTACAATTCAAACCAGCAAAATTCAAATCTTTGTCCATATAAAAACAAAATTTAGATTTAAAAATTCAACTCAAACTAAATTTATTATTTTCAAATCAAACTAACTAATTAATGAGTCATTTGGTTCCATTCCTATTTTTCTATTGTGGTTTTTAAGTTAAAAAAATAAACTATTTGATTGAGAATTTAAGATTTCTAATATAAAAACTGAAAATAAAACTTGTTTAGTTGAGGTTTGTAGTAAAAAACAAAAAGCAAAACTATATTTAATTTTATCTTCTTATTTCTATTTTTTAATTATACTCTTATATTAATTATTTTTAATATAATATATTATGTTTTTAAACTAATTAATTATCATTATGGTTAGAAATAAAATATATGCATATTTATATAATTAAAGAAATTTGCATGTTAATTATATATAATAAATTCTATAAATTAAAAAATTACATTAAATCTTCTAATATAATTGTGTATAACACAATATGTGAGGAGGCCAAAGTTGTGCATCAAACATGACTTAACTCAATCTTTTACACTTCTCTTTTAACTTTTCCTAGTTAAAAAGTTTTATCCGATTACTCGTTGGGCCCTCTATTGAGAGCGTTACTCGTTGGGCTCTCCTGTTAGAGGTGTTGCTTGCTGAGTCCTCCATTGCACGAGAGGTATTGCCCGCTAGGCTCCCTAGAAAGAATTTCCGTCGTATTCCAATATAAAAAAAAAGGGTACTTCAAATCGAAATGTTTCAACCAACATTATTACAGTCCTTGGCCTTTTGGCCTTTTTCTTGTTACATGATCCACAAATTAAGGAAGATAATCACGCTATACCTTTTGGGCGTGTTTGGAGGATGGCGGATCAGCCAATATTTTAGCCGATTCAAGTGTTTCAGCTGTTTGAAAGTCAAACAGCTGAAATACTTATTTGGAAAGAACATGAAAAGCTAACTGTTACGTCTCAAAACGCTGAACTTGGAAATGTTATACAGGAGCAACGTTTCACAAAGGTGTTTCACTTTTAACAAGTGAAAAATCAATTTCACCCTTTAGATAAATAAAGCTATACATTAATTAATTTTTACAAATTAAATTTATGTCTAACTACAAGCCCTAAACT
>JAOTAY010000003.1:30741426-30762254 GCA_025629805.1 Erythroxylum baracoense | reverse complement strand
AAGTCTTTACGTTTGCATGGGAGTCTCTTACCTCCGAATGGGCCAAGAAGAATGCGAAATGGTCCTGGGCTTAGAATAGCCAATAAGTATAAGACTGGTCTTTGAAGATTGGATCGATCGACCTGTGGGTCAGTATGAATGGGCTTGGGCCCAACATGGCCGACTCGACCATACCAGGTACATATAGGACCAAAAACAGCCCTCAAATCTTCTATCCCCCTTCTCCTATCCCTACGCTGTCCTATTGTATCTTGACCATTCATTTATGTGAGTCTTACATAAATAGAAGGCTAAGATACAATAGGACAGGAGAAGGAGGACAGACGATCACGTCCTCCAAAAACATGGCCAGTACTTCTCTTTAGCTTAGACCATACGACAGTTAACTCATTTCTGTCAGTTACGAACGACAACAAGTTCAACTTGGCTTGAAACTTGCCAATAACGGAAAAAGACATCGTTTTGGTGTAATTACGACTAATTATTATTTCATTTTAAAACAGATTCAAATATATATTTTTAGAATAATGATTATACTTAATTTGTTTTTTTTAAATTTTAAACGAGATATAATTATCAAAATGTGAAAAATTTAAATTAATTAAATATAAATCTCTCTTATTATAATATAAAAAGGAATTTGGGATATTATTTTTATTTATTAGTAATTCAACAATTTTAATACAATTCTTCTAATATTGTTTATAAAGGGTTAATTGTAAAAAAATTTCAAACTTTGTTCAATTTTACAATTACAACCTAAATTTTAAAATGTAGCAATAAAATATTCAAATTTTTAATTTTAACCTGACGTTAATATTTTTATTAAGTTTATTCACATGACTTGTCATATGTTCATAAACAGTAATTATTAATAATTAATACACATTAGCCTAAATTAAGAGAAGAAATGCAAATTAAGAAAACGGCCTTGTTTTATCACAACAATAAAATGACACCGTTTGAAGAAAATGAACCCTAATTGAATTGTCATTTGACGGGTGCTTCCAATTGCAGCTTCCGAATGTTGTGATGGACGATGTAGTTGGAGGGAGTTTGATAAAGCTTTGGTTTCATGGTTTCATATCAGCTTAGATAAAAGCCACCTTGCATAACATTACTTTCCAATAGTTTTCCTTTATGTCAATGAAAATCGTATGCAAGTTGAACAAAAATAGTTTGTTTCTTTGGAATCTAGCATCAACTTGTTTGAGGTTAAATATATTAGAATTTTTACTATGAGCAATGGTAATCAGATCGGACCGGAGGGACTTGACTTTTAGATAGATAACTGAGAAATTAATAATCTAGACAAAACCTGCTTTGATACCATATTAGGATTTTTAATATGGGCAGAGTGTAGAGTTCACTAACAATAATTGAGCTTAAGTTAACTATTGTCAAAATGACTAGAACTAGTCATTTGGATCGTTGACCTTTGTCACTTATAAACCCTTTGTTTACACCGAAAAATGGGTTCGGCCCATTTTTATTGTTTTGGGCCGAAAATTTGAAGCCCAAAGAAAAGTCCATGGTTCGAAGTCCAAAGAAATCCATTGACCTTGGCCATCAGATTCCAGTGTCTAGCGAAGAGGAAAGTAGTAGAATTAGAGTTGGATTGAGAGTCTAGAAGTCCAAGATAAAAAGGGGATAAGATGATAAACTTGATAGACACCAGCTCAAACTCTATCTCTATTGGATATGATAAAGTTTATCCAAATTTTATCTATATCTAGTAAGATAAAATTTTATCAAGATTACAAGTTTAATTGCAATAGGACACTCATCATCGTTGGCTATAAATAGAAGTTTTGAAGTAGAAAGAAGTCTCTCCAACATCTCACATATCAAAAGCCTGGCATTGGCATCCCAGCAAATCTATAAGTTTATTTTTTCGACAATTCTCTAGTTTTTAGCATAGTCTTTTCTTTTCAATTGTCATTAGTAATTTGCAATTTCTTTGTCATTGTGTTTTGTCGAATTGTTTATCAATAAAGTAAAGTTCTTTTCTGTTAGATTTTTTGTCTCTTTCTAGCGTACACAATCGTTTGATTTCAGTCTTAGATTACAAGTCGCAATATCCTTTTCTCCTTATTTCCTAGTTTAGAATCACTTTAAATTCATTTATGAGAACAATCCGATGATTCCTATTGGTCAAAATCACTGAGGCGCCATCTTTAACCCATCCCCATGGACGTGGTAATGGGAGATAGCTCAGCACTCCCCACGCTGGAAGACGCCCTAATGACGAAGAAGGTCAAAAATAAAATAGGGGAGCCTCAAAATCAAGAGGCAGCGCATACTGATTCACATCAACAGTTTAGTGCATCGCAATCAGATGCAAATGTAGCAACAGCTCTAACGCAGTCGATCTCATTTAAGAACAACTTGCTACAAAATCACCAACCATTGCGAAGACAAATCAAGATTAAACCTGGAGAAGTTATACATTCACATAATGGTTCGGGGCCTACAATAACATTTGCGAAAAGCATCCACCAACATATTGATCAAAATATGGCTATGACATTAATTATCCGACCATTGGGTAGGCATATTGGCTACAAGGTATTGTATAACCGTCTGATGTCATCATCGAAGTCGAAAGGAGAAATTAAACTAATTGACATCACAAACGGTTTTATTTGTTAAAGCTCTCCAACAATGAAGACTATGACATAGCATTGTTCTAAGGACCCTGGACCATATTAGGCCATTACATAAGGGTGTTTCCTTGGCATCGCGACTTTGATACCAAGGATGACCACATTGAAGCGATGGCATCGTGGATTCGCATTCCTAGACTGCCAACACAATACTACCACAATATCATCTCCTATTTAAAGCTACATCAAAACGGATGAACACACAATGTCGGAGGAAAGGGGACTCTTTGCTCGAATAGCATTGACGCTTGATTTGAGACAACCTCTCACCCTCACAGTCACGGTAGATAAAAAAACCTATCCAATCCAATATGAGGACTTGAATCAAATATGTTTCAATTGTGCACGATATAGGCACACAAAAGAGGATTGCAATCGAGATAGTCCATACAAAAGTATAAATCAACAGTTTGATGCAACCGAAAATCTCAATTTTCAGGCGGGATCATTAGCTCCAACAGGGCAACAGTCGGCTGAATTGGACTTGCAGGCCAACAGTAAAAAAGGTTTATTTCCTCAATTTTAGCAAAATGCTATTCAATCACCACAATTTCAGGCCGAGAATCAAAGTGAAGACTATTCCAAGCTAGGCCCTTAGCTCTTGGCTCAGAAAAAAGGAAAACGCCAAGGATATCACCAATTAAATCCACAAAATCAGGAGCAGAAGACTTACCTTAATAAGCTGGTAATGGCTAAGCCATTTATGTCTCAATCTAGATATTCTCTCCTCTCAGAATAACCGGATGACACCCCTACTAATCCTCCTGAGGTGGTCCCAGCTAATTACAAGTTAAAGTCTGAAAATTCATCTGCTAAACCCAATAAAATTGTTGGCCCATCTTTGGGAGGAAAGAGGAAGCAAACAACTCAGGCCCAAGCTACCATATGGGTTAAGAAAATCTCCTAAGCCCAGTCCTCCGCAAACCAAGAGCCCACATCTCAGCCAGAAGACTCAAATGTCTAAAATGGTAAACAGAAACTACAAAACAATAGTACCTCGCAGGCCATTATTATTCCACCTGTTGTTATTAACTCAGGAGACGAAATTAGCATCGCATCTAGCTCCAACCATAGCTCATCAGAGTCCTCACACGTAGCAGTTACTGTGCATCAACCGACACAGCCACGACCATAGCCAAATACAACCCAAGAATTATTCAATGCACTGAAAGATGTCCCCACTAGAATGCCAGATTACAGGGGTTTTCATATAAGGAAAAAAGAGATCAAAGTGAAACGCACTAAGGACCAACTCGTTGACACAGAAGACATCCCACTCGATATAGAAGGGCAGGGAATCACAATGGAAACAGATGATTCTACTACCCCAAACCGAGAGGAAGATATTCCCCTAGATATCACCAGGTAAGTTATAACCACCAAAACAACATTTTTATAATGAGTAACAATCATAAGGCTAATACAATTAAACTTCTAACCTGGAACTTTCAAGGAATAAGTAATAACCATACTATTTCCACTCTCAAATCACTTATTAGACTACATAGGATCAATCTAGTAATTATTGTGGAACCACGTGTAAGTGGCAGCGAAGCATCTAATATTATTGATAAAATTAAACTAGGATTCATCAATTCTTTTCGTGTTAGGCTCAAGGGTTCTCAAGGGGCATTTGGGTTATTTGGCAAAATTGTTTCACTATTAAAGTCTTATCATATGATAAGCAGTATATACATATGCATGCTACCACTCATAACTTGAATAATTTATTTCTCACGGTGATTTATGGAAGTCCCAATCCTTACATAAGAAGGATGCTTTGGGACAAACTAACATGCATTTTAGGTATCATCTCTGGACCGTGGATCTGCCTCGGGGATTTCAGTGCCTACCTTAGTAATAAGGATAAAACAGGGGGAAGATCATCAACAGGGTGTAAATTCTTCAATTCTTGGTTGGAACGTTCTTACCTAACTGATATGGGTTTTAAGGGCTTAAGATTTACATGGGCTAGGGGGCGCTGTCATGAGAGACTCGACTGGGTATTAGCCAATGACTAATTCAGCCATTTATTCCGGAAGACATCGAATATACACTTACCACGAGTGTCGTCTGACCATTCACCTTTGTTGATTACCATAGAATAGGGAAATCGGTCATTTCAGGTATTTCAAAGTGTGGGAGACTCATGAGCAGTGGTCAGAATGGTTTGCTCAAAATTGGAAGATGGATATGCCAATTGATTTAGCTCTTTTGGACATGCAAGACAAACTGAAGGTTTGGAAATACGACGTTTTTTGAGATTTTTTCAAAAGGAAGAAGCGAGCTTTGGCACGGCTACAAGGACTGCAATCTCATCTAGCACTTAAACCATCATCTTATCTCAGGAAATTGGAGGAAAGTCTGAGACAAGATTTAGAGCTCACATTCACTCAAGAAGAGATACTCATATCAAAAAATCAAAGATCTTTTTGGATCAATCAGGGGGACAAGAGCACCACTATATTTCACTCAAAACACAAGATGAAGAGCAAGGTCTTCAAGAAAACAATGATTTAGCTGGATGATTTATCATGGTGCTCGGACAGTGTAGTGTTGGTGCATGAGATAACAACCTATTACAAAGCTATTTTTCAGGCAGGTACTACGGCGTCGGCCAGCATATCGGTGGGATACACTTCGAAGGGCAGATTTTCTCAGATTCCTCAGTCATACATTAATATGCTATCCATGCCTGTTGAAACAAATGAAGTTAAATTGGCTATTTTTGACATGGATGTGAAAAAAGATTGCTGTCCAGATGGCTTTTCAGCGGACTTTTATTAGAGTAATTGGGAGGTTATCAGTCACACATTATGTAAGTCGATCAGCGAAATATTCAGCTCAGGGAAAATGAATTCTACACTTAATGAGGGCATGATTACATTAATTTCGAAGATTAGTATGCCATAAAGGATTGGGCACTTCCGGCCTATCAGTCTCATAAATGTAAGTGCCAAGATCATTTCCAAAATCATTACAAACTGTCTGAAGAATGTTATGCCCTTTCTAGTGAAGGACACGCAATCCAGCTTTGTGCAGGGTATACACATCACGGAGAACATTATAGTTGCCCAATAAGCTATTCATACAATGAGAAAGCAAAAAGGTAAAAAAGGGTGGATGGCGATCAAAATTGATCTGACCAAGGCGTTTGACAGAGTTGATTGGAATTTCTTTCTTGATACCCTAAGAGATGCCGGAATTCCAGAATATCTCACAGCAGTCATTATGAGTTCTTTAGCTACAAGTAGTATGCAAATTCTTTGGGATGGCTTACAGGGGGAAAATTTAAACCCAGAAGAGGGGTGAGACAGAGTGACCCTATCTCACCTTATCTTTTCGTGCTTTGCGTAGAAAGACTTTCACAAGCCATTCATGATTCAACGCAAAAAGGGATTTGGAAGCCACAACTTTTTGGGAGAGAGAAATTTCCGTTGTCACACTTGCTTTTTACGGATGACCTGATTCTATTTCGAGAGGCTAGTATGCAATAAGTGATATTAGTTAAAGGTATCTTAGAAGACTTTGCCGTATCTTCCGGGCAGCTCATTAATAAGAGGAAATCGGTCCTATTTACTTCTCCAAACACCCAACTGGAAGTAGTACAACAAATTGAAGGAATTTTGGGCATTAAACTTGTGAACAATCTCGGCACCTACCTTGGTGTACCCATCATCCACGATCGTGTTTCAAAGGCTACACATGAGAGTACTATTCTAAAGATGAAGCAAATAGTGAGCTCTTGGAACCCTAAAAGAATCTCTATTACTGGTAGACTTACTCTTTGCAAAGCAGTACTTGGGGCCATCCCTATGTACCAAATGCAATCAGCTGTATTTCCTAAGAGCTCAAGCGAAGACATGGACAGAATAATGAGAACATTCTTATGGGGAGGATCATGTGGAGAAAAGAAACCTTCATTGGTTAAATGGTGTCGAGTTTGTCAACTGAAAGAAAGAGGTGGCTTGGGGTTGAGGAAATCACATGATATGAATGCTACACTACTACTTAAGCTCATCTGGGACCTTGTTACGGACACTACTAAGTTATGGAAAAACATCTTCTTCTCCAAGTATAATCTAAAGCAAAAAGATCTACTAATCCTAGATAAAAGGGGTCGCACTTATGGCAACAAATGCAAAAGAGCTTACAATTTGTCCAGGACAGTGTAATATGGGTCTTTGGAGATGGGAAAAAAGTATCGTTCTAGTGCGACTCATGGACCCTCTCTAACACTCCTCTTATCTCTTATGCTCTACATCCTATTCCTACTTTAGAACTATTTAAAACTACTAACTATTATATTAATCATGCAGGAACCTGGGACTGGGCTGTCCTAGAACAATGGTTGCCCAATGATATACTTGATCAAATAAGGGCCATTCCACCCCTATTGGAAACAGCTAGACCGGATAAGATGGAATGGAAATGGTCCCCTAAGGGACAGTTTTCATGTAGCTCGGCTTATGAGGCATTCTTTCAAGAAGGCTGGGAACCAATAGAAAAAAGATGGTCATAACTTTGGGCTATGAAGATTCAAGAAAGGAATAAAATGTTTTTGTGGAAGGCGGCCAAGGGTGGGTTAGCGACGAACCCGGAGAGAGAAAGAAGGCATATCACAAGCGATGGGAGTTGCAGTTTATGTGGACAACATGAAACACTTTTACATGCATTGCGTGACTGTTACAGGAGTCGATGGATCTGGAAGAAAATTAATAGATTTCTCCCACAGAACTTCTGGTCCCAACTGTCTTGCCAAGACTGGATCCTCACTAATCTTTGTCTTTCGGAATTGCAGGGTGTTCACGGATGGAACTACTGGTCTGCGATCACAAATTGGAAAATATGGAGCGCACGCAACCTAGAAATTTTCCAAGAGCAGACAACTACCGAACATGAAATACACAAATCTATACTAGCAGCATAAAGAGAGATTCAAGCAGCATTCAACAGGGGGGAAGCACATTCTAAATCAACTAAGGAAGGAGCAATCAACCCACAAGCACAAGATTGGACCAACAACATGCATAAATTTCAAGGGAAGCGGACTCACCAGATGAATCAACCTGCAGACAATCAGACGTGGATGGCATCCATCACCTCTACTGTGATGGGGCGGTGGTGCATGACAGTGGAAAGGTTGCAGTAGGTGGCTTCATCGTTAACTCAAGGAGAGTCTGAATTGTTAGGTTCAATGAATGGTACCAACAACTCGCTTCAAACAGAAATTTGGGCGATCCACAATGGTTTGAACCTAGGAGCAGAATATGGAATCAGCAAACTCAGGGTATTTTTCGATAGCAAAGAGGTAGTAAATCTCCTCAACAACTCAGATGCCTCATTAAACTCGTCCCTAATAAATCGCATTCAACAATACGTCCCTAATTGGAATCATCTATCGTTTCACCACGTTCCTAGGACGAAAAATAGCACAGCTGATTTTCTAGCAAAAAAAGGTCTCTCTAATTCATCCTATGGGAGATGCATCATCAGTTAAGGATTCGGGGACTTACCATTGACTAGCATGCTTGACCTTCCTCGGAGGTTCTTAGCAGCATCCCGTCAGAATGACGAAATGAATCTCTGAGAGGGTCTCGAACAGCAAACCAAATCGATTAGCATGCAATACCCAAGCGAAATCGTGATAGCAACCCAACCAGCAATGAACGGATCAGTTAGGCGTTTGAACCCTTCAACTTCCTCACCGGAATCCTCAGAGTCTCTGTCGAGAGTCAGGAAAAGCCATAAGATATTGAGAATCTCCATATGTGAAATCTATTTTGACCCAGTTCATTAATTTTCCTGTTTCTTTTGTCTCTCACCTGAGGGGCTATGTAGTCTTTTCCTTGGTGCCTAGTCACCTTCCACTATATTAAAAAAAGAATCACTTTAAATTCATGGTACGCTCGCAAACATATTCATACCAACACAAAGGGCTACGTATTAACCTTTCATCAAAATAAAGGCAAACACCCTTTAACATTTTCATGTTTAGTTAATTTGAGATATTTTATATTAGAAATTTTAATATGGGTAGAGTATATAGTCCATCGAGAAGAATTGGACTTGGATCAATATTGTTAAAATGACTAGAACTAATCATCTAGATAATTGACGCTTAATATTTATAAACCCTTTAACATTTTCATGTTTAGACAATGTTGCAGTCTCTTTTCATAAGGATCATTCGTGCTTGTTTCTTTGCTACTATACACTGTGGAGTGGCGTGAAAGAATTATGCGATCTCTCTTTCGACTTTAATCCCTTGAAATCACCATTGTCACATATATGAAGATGACACATATTAGCGTACTGTAATGTAAAAAGCGCCATTGATAGGACATTTTTGAATATATGTTTTGGTTCTCCTTTTCTCAAACTAGAGCGAAGGGAGTGAGTACTAAACGAGAGTAGCTTGAGGTATCCAGAGGGTGAAGGTGTTGCCAAAATAAATAGATAACGAAGAGACGAGGTTGGGGCGTTCAGAGGTTGAGGCTGCTGCCAGAACAAACAGATAACTAAAAAAGAAGGGGGTGAATACTGAACGAAGAGGGCAAATTCTCTGAATTAGGGATTTCATCATCTTCAATTTATTGTCGTGATAAAGCAAAACTTAGAAATTCTACATTTTATTAGATATGGAGTCTCAAGATGTTGAAGATCGTGCAGGGAATGCAACAACGAAAAGAAGACATTCAATAGGGTTGGATTCAAGCACTAGTGTGTCCAAGTTCATGATACATATGGAATGGGTTGCAGTAACGACAGTAACTTACAACACCATATCAGCCAATATATAATTTTTTATAGATACGATGTAAGTGACTGATCGAAAGAAGAAAAAACAGTGGAAACAAGCAACTGTAACATAATCAAGGCAATGACAGAAGCTGCTCTCATGACGATGATGAGCTTGATGAAGAAGCTGAACCGATACATATCTTTTCACTTAAAGCTTTTACAGCTGCATATTAGTGAACACCATTCTAGGTAAGTTTTTAATCTGTTGTTTAATACAATAATTGTATATTATGAGTTATTACAAAGTTAAGCTTGGTTAAAGTGATATATTAAGGATAAGGTATGAATTTTAATGTGTAGAGACTCAATAATCTGATTTCTATTTTATGATGGGTTAAAATAAAAATAAGGCCAATTATACAAGAAATTAGAGTTATAGTCTCCAAGTTATTTAAATAATTGTCTTTTCTTATATCTCATCAGTCAGAGGAGAGATGGTTCTTGAGAGAAACAAACGTACATTTTGACTTGTAAGATGGATAATCACAAAACTCAAGAATCATGTTGCTCTCATAGATCCAAATATGCTTCCGCAATAGATTTAAGTACTCTTAATGATCTGACATGATTGTTTTGTTGTTGAAGACGATTTTCACCATAAGGAATCAGATTCTATTAACTGGTATCGGAGCCTCTTTCATGTTAGATCATTAAGAATTTTTTAATTATTTGTCTTTCATATGGTAGAAATATCTTTCGTTTCTCTAATTATTTGGCATATACATCTGTTTATGTTTCGGTTAAACCATGAGTTCAGTTTTATGACTTAAGCAAAAAAGGAGAAAACCACCGAAACAAAAGACCATTGTTTTCAGTGGTTGCCTTTAATCTTTATCCATGTTCTTCACATTTCTGTTTTATTCTTTAAGATGCCAACGATAGAAACAATTTTTAAAGATTTATACATGCAACGTGTTTTACAATTTGGACGAAGGCAGAAACAATTTTACAGCTCTATATACATGTTACGTGCTTTAGGATTTGGAACCAAAATTTTTTAATTATAAATTATAATTTTTGTTTCTATGGAGTTAGGCGTAAAACCTATTTTAGAAATAAATGAGATATTTAGTCAACTTATATATTCAATTGTTTGTACAAATTTTATATTCGGTTTATAAATGATATTTTGGTATATGCAGTTTTGACATAAACCAATAAGACATGCTTTTAGTTTATGTTTTTGTATGAAAATTGAATTCGGTTAATTAAGATTAATACAATCAATGTTCGAATTGATTATTAAAAGTATGTTCAAATGTTGGTATAATTGATCTTTTATTAATATTGTGAAATAAATTGATTGAAACAACATGCTTCTAAAGTAGCCTCTATTATGTAAATTAATTTATTTTATAATATTAAGATAGTTGTGTATGTGTATCATGCGAGTATTGACCGGTCCAAAGGGAGGTCAATATTTTGGTCAAATTATATATACACCTGTGGTTATAAATATGTGACAATTATGAGGTTAGCCATGTGAACAATTGATCAATCCAAAAAAAGGTTAATTGTTTGATTTTTTTATTGTCAATATTTGATTACTGCACCAAGAGTACAACTTGCAAGTTAATATTTATGTCCAAAGACTAAATATTAATGTTGTGCTAGGTGTCTTGTGATGGGATATATCATAAATTGATTTTATATAATTATGTGGAATTTATGTGTTGTTGATTATTTTGTTCTCTATACAGTTGCTACTTTTGCTTATACTATTACTACCAGTATCAATTCCATTCCCGTGCTTAATGGCACAAAATTTAAGCCATGAAAAGAGAATGTTATGATTGTTCTTAGTGTCATGCATCTAGACCTTGCATTAAGGATTGAACAACATGTCGATCTTACGGCTGACAGTTCCTCTAATGATAAGAGGGACATAGAAACGTAGGAACGTTCAAATCGCATGAGTCTTATGATCATAAAGCATGCTATTCCAGAAATATTCAGGGGCACTATGTCCAAAGGGATAACTACTGCCAAAGATTACCTTGAGGAAATCGAAAAGAGGTTTGCCAAAAGTGAAAAGGATGAAACAAGTACTATTTTGGCAAATCTCATTTCAATGAGGTATAAGGGAAAAGGAAACATAAGGAAGTACATCTTCGAGATGTTGCATCTTGCTTCGAAACTAAAGGCACTAAAGTTACAGTTGTCTGATGACTTTCTTGTGCATTTAGTTTTGATATCTCTTCTTGCACAATTTTGTCAGTTTAAGGTTAGCTACAATTGTCAAAAGAAAACTTGGACTCTAAATGAGCTCATTTCTCATTGTGTGCAAGAAAAGGAAATGCTAAAGCAAGAGAAGGCAGAGAGTGCTCATTTAGTAACTGTCTCAAAGGACAAGAACTTGAAAAGAAAGAAGGGTAAGGAAGCTATAGGTGTCGCACCATAAAAGAAACAACAGAAGCAATAGGATAAGGATTTTGCCTATTTTTTGGTGAAAGTACCGCACACAAGAAAAAGGATTGTACCAAATATCACACATGGTGTGCAAAGAAAGGTACATTTCTTGCTTTGGTTTGTTCTGAGGTTAATTTAACTTTGGTACTTATACACACATGGTGGCTAGATTCTAGTGCTACTACTCACATCAGTGTGTCTATGCAGGGTTGCCTAAGCTACTAAAAGCCAGTTGATGGTAAAAAATACATCTATGTGGGCGATGGTAAAGCGGTAGAAGTTGAGGCTATTGGAACTTTTAGGATATTATTAAAGACCGGTTATTATTTGGATTTGAATGAGACTTATGTTATACTGTCATTTAAATAGAATTTAGTTATGCATTGGACAAATTTCGTTAATCTTGTTCATTTGGAAATGGTCAATTTAGTGTTTTTCAAGATTCAATACTTGTTGGTACTTTTTCTTTATCATTTGTTGATAACCTATATTTGATTAAAACGATTGCCTCATATAATGAAACTGTGCATGTATGTAGAGGTATAAAGCAAAAATTAACCAATGAGAATTCTGCTTTAGGGCATATTTCTAAGCAAGGAATTGAACGTCTTGTATTTGATAAAATTCTTGATCCCTTTGATATTGCAGACTTTGAAAATTGTGTTAATTATATTAAGGGAAAACAGACAAACATAAGGAAATCAGGTGCCAACAGGGCTATGGACGTCTTAGAACTCATACATATAGACATTTGTGGGTCATTCCCTACAACTTCATTGAATGGTTAGCAATATTTTATTACGTTTATAGACAATTACTCTCGTTATGGCTACCTGTATCTCATTCATGAGAAGTCCCAATCTCTGGACATGTTCAAAAACTATAAGGCTGAGGCTAAGAATCAACTCAATAAAAGAATAAAAAGTGTCAGATCTGACCGTAGTGGTGAATACTATGGTAGATATGACAAATTAGGTGAAAAACGTCCAGGATCATTTGCTAAGTTCCTTGAAGAGTGCGGTATCGTCCTACAGTACACTATGCCAAGATGTCTTAGCATGAATGGTGTTGCTAAAAGGTGAAACAGAACACTGAAGGATATGGTAAAGAGTATGATTAGTCATTCTACTTTACTAGAATCTTTTTGGGGAGAAGCATTTAAGATTGTAGCTTACATACTTAATAGGGTTCCAATTAAAGCAACTATCAAAACCCTTTATGAGCTTTGGAGGGGCAAAAGGCCCAATTTGAATCACTTGCACATTTGGAGTTGTCTAGCTGAGATAAGGCCATATAAGCCAAATGAAAAGAAACTGAATTCTAGAATTGTTAGTTGCCATTTTGTTGGATACTCCGTAAGGTCTAGGGGTTACAAGTTTTATGATCCCAATGTAAAGTCAATTTCGAGAAATGCCAGATTCTTTAAGGATGTTGAGTTTGGGAGGGGAGATAAGGTGAGAGACATTGTTTTTGAAGAGGAATATGTTAATATTTCTCTAGTTTTTATTGACAATGATATGAGTTTTATTCCCGATGTTGTTGAAGTAACAAATTCAGAACAAGACAGTGTTGAGGAACCCCCTGTTCAGATTATAGAAATTATTCCGGAAGAATAAACTCACCAACCTCAAGAACTAGTGTCATTAAGGAGATCTACTAGAGAAAGGAAAAGTGTGATTCCAAATGACTACATCATATTTCTCCAAGAACATGAGGATGATATTGGCGTTGTGGAAGATGATCCAATCAACTTTCCTCAGGCCATGCAAAGTTCTAACTCTCAAAAGTATATTGATGCTATGAATGAGGAGATAAAGTCCATGAAAGGCAATGATGTTTGGGATCTTGTCTCATTTCCTGAAGATGTGAAACCCATCAGTTACAAATAGATATTTAAAACCAAAAGGGATTTGAAGGGCAATATAGAGAGATATAAGGCTCTTCTAGTTACCAAGGGCTTTACACAGAACGAAGGCATTGATTATAAAGAGACTTTCTCTCTGGTTTCATCGAAAGACTCTTTTAGAGCTATAGTGGCACTTGTGACACATTTCAATTGAGTTGCATCAGATGGATGTAAATACTGCGTTTCTTAATGGTGACATTGATGAGACAATTTATATGGTGCAATCAGAAAACTTTGTGTCAGGAGACCCAAAGCAAATGGTTTGCAAATTAAAGAAATCTATCTATGGGCTCATACAAGCTTCCCGTCAATGGTATTACAAATTTCATCAATTTGCTCTTTCATGTGGTTTTGAAATGAATGCAGTTGATGATTATATATACCGCAAGTTCAGTGGGAGAGTTTATTTTTCTGGTTTTATATGTTTATGACATACTGATTGCCATCAATGATATAGGTTTATTCACGAAACCAAGAGCTTTCTGACAAAGAAATTTGAAAAGAAAGATCTTGGTGACACCTCTTTTGTATTAGGGATACAAATACACCAAGATCGTTATCGGAGTATACTTGGGTTATCACAAAAGAGCTATATCGAGAAAATTCTTAAAAAGTTTGACATGCAGGATTGTAAACTAGGTGACACCCCTGTTACTAATGGAGACAAGTTTAGTCTCAGCCAATTCCCTAAGAATGAATTTGTAACTAAAGAAATGCAGAAGATTCCTTATGTTTCAACAGTAGGGAGTCTAATGTATGCTCAAGTATGTACGCATCCAGATATTGTGTATATTGTTGGAATGCTGGGCAGATACTTAAGTAATCCTGGAATGGATCATTGGAGAGCAGCCAAACGAGTTATATGGTACTTGGAGAGAACAAAAGATTGCATGCCCAAATACAAGAAGTCGGATCAGCTAGGGATCATTGGGTATTCTGATTATGATTTCGCTGGGTGCCAAGATAGTCGGAGATCCACGTTGAGCTATATTTACCTGCTAGCTGGATGAGCTATTTCTTGAAAGAATACTAAGCAGACACTCATAGCTTCTTCCACTATGGCAGCGGAGTTTATAACATGTTATGAGGTATCCAATCATGGAATATGGTTGCAGAATTTTGTCACTGGGCCGCTCATTGTATATGGTATTGAAAGAACACTAAAGTTATTTTGTGAAAATAAGTCAGCAATGCTATACTCCAACAATAATAGGAGCTCAACGAAGTCAAAGCATATAGACCTCAAGTTCTTAGTTGTCAAAGAAAGAGTTCAAGATGGTAAAATGTCTATTGAACATATTGGGACAAACTCCATGATTGCGGATCCAGTTATGAAGAGATTACCACCGAAGGTCTTTCATGAGCATGTCGCTCATATGGGTGTTGTATCTATTGAAGATATGTTATTTTAGTGGGAGTTTATTATTTTGAATGATTTTTAGTTATAGACACTTATGATTTATTTTAACCTTAAAGTCTATTTGATTTATCTCATTAAGGAATAAGGAATTTGGACCAGTTGGAAGTAGGCCTGTTAAGATCACATTTTATGTAATTCCCATGCTACACATCTATGCTTGATCTATGTTGTTCAATTATATTGGCATAAGTGACCATTGATGGGTTTAACTATGATATGCGTATAATGAAAACAACTTTAACCCTATGTTATTATAATTGATGAACGAGATTGATTAAAGATGTATTTGGTAATGATAGCAAATTTTGATCTCATAAGGTTATGACATGATATATAATTAAAGGAATTATATATATGTATATACATATATGACCCAATTGGGAGATTGTTGGATTTAATCTAACGTGTGGGTACACACACACACACATATACGAATTAATTGTATATTACGAGTTATCATAAAGTTGACCCGGTTAAAGTGATCATTAAGGTTAAAGGCTCTGGGCTATTTGCATCTAATAAAGTATGTATTTTAATGTGTAGAAACCCAATAGTCTTATTTCTATTTTATAATGTGCTAAAATAGTAATAAAACTAATTATATAATAAATTAGAGTTATGATCCCTGAGTCATATGAACAATTGTCTTTTCTCGTATTTCATTAGTCAGATGAGAGATGGTTCTTGAGAGAAAACAGACGAACGTATTGACTTGGAAGACGGATAACCACAAGACTCAAGAATCATGTTGCTCTCATGAATCTAGGTATGTTTCCGCAATAGATCTAATTATTCTTGATGTTTTTTGACATGATTGTTTTGTAATTAGTGATAGTTTTTACCGTAAGGAATCAGATTCTATCAGATTCCACTCAAGAAGAACATGGATTTTCTGAGCTATCCCTTTTGATACATCGGCTTCCTGTTTTCTACAAACAAAGGGACCCTCTGTTTGCTTCTACAAGCTTGATGTCTTAGCACCTGACTTTAACTGGCCATAAATGTCGCAGGTTCTTCCGCTGTATGCTTTTACCGTTGGCGATACGTCTAATGCCTTTAGGGCTTTCTCATGTTTAAGCGATTGTCTTATTGGGCCATCCTCTTCTGCTTTTGGGTTTCAGAAGAACTTTAGAGAGGTGTTAGAAAAAATTTTTAATGTGAATTACGACTAATTATTATTTCATTTTAAAACATAGTTGAATATAGATTTTTAGAATAATGATTATATTTAAATTTATTTTTTTAAAAATTATTAAATGTGATATAATTATCACAATGACTAAAAAATGTGTTTATTTTAAATTAATTAAACATAAATCTCTTTTATTATCTTAAAAATAGATATTTGAGATGTCAATTTTAATTAATAGTTTTTAACTTTTTATTATTAGTATTTCAACAATTTTAAGGATTAGTCAGCTTATAACCTTAAAAAACAGAACTCGAGAGTTGATGTACATTAAAAAATATATATATCTCAACTAGTATCTACTACAATCTTCTTTTTATTTTTTATATCTTAGAGTTCTCGTAGGGATTTACTCCGTCACATTGATGGTTTCTGTTATCCCAGTAACCTTTTAATCAGAGTTTTCGAGTTGTACAAAATGTTATTTGATGATATAATTATTTTTATTTAATATATGAATTTTTTATTAACAATACTTGAGAAATTAATAAAATCCGTTGTTATTGCAAACATGTTTTTATTGTTTTTTTAAGGTTAAAAATGCTAAAATGTTCCATTTTTGCAAAGAAATAGTATACAAATTAGACTCACTGTTATAATATTAACTAGATTTCTTCCAAAATTTTCGCTCAAATATTCCTTCTTATTTAAGAAAATTTTAAAGCAAATCTCTTGTTTTAAGCATCCATCAATCATTGAATTCTTATTTTCTTCATTAATTTCTTAATTAATAACAATGATTTTTACCATTAATGTACTAATGATGCCATATATCATATTCCTTTTTCACTCATGTCATATTTAAGGAAACAAAATAATTAACTTTAAAATATAATTTCTTAAAATCATTAATTATTAGTAAAAGATTAACAAAAATAATATTTTCAGCTGAATTAACTTATTTTTAAAAAAAATTTTAATGCTCAACTAAACAATAAATTTTAAAAAGTCAATAAAAATAAAACAAGCTATATTTTTTAATTCAATATTCCTTCACTTTTATTGAAATGAATAATACAGATATTCTTATCCAACAGGAAGGGTCAAGATTGCCCTTCGAACAAATGTTGCAAGACCTACTCTGCTTCACGGCCCGATTGTACATAAAACAGATGAAAACATGCCAAAATGTTCTTTCTTCAATGAAAAGAGTTGAAGAAGACACACAATGGCCTGTAAAGATTCTTCTTTTCACGTACAAAACCTAATAAGAGATCGAATCTATCTACACAACAAAAGAACAAATCCTAGTTATTTACAAAACTCTTATACTTCACATCTCTGTCTCCTGGAATAGACCCTTCTTCTTTGGAGAAGAGAACAAGGCTACGGATATATCAGCCAGACTTCTCTTGCTCAATCTCGACCTATACGAACGAGACTGTTTCGGTGCATTTGGTGCTTCAATCTCGTCCAATTCGTTTGGATTCTCGAAATTAATCGAACATCGAAAAGCTCGAACCTTTCTTGGCGTGCTGTACTCGAAGTGCAGTTTCTTGGCAATCAATGTCTGAATTAAGAAACAAAAGCCAGAAGATCTTATCAATACACTAATCGATCAAAACAACCAGAGAAATAAATTTGTTTGAAAAAGTATCTTACAGCTTCGCTGATTGCTCTAGATACGATCAAGAGTTGCTTCAGATCATCATGACTCACACAGCAGAGCACTCTAACCTGCAAGACAGAGATAGAAACTTTATCTCCAACCATTCGATTTACATTCGTAAAAGTGCAAGAATCAAGCTAGAAATTCATGTTCTACACTAACCAAGATGTCTTGAGGGAGGCTCTCGAGATGGGATTTCTGGGTCTCATTACCATCATCCACCACATTCATTTTCCCACTACAAAGCCTCTTCAATGGAGTTGAAGGAGTCGCTGAGTCAAGAGACACCAAACCCACTTCATTATTCAAAATCCAAATCCTTTTTCTACCAAAAGACCGCGTGTGCTGTACAAACTCCAACCCACGTCGCTGTTCTTCTTCTTCTACTCCACGCCTTAACTTCATTGAACTGCATCTCTTACCCAACGCCATTTCAGTAGAAATCCGAGTCAGAAACACAAACCGGAAAAGGGATTCACAAGGAGAGAACTAACAATCAAAACCCACAAATTTTAAAGTGAAAAAGATTGGGTCCTTGTGTCAAAGTTGAAAGCTTTGAATCGGCGAAAATGGAAACAGGAAAGAGTCTTCGAGGTAGGGAGTTTGGAAGTTGGGTTTAAAGATGTAAGCTTTGGGGCTATATAGCGGCAATTAGTCTTTTTAAAAAATTCAACCAAATCTAAATATTGTCAAAAGGCAAATAATAATAATAATTTATAAATAAATAATAGAAAATTCAAGGAGGTTTCCTAAAAAATAAGCGTGTCTCATTTTTGCCCTTTTTTCTAGAAAAATGAGGTTTGTAATTATTTTAAAGATTTATCCTTATGGCGGTTAAGAAGTAGAGCAATAGGGACAAGTAAAACTAGCCGTTTGAAGGTGGGACACGTGGCGGGATGAGATTCGGGACAGGAAGCAACTTGTGAGGTTCCTGCTTAACCGATGACGTGGCATGTTTGGTCGGTCTAAGTCGGCTGCTGTAAGTCGGTCCTTTTTGTTTTTTATTAATTTAAGTTCCGTGTTTCGGTGGGCTGAAGATTGTTCTAGAGTAACTGCACTAAGAGGCTGTGATGGGAACAGAAGGTGTGATTGGATGGTGATGTGGGTGAGATTCGGCGATTTGGAGTGGATGGCTAGGATTTGAAGCGGACGTGTACATTTATAGGTGAAAGGTTGTCCAACGGTGGCCAATGAATTCGTTGACCCTAGGATTCTAAAAACGCGGCTAACTGTTGTTGTCCGGTTGGACCTGAGTCAGAGCCACACAGCTCTTCTTTAAATTTTATCTCAATTTATCTATTTTTTAACTCTAGTATCCTCTTTTTTCTAATTATTTTCTAATTTAATTATAAATTTAAGACACATCAAATAAGTCATAAATTATTTAGTTTGAGTAAATAATGTTAATCCATCAAAAACATCTCTATTATTTAAGAGTAAGACTACGTACTATTCGACCTTTCGAAACTTTGTATTTAAGTAGGAATCTCACCAAATGTTATTATTGTTGTTGTAATAGTAAATTACTGAGGTGAAATTTTCAAAAGTATCTAATCTTTTAAATTTTTTTAAATTTACTATAAAATTTTAATTCAATGATTAACATGTTAAAATTCTTATAAATTAGGTCAAAATGGTATTTTTATTAATATGATTAATAAATGATCATCCCGGACATTTAGTACAAACGCTACCTCGTCAAAAATAATCTTTTTACCTGGGTAAGTTTAATCAACAACAATAACTTAATAAAAATTTTACTGGTACGTGTGATTTGAAAAAGTCTACTAATACACAACCTTATTTCTAACCAGCAGAGTGGTCGTTTTCTAAAATTTTTACTCATAATCACTAAATTGAAAATTTTTAAAAGTTTAAAAAAATTAGACATTTTTAAATTTATTATGCTTAAATTATTTAATTAATTAATAACTAAAATTAAGCAACAAGACTTATCTAGTACAGAAAACCCGATTAACTACGGGTTTCTCTGTTCGGAAAATAAAAAAGAAGCATATAACATCTTTATACTATTTAATTTAAACATTTACTGTATATAAAAAATTGGAATATTTATCCCCACGGGTACTGATATACTAAAATTTAGGTCTGAGTGGTCCGATAACTTCAATCAAAGTTGAAATTTTTTGACTTTTTACATGTATCCCACTAATTGGTAGATAACGTCTAAGTTACTAATCATAGTCATGCATGTACTCAATAAAGGCACGTGAATTGTTCAATCCCCACGTGTGAGATTCACTTGCATACTTCACGGTAATTCTCTGACATAGATCAGCTACCTTACCACACCGGTGTAGCTTTTGGCTGAAACGCATGACTTATCTCCCGAGACGTACCATTGACAATGATTCAAACCCGAAAAGCCCGAATCCGATCCAGTGTCAGGTCAAAGCCTGAATCCGACTTGAAATTCAATTATATCAAAGTTTGTGCATTCACCCTGAACTCTATGACCTATTTTGTCAAGCCTAACCCATTCAGAACATAGGCTCATTTTAAAGTTCTTTGACTTGTCTCCTTTGGGGAAGCATTAGATACAATCCTGACATGTTTTTCTGTTGGAAAACCATATTCTACCTAAGCATTGTGCATTCACCTTGATCTCTTACATATTTTGTCAAGCCTAATCCATTCAGAACATAGGCTCATTTTAAAGTTCTTTGACTTGTGTCCTTTGGGGATGCATTAGATACAATCCTGGCATGTTTTTCTGTTGGAAAACCATATTCTACCTAAGCATTCCAAGTTCATCTTGCAAGAGGGATTGAGAATACAGATTTCCTAGCGAACAAGACACTAAA
>JAOTAY010000003.1:30672289-30706052 GCA_025629805.1 Erythroxylum baracoense | reverse complement strand
ATTAAGATTGGTTGAATTTGAACTAAGGATGTGAACAAGAATTGTTTATCAATGAATGTAAGTGCTTTATAGGAATAGTAATGCTTATCTTATCCAACTCGGCCTAACTTGAAGTTAATGAGTCTGGCTCGATTTGATTAAGCTTTGGATTGAACTTTTTATTTTTAATTTTAGATTTTAAGCTGAGTTTGAACTTAGAGTGCTCGACTATTTTCGACCCAAAAGTCAAAATGTTTAATCAAAATGACTTTGGGTCCTATCCAAGTCGAACTTTGAGTTGCTCGAGTTTGTCTAAGCTTGGATTCGAGTTAAGAAAATAGAGCTCGATTAGGGACGAAAATTGGCCTTAGTTTCGGCTGACTTGAAGTCGACAAGTTTTCCTTAAAGAAAAAAGGTCTCAAGTAGGGCTTGAGCTTAGGCTGCCCAGGGCCTGCCCAATTTGAGGCTCAATCTTTATATGCGAAACGACGTCGTTTGTTGAAAACAACGTCGTTTTGTAATTTTAAATTTAAAAGAAATTAGGTCAAGCTGAATAGTAAACTACGTCGTTTTGTAATTTTTAATTTAAAAAAAATAAGTCGAGCCGAATTGGACTGGAGCTCAGGCTGTCTCTAGCTTGATTTTTCTATTTTGGGTCTAGTTGGGTCTCAAACTAGGCTCGACTTAGGCCCAAATTTAGTTCGATCCATTGTCATCTCTAGGCTCAATTGAATTCAGGCTAGGCCCAAGCCCAATCACAAAATTTCAGACTGACTCTGGCTGATTGCCACCCTAAGACTTTAAGAAAGCATCTCACTAATCTTTATTGCTTTTCTTCTCCTGGGAAAGTATAGAAAAAAAAAAATGGATGTATCCTTTTTTTTTAAGTTGTGGTTTTTAGGGAAAAAGGCAGGGATTTTTTCTCATTTTTAAATATTTTATAATTTAATATTTTTTTTAAAATTCTCATTTTATACACAACCATCTATAATTTTTATGTCAAATCCTTTTTGTATGTATCATTTTAACAAAGATGATCATATTTTGACATTATTAAATTATTAGAGAATTTTGAGGAATCAAAATCATAAAAAATACATTTAGTTATCTTTAATTTTTATAATGAAATATAAAATTAAACTCTTAAACCTAGTATTATGTACTAAATTATCCTCATTAGATAAAGTAATTATAATTTTCTTATTTTGTTAATAAAGAATACTTGAAATAAAGTTTTTTTTATAACCCACGAGATATTTTAGGAGGGTCCTAATAATAGAAAGGTACCTTTAAATCATCTACATCTAAACTAATCTCTGCTTATACTAAATCAATCTGTAAGAAATAAAGAACAAGTTTCTCTAATTTCAATACTTGGACTTGAGATTTCAGAGTAAGGTATGATAAAGTATTTTGATGACATTATGTTGAATTGACAATCAAAAAGCTTTGAGTGCTTATCTTGGCAATTTCCAATGGCATTACATCACATCATCTATTAATAAATAATCATATACTTAACGATATCCTTTGTTGGATAAGTATTGTATCCCAACAAGAAAACATGCATTTATTAGAGTAGTCATTCCACTGTTTGAATTGAAATACAAACCCACCACTAGTAAATGACACTTGGTCTTGGCATCAATGGTGGCAAGTTCTTGTGGCTAGCATTGACATAGGGGTAGGTTGGATTTGGGTCCACCTTAAAGTAATGTTGTACAAAATTAAATGATAAGAAATCAAGATTTAAAGGTTTAATAAGTATAATTAATTTAAATTTAATATCATAAATGAATAATTTAAAATAAAATATTTTATTAAAATTAATATATAATTAATTAATAATATTTTTCTTTTAATTATTCATGTGTTCACTAAGATGATTTTGTTTTAAGACGGATGTGAATAATCAAAAGCAATAAAATATGAGTATTTTGATGAAAGTTTTTTTAAATGAAATTTAAATAATTTATTATAGTTTGTGTACATCAATTATTTTATAAAAATCGATTGGTTTTAATAACAATATTTATTAAGATAAATTGAACTAAAAAATTAGTTGATTTAAATTTTTACAATTGAATCGATCGAACCAATTAAAATTTTCAATTATTAGTATAAAATTTAAATTAAATTTAAAATATTTTAATAAGTTGAATTCTAATAAGGGATGGCAATGAACAGGCCCATGCCCAACTCTGTTAATTTTTTAAAAATTAAAAGTATAAAATAACTTTTTCTAAATAAGTCCGGATTTGAACTGCCCAGGCTCAAGTTTACTAAAGATCTAACTCTTGACATTTTGCTTAGAATAATTGAGTCTTGTATAAATCTGTGCTAACCCATTGAAAACACCTAAATCTGGCTCATGAGTTAGCCCATTGTAATCCTTAATTCTAATTTAAAGGATTTTGAGTTTTATTTTTGAGATTTCAAATTTTATACCATATTTAAAAGAGTTAAATTAAAATTAAAAATTTAATTAATTTGATTTTTATTTTTTAATTTCGAATCATAACGAAAATCTCAACTCTTTTCTTTGTCAGTTTGATCAATTGGAAATCCATACACTCTAGTGACGCAATCATAATCCAATTTTTTTAGGTTGATTGTAATGTACGAGGATAACAATGCACGTAAGTACTAAACTTCTATCGTCATAGGATTTTAACCGTAAATAGAATTTGGAGTCAAACTTATGAAAGGTTTTAGTGTCAATTTGTTTATTTAAAAATTTTACATGTTAGATATTATTATTTTTATATTAAGGGTCTCAATTATTGAGCTGAATTGATTATTTAATTTAAGCATATAAATTTATAACGGAATATATTATTTAAATTTTATTCAAAATTAACATATTAAAAATATTCTACGTTTGAAAACATTTGTCACGATTTAAAAAAGTTTTTAAAAATTAGTTACAAGACAAAAATTTTTAAAAATTTGACATTAAATTAAAATTTTCTTAAAATTAGGTACTGTTTAATTTATTATTTCTGATAATTAAAAGATATAATCGGCTCAAATATAAAAACTTTAAACTGTCAAACTTTTCGGTTTGATTTTCAACTTTTCGATTTGATTTATCTTAATATCTGTTATTTAGGGATGACGATGAGCGGCTAATGAGTCTAAGTTCAAATGTTTTTAATAGGCTGGCCTATAAGCCTAACTTAGACTCAGGTCAACTCGAGACCCAACTATTAAGAGTTAGACCTCGAATACACCTGAGTCTGGGTAACCCAAACTCATACCCAATTAAAAAAAATGTTGATTTACATTTTTACGCTACATTTGCATCTGTGGTGTAGTGGGAATAAATGCTTATTCACTGCGTTTCTAAACACAATCATATTTTTGGGTTTGCAGGCGAATGACCGAATTTTTAATTATTTATATAACAATTAATAGTGTATTAAATAAATGAGTTTTTTAGTAACTTTATCTCTTTTTAACAACCTCAACCGTATTTGCCAAATATGTATTTTCACATTTCAAAAGTTACCAAACCACCACCACATTGAGAATAAATACTTATCATTTCAGCAGGTTATTAACCACCACCACTCTCACAAACCAAGCCTTAATTTTAAAAAAATTGACAAGACTAGCCCATTACTATCCCTACTCTTATTATTTAAAACTAACTAATTTATTAATTAATCGTAACAATCTTTATTTAATTAAATTTCAAATTCTTCAATAATTACTAACAACAACATCTAATATAAATTTCGCTGAGATACGAAATTATACGAAATTTAAGGAGGTCTAGTAATACGAAAATTTACCCCTAATTAATAAAGAAATTATTTCTAAATCAATTATTAATAACGATCTCTTTCATTCATATTTTAAAATTTTAATTTTATTAAATTTTTAAACTAATTTTTTTATAATCTAATATCAATGGAACTTTTTAAGCTTTAAATTTTTTACCATACACGTTTAACTTTTGGTTCGGCTGTCAAAGCAAGGGTTGTTATCATGAAAATTTAAACAAATCGGGAGGCTTGTCCTTAGAATCTAGTTGAGTTGTCTCAATCAAAACATCGATATTGTGCATTGAATTAAATAATGAATCACGTTGCGATCAGTTTTGATTGATTTGGACCAAACAGTTGAATTTGTGTTTGTTGCGTATTTAATAATTTAGATTAATCTAATTTCTAGGGTTATCGAGCCTAATTAATATATTTTTATGTTCCTGTAAATAGTTAATTGTCAAAACCCATGTGAGGATCCAAGTTTGCGTATTTAATAATTTAGATTAATAATCTAACTGCTAAGGTTATCGAGCCGAATTAATATATTTTAATGTTCCTGGAAATACTTAATTGTCACAACCCATGTGAGGATCCAAGTTAGCTCAGGGGTATTTGTTTATATTTTTATTTTTAGTTTATTATTATTTTTTAAATTTTAATAAAAAACAAGTTTATTTAAATTTTTAATTTCTGTTTTTGATCTTAGTTTCTTCTAGTTTTCAAAAAGTATGAAAACCATAAAAAGTAGTTTTTGTTTCCTATTTTTGTTTTTTTCATAATCAATTTTATTATCATTTAAATATATATTATTTAAATTTTAAATTTTCATAAAATTATGAATAATTTAATTCAACATTATATATTTAATAAATTAAAATTAATTATCAATAAATTTATGGATAATTTAATTTTATAATTAAATTATATGTAATTAAAATTTAATAATTGTTAAACAATATAATTAAATCTAAAATATATAAATATTCAAAAATTTTGATTTAATAATTAAAATATATTTCAAATAAATATTAATTTATAAATAAAATTTTGAGTTTAAAATTATTTAATTTATTAAAATAACATAATTTTATTAATAATTTGTTAATAAATATTATATAAGAGATTAAGTAAATTTATTTAATTAAAAATAATTTATCTTTAAGTTTTATATAATATGTAATTATTATCAACGATAAGAATATGACAATATTAACATTAACAAATAAATAAGTTTTTGTTTTTATTTAAAAAATAAAAATGAAAATTTGAAAAATGAAAACGAAAATGAAAATTAAAACTTAAAATTAAAAATTGAAAGCTATAATAAAAAAAGAAGTAGAATTAACCAACTCTAAATTTTTAAAGGCGTTTGATTATGTATTAGTGTTTTATCTAGGGAAACAGTTTCCTGGGCCAGGACCTTTTGCCAAGTCGTATTGATAAGATTAAACTTGATTAATTAGTCTAATCACAATGAACACTTTGATAAAGTTATCGTATTAGCTTTTTTAATGCTATTGGGAGTTTGGGACTCAAAACCAAGTCAGAGACTTGGAAGATACTGAGTATGGATGACACTGGGTTGATAGTTCAGTTCGAATTCGGGCTCTACTTCGATCGACTTGTTCAATTCTACGATGTGTTTGTTGATGTGATTAATATTTACACAGTATTTAATAAATACATCACATCGACAAAAATAACATTTGACATGATTTAAAAAAGTTTTAAAAAAAGTTTCAAAATAATTTTTTTAAAAGTTTGACACAAGATTAAACTTTTCTTAAAAATTAGGTATTATTTAATTTTTATTTCTAATGATTAAAAGATATAATTGCTCAACTATAAAAACTTTAAACTGTCTAATTTTTTGGTTTGATTTTCAACTTTTCGATTCGATTTACTTTAATAACTCTTTTTTGTGAATGACAATAGGCAGCCCATGGGCCTATATTCAAATGTTTTCAATGGACTAGCCCATAAGCCTAGTCTAGACCCAGGTCGACTCGAGACTCAACTATTAAGAGTTAGACCTCGAGTATACTTGAGTATGGGTAACCTAATTTTATACCCAATTAAAAAAACGTTGATTTACATTTTTAATTTTAAAAAAATTGATAGAGTTGACCCATTACTCTTATTGTTTAAAACTGACTAATTTATTAATTGATCGTTCAATTTTTATTAATTAATAAATTTTATATACTTAAACAAATTAATTAGTTTTTATTTAACAATCTTTATTTAATTAAGTTTCAAATTCTTCAATGGTTAATAAAGACAACATCTAGTATAAATTCTGCTGAGGTGCAAGATTTGAGGAGGTCTAATAATATGTAGTCTTATTCCTAATTAGTAAAGAGATTGTTTCCAAATGAATGATTAATAACAATCTCTTTTATTCATATTTCAATTTTTAATTTTATTTAAATTTTAAGCTGATTTTTTCGGTCTAATTGTTAAATTTTATATAATTGGCTTAAATAAACTGAGCATATAGAAGCCTAAATAAGGTTCCATCCTAAAATCAATTGATATTAGGAGGAATAATTCATTAGGTTTATATGTACGCTCAATGTCATATATTCTTTCAATATGAGACAAAGTCTCACTTATATTTCAATACGCCCCCCTCACGTGTGGGCTAATTTACAGCCTAACACGTGATACAGTTTATCGTGTCGAGGTGGTGATGAGTAACCCAAGAGCAACCTGCTCTGATACTATATTAAATTTTATATAATTGGACCTAAATAAACTGAGCACATATAAGCCTAAATAAGGTTTCATCCTAAAACTAATTGGTAATTGAAGGAGTAACTCATTAGGTTTATATGCATGTTCAAGGCCATATAATCTTTTGATATGAGATAAAATCTCACTTATATTTCATTACGAATATCAATAAAATTTTCTAATTGTTAAATTTTTTACCATACAAGTTTAATTTTTGGTTCGGTTTTTAAAGCAAGTGTTGTTATCATGAAAATTTAAACAAATCGGGAGGCTTCTCCTTAGAATATAGTCTCCGGAGGCCGGAGTTGAGTTGTCTGAATCAAAACAAAGGTACTGTGCATTGAATTAAATAATGAATCACGTTGCGATCAGTTTTGATTGATTTGGACCGAACAATTGAATTTATGCTTGCTGCGTATTTAATAATTTAGATTAATCTAATTGCTATGGTTATCGAGCCTAATTAATATATTCTTATGTTCCTGTAAATCGTCAAACGTCAAACGTCAAAGCTCATGTGAGGATCCCAAGTTAGACGAGGGGTGTTTGTTTACATTTTTATTTTTAGATTTCTATTTTATTTTTTAAAAATGTTTGTTTAAATTTTTAATTTCTAATTTTCATTTCTTTCTGTTTTCAAAAATTAAGAAAATCATAAAAAGTAGTTTTTTCTGTTTATATTTTTTTATAATCTGATTTACTATCATTTAAATATATATTATTTAATTTTTAAATTTTAATAAAAATTATGAATAATTTAATACAACATTATATACTTAATAAATTAAGATTAATTATCAACAAAAATTATGAATAATTTATTTTTTGTAATTAAATTATACGTAATTAAATTTTAATAATTACTAATAAATATAATTAAATTTAAAATATATAAATATTCAAATAAATATTAATTTATAAATAAAATTTTGATTTTAAAATTATTTAATTTATTAAAATAACATAATTTTATTAATGATTTTTTAATAAAGATTATATAAGATATTAAATAAATTTATTTAATTAAGAATAATTTATCTTTAAGTTTTATATAATATATAATTATTATCAATAATAAAAATATAACTACATTAATATTAATAACCGAACAGATTTTTGTTTTTATTTAAAAGAAAATATAAACAAAAAATTGAAAACAAAAATTGAAAATTACAATAAAAAACTGAAGTAAAATCAAACGACCCTAAATTTTTCAAAGTGTTTGATTATGTATTAGTGTTTTAACTAAGGAAACAGTTTACTGAGCCAGGACCTTCTGCTAAGTCATATAGATAAGATTAAACTTGATTAATTAGTCTAATCATAACGGTCAATCACTTTGATAAAGTTATTGTATTAGTTTTCTTAATACCACTGGGACTCAAAACCAAGTTGGAGAATTGAAAGATGGTGAGAAGTAACTAGCTACCGAGTAAGGATGACAACGGTCGATAGTTCAGTTCAAATTCGGGCTCTAATTTGATCGACTAATTCAAAACGGTATCATTGTACTCGTAAGTTTACATAAGTTTAAAATTAAAATGATATTGTTTTAATTATTTTGAATGAAACATTGAGTTGTTTAGACCATTTGGGTTAAGTTTTGACCTGGTCTTGTTTTAAATTTTTTTTTTAAATAACATCGTTTTGATCGAAGGATCAAGTTAGTTGAATTATTTGGGATAAACCTCAAGTTACTCTCCAAAATAGAGTTCAATCCAATTTATGGGGAGAAGTAATTAACCATCGAGTAAGGATGACAATTGGTCGATCGTTCGTTTTGAATATGAGCTCTAGTTTGATTGATTTGTTCAAATAAACGTCATTTTATTCTTAATTTACAGAAGTTTAAAATTAAAACGGCATAGTTTAAATTTTTTATTTAAAATAACATCTTTTTGAATAAAATATTAAATTGTTTGAATGAAGAATCAAGTTATTTGGATCATTCGGATTATACCTCAAGTCGGTCTTTAAATCTAAAGTCTGGTTAAACAAAACTTGACTCGTTAACTTTGAGTTAAACAGTACCAAAAATGCAAGCTTTAGTTAATTATTGATTAGCTCTTATTAATAATAATAAATCAGGTCGGATTATATTTTTCAAAATTTTAAATAAACTTTAAAATATTTAAATTGGATTCAAAACGAACCAAGAAGACTTAGTTCGACAAAATTCAAAAAGATGTTTAGGTGTGTTAAGATCAAAGTTTTTAAATTTTAAATTTGAATATAACCTTACTTTCCTTACGAATATTTTGGCATAGGCTTGTAGAAAGCACCAAATGTTGCCAGAGTGACAACTACTGACCACTGACCACTGACCACTGACCAGATGTGCATGCCCTTTTGGCTTTAATAATCTGCCCGGAATCGTTGGTCGGACTCTTGAAGTATTATGTATGTGATTATTGTGTGTATGTTTAAATAATACCCACTTTTATGTATGTGATTATTGTGTGTATATTTAATTAATACCCACATGTTCGTGCCTTTGCGGTTCAATTCTATTTTTGGTTTTTTATTTTATTTTAAAAGTCTATGATTTATTTTTATAATATTTAAATTACTTAATATTAATTATTAGAGGGTGAGTCTTGTCCTTTTATAACCATAAGATTATACGTTTAAATAACATAAAATAACTTCTTTGTAAATTTTCAAAGGAAATAATGTGTACGTTTTAACCCTTCCTAGATTCTTGTAAAACGGAAAGTCTTATGTACTAAGTACGTTGACTTTTAAGGGTAAATTTTAAAGTAATTAGTAAAATTGCTCATTTGTGACCAAAAGATCACAAGTTCAAGTCACGAAAACAATCTTTTTGTGAAAATACAAAGAAAAGACTGTATACATTATGACCCTTTCTAAATTCTTGTAAAGCAGAAAATCTTGTGTACTTAGTACGTTGACTTTTGAGGATGAGCCTTAAAGCAATCGGTAAAGTTGTTTCTTTGTGACCATAAGGTCACATGTTCAAGTAACAAAAACAATTTTTTTTGTAAAAATATAAAAGAAAGACTACGTACATTATGACCCTCTCCTAATCTCCACAAAGCGGGGAGCTTCGTGCATTGAATACCTTTACTTTTAAGGGTGAGTCTTGGAGCAATTGATAAAGTTGTTCCTTCGTGATCATACGATTTATAACCCTTCTTATACCACCGCAAAGTAGAGAACCTTGTGTACTGAATACGTTGACTTTTGACTTAATATTAATTACTAACAAAAATTATCATTATGAAATGAAAAACTATAAATTGAAATAATAATATTATTTTAAAATAAAAATTTTATTTATGCAGTTACTTGTTCATTAAATACAATGGATAACAAACAATTAATAAATATCATTAATAATAAAAAATATAAAATTATATTAACACTAATAACTAAACATATTTTTATATTTTAAGTTGAATCCACTTAATATATATTAAACATTCTTATCAAATTAATTATGTATTGGTTGAAATCCAAGGCTAGCAGTCTTAATTTATCAAAACTAATATGAAATTAAAAATCATATAAATATAAAGCTTGCTAATTACCAATTTTATGTTAAGTTTACATCTCTTGCAATAAAAACTATGTTTTAAAAACTAGATCGGAAGTTAAACTAATAAGACAAGAAGTTTAAAGTTTAAAAGTTTCAATTGATATTATACTACTATAAAATTGGTTAAAAATTAAATAAAACTGAAAAATTTGAAATATGATCGAAGAATTTAAAATTTTATTAAAATTTGAATAAATTTATTTATTTTTTTATTTATAAAAACCGAATAGTGTATGAAAATTACATGATTATTTAATAAATTGATCAATTTTTAACAATAAAAATTATTGAAGTAAATCGAAATAAAAAGTTGGTCGGTTCAAGGTTTTCATGATTAAATCGACAAAATCGGTTCAGCTTTTTAATCATTGATAATAAATAAATGCTTCCTTTAAATTTTAAATTTAAATAAAAATGTTATGTAACATTTTTGTTACTGTTGCATCAGTTTATCAAATTTAAAATTTGGCATCATCTTTATATTATAAAGTTTAAAATTGTGAAGATTCATAATAATAAAAAATAATAATGTATAGTTATGTAATGACGTATGAATGTTCCAGAAAACCTGTTTTTTCCATTCCTTGCTGCATAAGGCAAGAATTTTTACCAACAATAGTCAAAAATGTACATCAGCCCATAAGAGATATCTGGAAAATACTCTCTTTCTATCGGCTTAACATAAATGTACGACAACGACGAATACAACGACGATTAAGTAAAAATCTCTCTAAATTTGGTAACTGATGAGATTTAGTGTACAAAATCATAATCATAAGTAATAGAGAGGTCGGAATGGGTCAGTTCGTGACTCGACTTATAGTCCAACGATCCGTAAATGAGTCGGGCTAACTCGATTAGCTATTTTTTTGTAAAAATTTTCAAAACAACTTCTTTTTAAAAGTACCAATTTAGCCACACGCTGAGCCAAACTGGTTATAGTATAATTGGCTATAGTCGATCCAAAGCTTACCTGTAAATTGATTAACCTGAGCCAAAATTGACCGGGACTTTTTTGACATCTTTAGTTTTGTAGTGGAAAATATGGCTTGGAAAAGTCAGTAGCAAATAGGAATCTTCTTTCCCTGTGAGTATGATGTGCGAATGAGACGTGACAGTGTCCTCGATGATGAAAGCAAGTTTGCTCTCCCTTTCACCAAATTATAACCAAATTGACCCAATTATTTATTTTAATTGTATTAATATTTTAATATAGTCCGTGTTATTATTTTTATTAATTTTTATTGGTAGTATTGTTAATAATTTAAGTTTTTATTAATCATTTTCCACGCTTTAAAGTATTTAAAGGGCAAATTTAATATACAAGACTCTCTATTTTGTAAAGACCGGTTAGAGGATATTAATTATACATAACCTTTTTTTACATTTTATAAAAAAATATTTCCATAATTTGAACTTGTGACTTTTGGTTATGATGTATTTTACAAAGAAACTATTTTTATAATTCAAATCTGTGATTTTTTGGTCACAGAGGAGTAATCATATTCGATGCTCAATGTTTATTTTTGAGTATTTGAGTTTAATTAAAGACTAAGTTATAATTACATTTTTAATTATAATATATTAAGGAAATGTTAAAAATAATGTTTTACTAGACTTAAGCATTTTATTCTTGCACAATTATGTTTTTAGAAGCAAACAAATTGTAAGATATTCAATTTAAAGACAAAATTAATATTCGAACACTAAACTTGATCTTGAATTTATATTTCTAAAATCTAATTTAATATGTAAAATATATAATTAAATTGATAAATTCTTATTAAATATATCCATCCCTTATTTAGTTAACACACCCTAAACCAACTTTAAGACAACACTTACTAAATAAACAAATATTAGAAACATTAACAACACTTTTCCTATTATAAACATTATCAAATGACACTAATAAATAATATAAAAGATTATGTTATTAAGTATGGAATAAAAGTTGGCCTAAACTTTAGGTTTAGCCCGATTTGATTGACATAAATTTCGGTTCAAATTTGAGAATGGAGGTCGACTCAAGGTTTGGCTGAACAACTCAAACGATTTATGCATTATATTACAAAACGATATCCTTTTAATTTTAAATTTAAAAAATAATATTTTTAAAATAATATTTTTATTTTACATTTAAAATAAATTAACTAATTAGGATGGCACATAGCCTGACCTGCCATATTTTTTAAAAGCATAAACAGGTCGATCCATACTATGCTCATAGCTTGACCGGGGTGACTATAGTCGACTTGTGATCCAATCAATTCGGGCTAAAATCGGACTGAAATTGGTTAGCCTAAATTTGACATCCCTGCTTACGAGATTAATCATATAACTTGAACTCTACCGAACTTCATATCGGATTCATATCATATGCTTAGACCATCATTGACCTGCTCCAACCATAAATTACCCTCATTTATGTGGAAATAGTGTTGAAGCCTTCAACTTGCGTAGGACCTTAGGACACGGCGCTCGCATATGCCGTGAAACTTGGTGCCAAGTTGGAGGAAGGTTCGTTGATGAATGCGACCAAGAAAAGAATAAGATATGAATATGGCACGTCTGACGTGGATGGGTTGGATTCAAATCATCTGTACTCAAATACTTTGTGTTTCCTATTCCTCCTTAAATTCAACGGTCTATTTTTTTTCTGGCTAGATTTGAAGGAGAATAAGAGGCTTAGGTACAGATGAATCGAGTCCGAATGAGTTTGTGTTTTGTTCATTCATAAATTATCGATTAAATTTATTTCAATTAAGTTATTTGTTAAAAATTTAATAAATATTTATTTTAAATTTAGATACAGTAAAACTATGTGATTTTATTTATTAAGTTTGAAAATTATCACTATTTATAATATTACTTAATTATCAAATAATAGTTAAATAATATATATATTATAATTGATAGTTTAAAAATATTGAAATTAAAATAGAAAATGGATAAAATATGGAGGACTAGACTACCCAGATGGAATAAAGTCATAAAAAAGATAACAAAAGAGAAATGATTAAAACCTTCCACTCCAAGCTTTTGAAATTTCAACCCCCCCTCTCCTCGACGCCACCGCTACTCGGAAGCTTCCAATATTTGTTGGTCAAGTCATCGACGCTGCCCCATTACTTTACACATTTGCTTTAGAAAAATGACATTTAAGAGGGATAAAAAATTGTTGTTGCGGTAATTTTCAAATTATAAGACAAAGAGAATTCGTCTTCTTAATTTTTTATTTTTATTTTTTATATCATGCAATTTGTTACCATCATTTCTTGATTATATCCTTCTAGATGATCAATTTTTAGTTAATTTTTAATAATTAAGTTTTTACTTCAAAATCTTAAATATGCTCGTTAACACTTAAATAGTATAAAGGAATGGTCGAGTTAGTGAAGTGGGAGGCATGAGGCTAAAAGGTCATGTGTTCGAATCTACCTATTTACGCTCTCTCGTTTGAGTCTGTTGTACATGGTTTAACTAGCGCGGAAGCTATTGTGTCAATCCAAAGGTTTATCCAATGAGCATCTAAATAATAGCGACTGCGAGTTTATCGCTAAAAAAAAGATTAATCTTTAATCTTTTAGTATATTTATATAGTATAAATACGTCAGTCTCTTTAGCAGTTAGAATAAGGCTGTGTACTTTTAAATCTCTTTAAATCTCATAATTAATAGTACATAGGTATCTTGTATATAATATAAATAGGATTTAAAAAATTGAAACTTAATTTAACATGAGAAAGTTTAACTAACACTTAAAAATTAAAAGTTTAGGGTTTTTTTTCTTAATTTTGAAATTATTTAATGGCAAAATGCTAAAGCCGCCTAACGGTCAAGCCCCCAACTTGCCCTTGGACTGTGGAAAGTCGAGCTTTGAATTCGAGTTGAACGAACGCATGACAGTGGATTACACACACGCCAGGCATACCGTAGTTGACTATCTTAACTTATAGTTCAAAACAATTCCAAGCGGGAAACAACCACAAATTTTAAATAACATTTCTTATTAACATAATTAATTATTTTAAGGCTTTCAAAATTAAACTTAATTAATCTTAATTTAAATCTGGCTAACTTATAAAAGAATAAAGATTTTTCATAATTTATTTATTATATTCATAAAATTCTAACTCGAAACTTTAATTAAATGAAATTAAATCTCTTTTTATACCGGTATGTTTTAATTAATTAAATTAATTTTAGTACTATTTAAAAAATTATATTTTCTTGATTTTTTGTTTTGGATATTTCCAATCATACATTTTTTATTAAATATAAAACTTTTCACTTGAGATAAGATCGAAGTCTTAGAAAAATAACCTATAATAATAACAACAACGAGTCTAGAAAAATCTAGAATTACGTAATCATATTTGTTTATTGTCGTTATCGTTGTTGTCGACATTTAGTTAAAGTCTCGTTAAAACGTGGGATATAAGTAACGTAATTTTATATCTAATTAATAAAAATTCACCAATTTTTTTCAAAACAATTTAAGAAAATAATAATAAATTTATAAAAATGAAGCGAAGCCTTCCCTTGATCCACTTACCTCAAGTGGTCCTCTATTCAACAACTTGATGATTAAAATAAATTGCTAACAATAAACATGAAGAGAAAAACGTGTCTTGGTGAGGACAACTTCATGTGACTAGATGATTTGCCACCACTAGATAATACTTTTTTTTTATAATAAGCTTTAATTTATAGTCTTACACTTTGATAATGTGCTGATTATTATATTTGAGTAAGTTTGGGTATAAAAATAAGAATATTCTAAATTATAATCCTAGTCAATGTTTATTAAAAGGGCGATGAATTAAATTTATTATTTTATTTTAATTTCCAAACTTTAATTTTGTTTAAATTTTGTAAAACTTTTAAAATTTTAACAATTCAATTAAAATGTTATTTTTATTAATACTTTATATTTTAAATTTATTTTTATTATAGTGACATTTAGAAAGGATTATGTAATTATATTATCAAAATAAAATTTGAATCTCATATAATAATTATATATTCAAAAACTATGTAAATAAGATATTACTAATATTTTAAAAACCAATAAGTCAGTAAAATATAAGGTTTAAAAGGTTCAATTATTTTTAAACCGTTACAAATTTGATTAAAAATTAAGTAAAATAGAAGAATTTAAATATATTTTAAAAGTTTTTTCTTACCTTTAAAAAATTTGAAGTTTAATTAAAAAGGAAATTATTGAATAAGAATTTATTTATTTATTTTGATTTATAAAATTTTATAATTTTAAAAATTGATTAATTAAATTTTCATAATTTTTACGACTAAACGAAATTAATTTTTTTATCTTATCCAAATATCAATCTTCACATGCTCTATTAATTTGAATTATAAAAATTTAAAAGTTTGAATGCTTTCACTTTACAATTTATTATTATTTTTAGCTCACGAGGTGTCCTAGGAGGATCTTAACTATAAGAAGGCGTCTTTAAGTCATCTACATCCAAACTAATTCCTGCTCGTATCAGGTCAGCTCGTAAGGGGTAAAATGCTAGTCAAACAAGTTTCACCATTCTTAGAGCTCGAACTTAAGACTTACAGTTAAGAGTTGAGAGTGCTGAATCATTCATACCAACCATATTTGATTATAATTCATTATTCTTTAAAAGATAGCAATGAAGACCTCATATTCAGCCATAAATGCCAAATATGGGTAAAGTACTAGTCAAACAAATTTAGCTATAAGGAGTAAAGTACCAGTTAAACAAATTTCACCATTCTTAGGACTTGAACTTGAGACCTATAATTAAGGGATGAAAATGCTGAATCACTCACGCGGCCAATGTTTGGTTACAATTCATTATTCTTTAATAGAAAGTAATTAAGACCTCAAATTCGGCCATAAATGCCAAAACCCTACCTTATAATTCCAATGTAACGCCTCTTGAATTCAAATTATACCTTAATATTTTTTAATTAAAAATAAAAAGAAAAAAATCAAAAGTATACCGTCGTTGACCGACGGGACATCACCCTTCCTCTCCACACTCTCCACGTGTGAAACCATCCCTCGATATCTCCAACTTGTCCCCCAGTGGAGGCGAGTGTAATCCACTCAATTTACCCGCGTGTGGTCATAAAATCCAGAAACTCCCCTAAACTCTCCAGTCCTATTCACATGTAAGAATCTAAATTTCTTACGAAGACTTAGCTGATCTCTCCACTAATCACTATTTGTTTATATATATTCTTCCAGGTAAGGTCTTCCTCTGCAACTACACACCCCAAAACGAGACCTCCTCTTTTTTTCTATAAAAACCACCGCTACAACCGCCGTCGTCGACGCCGGTGTCTCTCCCTAAATTTTCGTCTCATAAAACCCGCTAATTTTTGCACTAACGGACAAGGAAGGAGAATAAAAGTTGAAGAAAATCACAGCTCATCCCAAAAACGTCGGTCTTTCTAAAGCCCGAGTAACACCGAAAACAGGGAACTTTTGAAAAAAAGAAGGGTAAAGAACGAAACTTTATCCGAATTGGCTAAAAGGGTTTGCTTTAATTTCCAAGAGAAGTAATGGGGCAAGTTGGTGTGATCGAGTTGTGATAGTGAGGTGGGTTGGTTGGTTGGTTAAGAGTCAATTATGGGGATTCCAGCGAATGGTGTTGCCGGTGGCGGAGGCAGTGGAAATGGTGCGGCGGGTGGGTGGAGTTGCTGTGATATGAGCATCAAGTGTTGGTGTAAGTGGAGGTGCGAGCAAAAGCATCACTACCATAGATTTCTGTCTCCGTTTTCTTCGGGTTTTGTGTTCTTTTTAGGCTGTTTGGTTTTGTACGGATCGATTGGTATGTTCTATCTTTGGCTTGCGTTCAATAAGCCATATGTACGTGCTGGTACTGGTGTGGACTTCAGCTCCTTCGGTTGTCAAGATGACAATGAGGGTTCGTGGTCTGTTGGTGTGTTCTATGGAGATTCTCCTTTCTCTCTAAAACCAATTGAAGCTGTAAGTTCTTTTTTGTTAATTTGTCTCCTTTCTCTGCTTTCCTCTGTCGAATTGATACTTTTTGGTTAAGTGTCAAGTCGGTTTTCCGAAGTTCTTGTTCATTGGAAGACTAAACGAAGTTTTTTATTTTGTTTTCTGATGGAAACAAAGTAGTTTTCGATAATTTCTACCCGAAAAAAAAATCTTCTGTACATGTTATTGCTTTTTTTTAAATCACTTTGGGTTCGTACATAGTAATTACCACTCTTGTGTATCTGACTCTGACGTCCTTGTGTGATGGTATACTTTCTAAATACTGTTTTTTTTTTCAGAACAGTGATTGTTTTTGGACTCCAACTCTTTTGATATTTTTAATAGCTCTTTACTGGTTTCGCTCTGCATCAAAACTACTGCCTTGAGATTTCACAGTTTTCTGCAGAAATACTAGTTCATTTTATAACACTTGTTTGATCTTTGTTCACCTTAATATGCAGATAGTTGCCTGTTAACAAAGAACAAAAGACAGTTTGTGAGTTGTGTTCTTTTATGTACTTAAGTTTGGTTTCTTTTCTAATAGATGAATGTATGGAAAAATGAAAGTTCAGCCTGGCCAGTGGCTAACCCAGTTATCACCTGCGCTTCAGTTTCTAATGCTGGTTTTCCTAGCAATTTTGTTGCTGATCCTTTCCTTTATGTTCAGGTAAATGTTTGTCCATTTTCTACTTTTTATAATCTGGAACTTCTGTCTTTTTCATTGTTCATATTTGGGCTTCCTTGTTGATACAAAGTAATATAAAAATTTCCCCTCTATTTGTTTGGGGAAAAAAAAATCACTTACTCAACATCATCTTGTACTCTCTGTCACTTCTGGTGTATATGCAACCTTGTTTTGGGACGAAAGTTGCTGGCACGGTTGTTACCGTTTCAACCGTAGAACGCCTGCGGCGTGTGTTTATTTTGGTTGGTTCTTGGTTCTTGATCTTGATAAGGACCTAGTAGCTTTGAAGAATGGTGAAATTATGTGACCTGGTCATGCAAATATTGAATTTACTTGTTGGTGGTCTCGAGGAACTAATAAATATAACAATAAGAAAATTGGACTTTTGGCCAGGTTGTTGACCTCTTCTTTTAACCTTTCTGTTTGAAAAGTTCAAATCCTTTACGAACCTGTGGTCTTTAGGGAGCAGCTCCTTGGCCTTTTTGGGGTCCTATCAGTAGTGCTAGGATGTATAGTTTTTTGTTCCAGAGATGTTATTGTTAATAAGCTTTATTTTGTTATGAAAATGATCTTCATTTTGCTTATATTGACTCGTTTCAGGGAGATACTCTGTTCTTATTTTATGAAACAAAGAACTCAATCACCATGCAAGGCGATATCGGAGTTGCAAAAAGTACTGATAAAGGAGCATCGTGGCAACAACTGGGCATTGCTCTGGACGAGGATTGGCATCTTTCTTATCCCTTCGTATTTGAATTCCTCGGCCAAGTAATACTATAATCCTTTTGCATGCAATCATCCTTTGATTCATTTTGGCTCCTTACTCTTCAGTGTTTATGTCAGTATATACCAGTTATAAAAGCTGATGTCCATGGTGCTAATGGTATCTCCTAAAATGAAACTAACTCGAATCGTTTTAAGTGGGTGATCACAGATTGTTTGATACAATGTAGCATGAATGCCAAATATGGAACTACATAGTTTTAAAAGCTAAAACAGTTCAGATAGCCACCATGTTCATTGATATTTTTTCTTTTGATGTGTGTTTTTGCAATGTTTGTATTAGGTTCTAACACTTTTTTACGGAGTCTATCATGGCTGTACAAGTTGAGCCTAGTAGTAACAGTGGAGTTTGGTTTTATAAGCTTTTTCTGTCTGTTTATTATTTACTCTGTCTTGCAGATATACATGATGCCTGAGAGCAGCCAGAAAGGGGATCTTCGTCTTTATCGAGCAGTAGATTTTCCACTGCAGTGGACACTGGAGAAAATTATTATAAAGAAGCCCCTCATCGACTCCTTTATCGTTAATCATAGTGGAGAATATTGGCTTTTTGGTTCAGATCATAGTGGATTTGGAGCAAAAAAGAACGGACAACTGGAGGTCTGGTATAGCAACTCACCCTTGGGTCCTTGGAAACCACATAAGAAGAACCCCATTCATAATGTTGATAAGAGCATGGGAGCAAGAAATGGGGGTCGACCATTTATGCATGATGGAAATCTTTATCGTGTTGGCCAAGACTGCGGTGAGACATATGGACGAAGAGTTCGTGTCTTCAAAGTGGACGTACTTACCAAAGATGATTATAAAGAAGTTGAAATTCCCTTGGGTTTTGAAGAGTCAAAGAAGGGACGAAATGCTTGGAACGGTGCTCGTTACCACCATCTTGATGTGCAGCAGCTAAATTCTGGTGAGTGGATAGCGGTTATGGATGGAGACCGTGTCCCTTCAGGAGACCAAACACGTCGGTTTATCCTTGGCTGTGCTTCAATTGCAGCTGTTGCTGCAATCGTTGTATTATCTGGTGTGCTGCTTGGAGCTGTGAATTGTATCATCCCTCTCAACTGGTGTTCGTATTATTCAGGCAAGAGAAGTGATATACCTTTTGTTTGGGAAAGATCAACAATTTTCTCTTCAAAGTTGAGACGGTTTTGCAGCCGCTTAAACAGAGCGCCATTGTCTCTCCGAGGAAAAATAAAGCCAAGTACATGGGCAGGAAAACTGGTTCTCACTGTCTTGCTCATGGTTGGAATTGCATTAATGTGCTTAGGTGTCAAATATATCTACGGTGGCAATGGTGCTGAAAAGGCTTATCCTATAAATGGTTACTACTCTCAGTTCACTTTATTGACAATGACTTACGATGCTCGTCTTTGGAATTTGAAGATGTACGTAAAGCATTATTCAAAGTGCTCCTCAGTCAAAGAGATTGTTGTAGTATGGAACAAAGGAATACCTCCCGAATCAGATGATCTGGACTCAAAAGTGCCAGTTAGGATCAGAGTAGAAGATCAGAACTCATTAAATAATCGGTTCAAAAAGGATCCGATGATTAATACTCGTGGTGTCCTCGAGCTGGACGATGACATTATGATGAGTTGTGATGACATAGAACGTGGTTTCAATGTGTGGCGTCAGCACCCGGATAGAATTGTTGGATTCTATCCCCGCCTCGTCTGGGGAAGCCCGTTGAAGTATCGGCCTGAAAAATTCGCACGGACTCACAAAGGTTACAACATGATTCTTACTGGAGCAGCTTTCATTGATGGGAAAGTAGCTTTCGAGAGGTATTGGAGTGAGGAAGCTAAGGCAGGTAGACAACTGGTGGACAAAATTTTCAACTGTGAGGATGTACTGCTAAACTATTTATACGCAAATGCTAGCTCATCCAAGACGGTTGAATATGTGAGACCGGCATGGACCATAGACACATCAAAACTTTCAGGTGTTGCAATTAGCAGGAACACACAAGATCACTACAGGATAAGAAGTAATTGCCTCGAGAGATTTTCCATGATGTACGGAAGTTTGGCTGGTAGAAAATGGAAGTTTGGAGGGCGAGAAGATGGCTGGGACTTATAGTACAAGGTTATCAATCTCTCATTCTTCTGTCGACCTGTTCAGTAAATTCTTCTTTCCCATCTCTATAGGTTTCCTACACCCGCTTTGGGAAATTTTGGTGGTGGTGGGGTGTGTCCTTTTTGATAGTTTGCAAGATGTACATTTAGTAATCTTTCTGAGTTGTTCCAACATGTATATTATTGGTACATTTGAGTTCGGCTTCTTCTTGTTGACTTTGGATCCATGTTATGGAGTTACTCGGATTTTACAGAAAGATGGTTCCATTACAGTGGGATGGGAAACACTGGACTCATTATTTTTTCCGACCACTTCATGTTCTTGTCAGGTTTCATGTATATTCTAAATCTCTATTATGCATTATAGGTTCATGTTCATCCATGTTTTTTTGGACAAACTATTGAGTTGGAATGGTCCTGTAGAGGAAGAACATACTCTTTGGATCACTTGGGACAACTTTACAGGCATGCTTTTCTTCCTGTCTTCGTCAAAAAACCAGACTATTGGTACTTAAGTTGCACTCTCGTCTCACGTTCTGATTGTAGTACTTGTCTTCTATCGACCTGACAAATTAGTGCCTATCCTAAATAGCTTTTTTGGGTTTGGTCAACTATACTAAATCAGTCGGCTCAGTTCTAACTTATCTCGAAGTTAATAATTCAAGTTCGATCACACTAAGGTTTGGGTATTTCTTCAATGAAATTCATGTTTGAAACTATAATTATAAAAGCCGTTTAATTTTTATAGTTAAAAATTAATTAATTAGTCGACAAATTTTTGTAAATTAATCAATTTTTATAAATTAAAATAAACTAAATTAAAATTTTGTAAATTAATCAAAAATTGATACAGATAATGTATACTACTTAGAACTGGTATATTAAACAAATTTTTTTTGACGGTATGTTAAACAAAAATTAGTATTAAAATAAGTTGTATTGTATCGAATATTAATATTAAATTATGTGGTGAAATCTTAATTTGTACGGACCGACACGAAGATAAAATTTAAAATATTTAATAGTATCAAATCAAAATTTTAAATTAAAAATGTTTAACTAAAAAATTTAAAAATATTTTAATTAAAAATCAAATTTTATTGATAGGAAATAAAGTATTTAATCAATATTATTAAAATTAATTATATATATATAATTGAGTAATTATGTTATAATTTTAAAAAAATCAAAACAATGTGTCGTGATGAAGTCAACATATCCCGAGCTATGTCTCCGAGCTTAGCCTAATTTGCATTGCTCATATCGACCAATAATCCATAAATAGTCAACCAGAACCGATCTTCATGTAATATTATTTTAAAAATGATTGTTACCTCTTATTATCACCGGTTCATGTAGTTTGGATCTTTACCAAAAGGCCGGCCTGCGTGATTATATATAAATTGCTTTACGATCACTTAAAATAAATAACTCTATATTTATTATTATGCGATATTAACAAAGTTGATATTATTATGTTCTTCTGTTTCATGGTTTTATAAAAAAATAAAAAAAATCTAAAATTTAGTCGATTTAACCATGAAAATCTTGAATCGATTAATCTTTCGGTTTAGTTTAATGTTAAAAACCAATCAATTTATTAATTAAATTAGTTAATTTTTATAAATTTATAAGTTCTTATAAATCAGTTACTTTTTATTTAACAATTTCTTTTTAAATTAAACTTTAAATTCTTTGATACGTAAGAAAATGTTTTCAATTATATTTCAAATTATTTAATTTTACTCAATCTTTAGTCAGTTTTATGATGGTCTAATATCAACTGAACCTTTTAAACTTTTTATCTTACTTGTTTAACTTAGTTTAAAAATACTAAGTTAAACCTTATTTTTAACCTTAACAACTTAGTTTAAAATACTAGTTCTGTTAATATTTTACTTATTTGATTAATATAATCTTTTTTTGAAGTAAAAAATTTGTGATTTAGTTAAAATTTCAAATTTTTCTAATTTTTAAAATTGATTAAACATTCTTTGTAATTATTATTTTTTTTAAAATCTTTATCTTAAACATTTGTTAATAAATAATCAAAAAATAAATATGACATGAATAAATGTGGCCTAATTAAACACTGCAAATATGGTGGTCGAACTAGATTCTTAAATTTGAATCGAAGTAATTAAATTCGATCAAATTAATTACTTATTACAATTATTTTACATTATTAGTTTGTGTTAAGTTTAATTATTCGAGCTTAAAATTATGTTGAATCCTCATTTCAAGAAGGTGAGATTAAATTACAACTTTTAATAACTTTTAGGATTTTATTTTAAAAATTAGTTAAATTACACAAAAGTTCTATCTTTTTCATCCTAATTATAAATAAATAAATAAATAAATAAATAAATATATATATATATATAAAGATAGAGAACCAAAATGAATGAAAAATGTGAACATAAACAAGAATGAAAATGTGAGATAAGTGAATGTATTGTAACCTAACCATCATTCAATTCCATGTGCCATTGTTCTTCTTCTCTTTTTCAATTCCCCCACAACATACCTCAATTATCCCAAACAAATTTCACCTCTTTAAGCATTTTAGGGTTTTGAATTTCTACTTTTTTGGCACCACCAATTCTAAAAGCTGATCACATTCAGATTATAATATATGCTATACACATTTGCCTATATATAGTTATTAGTCCTTTGGAGAATCTTATTCAACTTTTCTTTATCAGTCAATTTAAAGGTTCAAACTTTCCCTCTGATTCTGATCCAGTGGCTTCTCTTTTGACTTGGAAACTCTATTCCCAAGATTCCCAGAGAGGGAAAGTATGTTTTTTTTTGTAATTTATTTCCTCTATCTCTATTGTGGGTATTCTTGCTATCTGTTATTCTCGTTATGCCATATTGATAATTTGGTTGGACATAGAACAGAGGAAGAGAAAAAGACATGTTGGCAATGGAGAAGGATTTTGATTCGAAGCTAAGGATTGAAAGCAGCGATTCTCCTTCTTCATCATCGTCTTCCACATCTTCTAATAATGAGAACGTATTGAGATCTAAGAGCTTTGCTTTTAGAGCTCCACAGGAGAATTTTTCTATTCAGGATTTTGAGCTCGGCAAGATCTACGGTGTTGGTTCTTATTCAAAGGTTTGGTGTTCCAATGCCTTAATTGTTTTTTTACAATTGTGGGGTTCCTTGTTTTGGCTTTTTTTTTTATCGAATTAGATTGGTGGGTTTCGTTTCTTTTGCCAAGGGAATGATTAAATGTCGTGCTGTGGTAATCATTTGATACCAACTTATAAAGCTTATATCTTTTCAAATGCTTAAACTTGCGTCAAGTTAGTGCTGATTATGACAATACATGAAATGTTTTGATCTTTGTCTTTCCATGCGGGAGAATTTATTTCTACGCAGACCATATGGGAACTGTAATATGGTTTGGTTCGGAGGGGGGATTTTGTATGAGGGGAGTATCGCGATATAAACTTCAAACCATAAGAATCTAAGCCTGGTCATAGATGAAGTGATTAAACTCTTGTATGATAAATGAAGAAGTTGATGCTGAATTGGAAATTAGAACTTGATTTTTAAGGACAATCCAGGTCTGAGTTGTTGGGAAACAAGTGGAATATCATTCTTCTGCTTTGATGTTCTCGGTGTGCGGATATTACTTCACCTATGCTTCTTTGCTCAAGATCGTGGAGCTTTGAGATTGGTTTTGCGTGTTACTTTCTCTGAAAATCGTATTCATGACATTTTCAGGTAGTGAGAGCAAAGAAGAAGGATACAGGAGGTGTATTTGCCATGAAGATCATGGACAAGAAGTTCATCACCAAAGAAAATAAAACTGCTTATGTGAAGTTGGAGCGCATTGTGCTTGATCAGTTGGATCATCCTGGAGTTGTGCGGCTATATTTTACTTTTCAAGATTCTTTATCCTTATGTGGGTTCCTTGAAGCCGTGTATCTCATATTTCTGTTCTTTGTATCTCTTTTGCTTTTACTAGTTTTCTTCAAGAGGAAAAGATGAGCCTTATGATGTTGGTTTCTTTGTGGAAATCTGTAGATATGGCACTTGAATCCTGTGAAGGTGGAGAACTTTTTGACCAAATAACAAGAGTAAGTCATTGACAGAAGAAACTTTTTACGAGTATTCTTTTCTTCGTTCTTCTTCCCTCTCCTTGCTAAGTGGTATGTTGTTTGAGCTTGTTTGGATATCATCATTTCAGTTTCTGTTGGCTTATGCAGAAAGGCCGTTTATCGGAGGATGAAGCTCGTTTCTATGCTGCAGAAGTTGTTGATGCTCTCGAATACATACATAGTATGGGATTAATACATCGAGATATTAAGGTAATGTCCTATTACTTTGTGTAGTCATCTGAAAAATTCTAAGACTTGCTTTCTTGCAGCCAGAGAACTTGTTACTTACCGCAGAAGGCCACATCAAAATTGCGGATTTTGGAAGTGTGAAGCCCATGCAAGATAGCCGTATCACTGTTCTTCCCAATGCATCATCCGGTAGTTCTAGAGTTTAACTACAGTGTAAGTGTTTTGGCTGTACCGTTCGGTCTTGGGTTTAAAGTGTTTTTATTTGATACCCTATCCAGACGATAAGGCTTGCACATTCGTGGGTACTGCTGCTTATGTGCCTCCTGAAGTTCTGAACTCTTCTCCAGCAACTTTTGGGTACGAGACATCCTTAATACCCTAGTAGCTTGAAAGATCGAAATAAAAGTATTAGGGTGATTGAATTCTGGTCAAATCTTTTGAAACTGGATTTATTCTAGCTGATGTCTTGCTTCTCGGAATAACCTTTTTCTTCTTTTGACCAATTAAAACAGAAATGATCTCTGGGCACTTGGCTGCATCTTGTATCAGATGCTTTCAGGAACTTCACCATTCAAAGATGCAAGTGAATGGCTCATATTCCAAAGAATTATAGCCAGGGACGTTAGGTTTCCTGATTACTTTTCAGATGAAGCAAGAGATTTAATTGATGGGTTATTGGTAAGCGATAAATAGACACTTTTTCACATTTGCTATGAAGCGTTAACAGTTCAATAATGTTTACATATTGTCTTTGGTTCACTGCCTGAAGAAAAGGGCTTTGCAATTCTAACTTCATTATTGTTTTGTGCATTCCACGATCGTATCTTTGTAGTATGCAACACAATCTGGATGTTGATCTTATAAATTTTTTAATACACATCACTAAGGCCTAGTAGCTATCTTCTGCCTAATGAGCCACAAAATTTTGGTTTTATATAAATTCCCATGTTGTCTGGGTTTTATGAAGTTCGTTATTGCAGCATTTGATTTGTTTTATAATCATGATATAGGATACGGATCCCTGTAGAAGACCAGGCGCTGGACTTGATGGTTATGCTGCGCTCAAGATGCATCCTTTCTTTAAGGAAATTGATTGGAATAACTTAAGAGAACAAACCCCACCAAAGCTTGCTTTGAATCAAGTGGTATGACTTTCAGTGTGGTTAAATATATCATCTGTGGAAAGATTTGTTTTGGGTCCATATTTCCTAGTTTGTCTTATTATCATTTAAACATGTTGATCTTTTGCTTTGTTCTTTTTAGGGTCATTCTGGTGGGGGTGGCCGGGGTCATGACAATGATTCTTCTTGGAACCCTTCACATATTGGGGATAACATAGCTGTACAAAATGATGGAAGTCTTGCAGTCTCACAATCTGCTGAACTGTCTGGACATATAACTAGGCTTGCCTCAATTGACTCTTTTGATTCTAAATGGTAATGGCTCAACAAATTTATCCTTTAAGGTTTTATTCTCCTAACTTGGTTTCAACATTTTAAATCTACAACCAATCTCAATACCATCTCTAGACTTCTAAAGTTGTGGTTTATATGTTTCTTATGTTAGGTTTAGGTACCCATGATACATGATCTAACGAATACCTTATATGTTATCAGGCAGCAGTTTCTGGATCCGGGTGAATCTGTTCTTATGATCTCAATGGTGAAGAAACTGCAGAAATTGACTACCAAGAAGGTGCAACTTATACTCACCAACAAACCAAAATTGATTTATGTGGATCCTTCAAAATTAGTGGTAAAAGGCAACATAATTTGGTCGGATAATTCTGATGACCTCAGTTTTCAAGTTACAAGTCCATCTCATTTCAAGATCTGTACGGTATGCATTTTATGCTCTGCTTTTCCCTGTTTGTTTTATGCACGGGAATGACCAAGCATTTAATCTATTAGACCGTCTCATCAAACTCGATATCTTGAAATTGTATGCTGTAACTAGAATTCTGTAACTTATCACGTATACTCCTAACTTGTTCAGCATTTGCATCCTTGCACTTAATGATTTTAAATACAAATCTCTAACTTCAGATGATTGTTGCAAATTCTGTTTCTCTACTGGTTCAGCCAAAGAAGGTGATGTCATTTGAAGACACAAAACAGAGAGCATGGCAATGGAAAAAAGCAATTGAGGGTCTTCAAAACCGGTGAAAATCTGTCCATGGTTTTGGAGATGTATTCTTTGATTTCATGCTGTCCCTGAAGAATGCAGGGATGTGCGAAATGGTCAACACCTCCTGATTAGCCAAGGATTGTTTATATTCTGAAAGAGATTAAGTTACAGATTCAGCTTCTTCAATTTGCAAAGCTGCCCACTTAGCCCCTCCTTAGACCCTTCCCTCTTGCTTAGAACTGAATTTGTAATGAAGGTTCTTTGGCTGCTGTTACTTCACTCTTTTTTTCTTTTTCACTTCTTTGAAATCAATACACAATTTTGTGTCCTAATTGCAGGGTTTGTAGGGGGGGCCACGTAGGTGCATGACTTGTTTAATGTATTTCACTTACATGCCATTAATGAGAAGTTCTTTCTTCGAATTTTTCTAAATGTTGCATTGACTGGACTAATTACTTCCATTCTAGATGGCTTCTAGTATTCTTCTCTGCTCATGTTGTGAAATGGGATAAGATTAAAAAAAAGAAGAAGAAAACTTCTTTTTCCAGAGGATATGGCGTGGCAGTGATACACTGGAACTGCCGTGTCAAAGGTGATGTAAGTTTTGCAGCAAGTACTTCCTTGCATAATCTGCAGAGCGCAAACTTGTCTTGCTGCTATATGCTAACAGCAACCCATGTCTTAAAATATGGTTTTCTGTCTTCCTATGATGTTAGAATTGATGAGATTTAATAAATCAAAGTATAACAGACCTGAAAGATTCCATAGTTTTGAATAGTAGTCCTATTAAACTGTATCTATCGCTGGGCCATAACTTATTTGTTTGCTTATATAACCTCAAGAAATTTTAGCCACTGATTTTTCTTTCAAACTCCGAAGTCATCAGCAAAAGAGGGCCTTTGACAAGACCATGCGTGATGCCAAACTTGATCATTACATTGGCTGCTGGAATATCAAAGACACTTTCTTGGACTAAAATGCTCATACCCTTTAGTTTTCTGATTATCAAATTATAATTACTTATCTAGATTACAACACTTGGTAATCAGTTGTTCTCGTATCAAAGTCAGCTACAACTCTTGAAGCCTACGGACCCATCAGAATTGGATTTGCTGACCAATTAAGCTTATATATAGCAGTTCCTCGAACATGTTAAATCACACAAACATGGCTGCAGGACGAGTTAAATCATGCTTTTTGATGCAGGTTTTGTTTTCTTTGGTAATTATAAATGTATTATCAGCTTTTCCATCAAAACAGATGAAATCATTGGGCATTATCAAGGAAGTGAATCACAAAGGGCCTTACCTCGGTCTGATAACAGTTTATCCACCTGAAGAGAGAGCTTTCTGGAAAACTGCAGCCTTCAAGCCTGACAAGAAGCACCCATATGTTGATCTGTCAGGTAAATGTGTCTCATTGAACATATGTGATCTTGCCACTGTTACAATGTCAATGCAGTGAAATCCATTCACTGCCTGATGTTACGTTACAGGACGACGGTTTCGAATTGGAAAGGTGCAGGGTAAAAAAGTTATCTATGTAAGATGTGGGGTTGGAATGGTAAGTCCCAAAAAATGTTTGCTTTGCTCAAGCCTTGTTAGCAGTTGTGTTTTCAGGAAACGAGCTTGGTGCTTTCCTTCTCTTCCATGTTAGTGGGTATCACATTGGAGCTTCTCAAGGGTAAAACATGGGTTGTGTAGGATACGAAAACTGAAACAAACCTACTTGTCAGTGAACAGTGATGTCAAACCTTAAGTACAGTTAAAAGGGTGTCTACAGATCTTAGTAAAAGAAAGTAAAAGTGTGTCCAAAAACCGTGTCACTGTAACTATGCCATTGTTTGACGAGTTGGAAGTTTTGAATAGGTTAATGCAGCTGCAGCGACACAACAGATGCTGGACGTGTTTGATATGAAAGGGGTTATCCACTTTGGCATTGCAGGCAACTCAAACAATTCAATGTCCATTGGAGATGTTTCCATTCCCAAACAGCTTGCTCACACAGGCATTTGGGATTGGCTGGTAAATCAAATTAAGTCCTTTCTCTTCTTTACATCAATGCAATTTCACCTCATTTCTGCAGATAAAACTTTCGTTTGACAGAATCCTGACGAAGTGTTACCTTCAAACGATGTTGCTCATTTGGACTTTGGAAGTTACAATGTGCCAAAAGGACATGGAGTGAATCTTATGGGACGAATTGGATATAGTAATGAACAATTATTTTCAGAGTCCGGGAAGGCTAATACTGAAACAGAACTATTTTGGTTACAGATAAGCCCTAAGTGGCTTCAATTTTCAGCAGGCCTGGAGGTTGAACAGCTACTACTTCTAATTCCTTGGAATTCTTTTCTTTTTTGTTATAAATTATGATATTAATGGAAGTTTTGAGCTTATAACTTCAGGGGATGGAACTGGAAAGATGTGTGAACTCAAGTTTGTGCCTTCCACAACAACCCAAGGTAGTTGTTGGGCTCAAGGGCTCAACAGCTAACATTTTTATAGACAATGCAGCTTACAAGGATTTCCTCTATCGGACATTTGCAGTTTCATCTGTAGACATGGAAAGTGGTGCTGTGGTCATGGTATGATCAAGCTTACCCCTTTCTGGTTCATTTTTAGCTTATATGAAGTAATAATAACACAGGTTTTAAAGACAAAATACACAAGATTTGAGGGTTGGTTTGGTTGTGGTTTCATGTTCAGACAAGCTTGTCAAATGGGTACCCTGTGATTGTGATCAGAGGCTTATCGGACTTGGCTGGAACTCAGAAGGGACACAACGCAATTCAGAAATATGGGTCACTTGCAGCTCTAAATGCTGCAAAAGTAGTAGTTCAATTCATTGCTAAGCTCCCAAGAGATGAATCTGGACGATGATCAACAGATTCCTTCTCTTCTCATGCATAATAAAAGTGTGGCATGCATTTTTTTTTGTATCGATAAAATTTGTAGCTGTTAACTTTCGGGGTGTATGTTGTATCTTCCCATCCAATAATCTCAATAAATTAGAATGTTGTTCAGCTATTCTCCTGATAGTAGTGAGGATGTATGAAGTAATTCTATAGCAGTTAGGTGCATGAGTTGTTTAATGTATTTCACTTGCATGTAAGATTTTATTTTTACCTCACCTTCCTTACTTAAGTTATGGTCCACTTACTATCGTTATCTCATCACATGAACGCACATGCGCCCACATGCCATACTCTAGCATGTTCTTCTCCCTCCACTGTGATGGGCAGTGGTATGGAGATGGTTTGCTTTTGTTGTCTTGGGTCCCTATCCTCTCTCTCATGTAATAAAAAGACACCATCGCATAGCTGGGTAGTAGAGGTTAGAAGCTCCAAAACTCAAGAGACGCACAAAGAGGATCATTCGACGGCGGAGCAATGGCTGGAGGTATACGTTATTTTTTGTTATGCTTTCGCTGATATATATGCATGTAATTAAGAGATTAGTGAATGAAGGCGTACTTAGTATTTTGAATTTTGCTGACTTTGAGACTTGCGTGGATTGCATTAAAGGTAAGCAAACTAACAAGTTTAAAAGGGCTGTTAAGAGAAGTATAAGCCTGTTAGAAATCATACGTATAGATATTTGTTGTCCAGATATGGACGCAAATAGCCCGAAATACTTTATCACCTTCATAGACGATTATTCGCAATATATGTATCTCTACTTACTTCGTTCTAAAGACGAAGCTTTGGATGCCTTTAAGATGTTTAAGGCTGAAGTGGAGAATCAATGTGAAAAATTGATCAAAATCGTGAGATCAGATAGAGGTGGAGAGTACAATGGTAGGCACACTAAAAGTGGATAAGTGCCTGGTCCTTTTGAGAAGTTTCTTCATGAACATGAGATTGTTGCCCAGTACACCATGCCTGGTTCTCCAGATCAGAATAGTGTGGCAGAAAGAAGAAACCGAACATTAATGGACATGGTAAGAAGTATGAGGAGTAACACAAAACTTCCTCAATTCTTATGGGCTGAAGCTCTAAAGACGGCTGTGTATATATTAAACCAAGTTCCAACCAAGGCTGTTCCAAAGACACCTTTTGAGTTATTTAAGGGTTGGAAACCGAGTGTGAGACATATACGCGTTTGGGCATGTTCGTCTGAAGTGAGAATTTACAACCCATAGGAGAAGAAGCTAGACCCAAGGACCATTAGTGGGTATTTCATTGGATATGCTGAAAGGTCTAAAAGGTATATATTATATTGTCCATCTCACAACACTAGGATTGTGGAATCAAGAAATGCAAAATTTCTTAAGCATGACTTGATTAATGAGAGTGGTCATTTTCCAGACATAGTTTTTGAAAAGGGCCATTGTGAAGCTCAGCCCTCTGGTTCAAGTGATAGATTGATTGTCATCTACACCCCTCAAGTTCAAACGGGTGTTGAACACTAATTACTGAAGTTCCACAAGCTGTGAATACTAATTCAGTAGATCAAGTTGTAAATGAGGAACAACCAGAAATTGTTGAGCAACCAGTTGAACAACAGGTTGAGCAACAGGTTCTTCGTGAGGATAATCATATAACATTGAGAAGATCTACTAGGGTTAGAAGGTCAGCAATATCTAGTGATTATATAGTGTATCTACAAGAGTCAGATTACCACATTGGAGCCGAAAATGATCCTGAAATATTTTTACAGGCCATGAGTTCTAAGCAATTGAACTTGTGGTACAGTGCTATGAAGGATGAGTTGGATTCTATAGTATCTAACTAAGTCTGGGATCTCGTTAAGTTGCCCAATGGTGTAAAGACCATTGGATATAGATGGGTATTTAAGACAAAGAAAGAGTCACGAGGCAACATTGGGAGACATAAGGCAAGACTTGTTGTCAAAGGGTTCATTCAGAGGGAAGGAATCGACTACACGGAGACATTTTCTCCTGTATCTAAGAAAGATTCTCTTCGTGTTATCATGGATTTAATAGCTCATTTTGATCTTAAATTATATCAAATGGATGTGAAAATGGCTTTTCTCAATGGTGAACTAGAGGAAGAAGTTCACATGAATCAACCTGAAGAATTCTCCTCTAATGATGGTGAGCATTTAGTCTGCAAGCTTAATAAATCCATATACGGATTAAAACAAGCCTCTCGACAGTGGTATTTAAAATTCCATGAGGTTATCACTTCATTCGGTTTTGAAGAGAATATAATGAACCAATGTTTATATCAGAAGGTCAGTGGGAGTAAGACTTGTTTTCTTGTGTTATACGTGGATGACATCTTACTTGCAACTAATAAGGATTTGCTATATGAGGTGAAACAATTTCCCTCAAAGAATTTTGATATGAAAGATATGAGTGAGGTATCTAATGTCATTGGCATCAAGATTCATAGAGAAAGATCTCGAGACATTTTGGGTTTGTCTCAAGACACCTATATCAACAAAGTTTTAGAGAAATTTCAGATGAAAGATTGTGCACCAAGTGTAGCACCCATAGTGAAGAGTGATAGATTCAGTTTGAATCAAAGCCCGAAGAATGATTTTGAACGAGAACACATGAAGAACATTCTATATGCTTCAGTTATTGGAAGTCTTATGTATGCTCAGGTCTGCAACCGACCTGACATTACATATGCCGTTAGAATGTTAGGAAGGTATCAGAGTAACCCAGGTGTTGACCATGCGAACTGAGAACTTGGAAGTAGTTGGATACTCCGATTCAGACTTTGTTGGCTGCATTAATTCAAGGAAATCAACGTCTGATTATATTTTCATATTAGCTGATGGAGCTGTATTTTGGAGAAGTGCCAAGCAGACCCTAATTGCTACTTTCACTATAGAGGCTGAGTTCGTATCCTGTTTTGAGGTCACCTCGCATGGTGTATGGTTTAAGAGTTTCATATCTAGGCTTAGAGTTGTTGATTCAATTTCTAAGCCATTAAGGTTGTATTGCGACAACTTCACTGCGGTCTTTATAGCTAAAAATAATAAGAGTGGAAGTCGAAGTAAACATATCAACATTAAGTATTTAGTCATAAGAGAACGTGTTAAGGAAAGAAAAGTTGTCGTAGAGCACATTAGCATTGATTTGATGATTGCGGATTCTTTAACTAAAGGCATGCCACCTAAGCAGTTTAACGCAGTGCAGATAGGACTTGGTTCCATAATGTGAATTTTTTTGTACATTTATTGCTTCAATGGAACTCTTATTTAATTTTGATATTTTCTTATATATTTTGTGTACACATATTTTGATTGGTTTTGAGAAATGTCATTTAATTTGGACCTAGAATAAACATATGATTTATTCATTCAGTTGAAGGGCTTGTAATGAGTAATTTTATATATGTAATACATGGAAGATAATACTCACTATAAGAGGACCTATCGTCATGATTCATATATTTGATTTCTTGTTATGTTTGTGTTGAGTTAAATGGACCAAGTGGGAGAATGTAAGATTTTATTTTTACCTTACCTTCCTTACTTAAGTTATGGTCCATTTACTATCGTTATCTCATCACATGCACGCACATGCGCCCACATGCCATACTCGAGCATGTTTTTCTCCCTCCACTGTGATGGGCAGTGGTATGGAGATGGTTTGCTTTTGTTGTCTTGGGTCCCTATTGTTACAAAGGTCACCTTGGGACTCGAACTTTCACCGAATTCTATCGCCAATACCCTTTGTACGGCAGTCTCACTTAGTCCGCTTAAGCAAGACTCAGCCTTCAACGACCCTCAAAGTGTTTCACTCGCTCACTCGAAGAAACAAT
>JAOTAY010000003.1:30651039-30671469 GCA_025629805.1 Erythroxylum baracoense | reverse complement strand
AAGAGAGAGCTTTCTGGAAAACTGCAGCCTTCAAGCCTGACAACAAACACCCGTATGTTGGTCTGTCAGGTAAGTGTGTCTCATTGAACATATGTGATCTTGTAACTGTTACACTGTCAATGCAGTGAAATCTATTCACTGCCTGATGATATGTTATAGGACGACGGTTTCGAATTGGAAAGGTGCAGGGTAAGAAAGTTATCTACGTCAGATGTGGGATTGGAATGATAAGTACCAAAAAATGGTTGCTTTGGTCAATTTTCGTTAGTACTTGTGTTTTCAGGATACGAGCTTGGTACTTTCCTTTTCCTCTTCCAAGTTACTGGGTATCACATTGGAGCTTCTTAAGGGTAAAACCTGGGTTGTGTAGGATAAGAAAACTGAAACAAACCTACTTGTCGGTGAACCAAGATGTCAAACCTTAAGAACAGTTAAAAGGGTGTCTATAGATCTTAGTAAAAGAGAGTAAAAATGGGTCCAAAAACCACGTCATTGTAACAATGCCATTGTTTAACGAGAGTTTGAATAGGTGAATGCAGCTGCAGCGACACAACAAATGCTGGACGTGTTTGATGTGAAAGGGATTGTCCATTTTGGCATTGCAGGCAACTCAAACAATTCTATGTCCATTGGAGATGTTTCCATTCCCAAACAGCTTGCTCACACAGGCATTTGGGATTGGCTGGTAAATCAAACAAAGTCCTCTCTCTTCTTTACATCAACGCAATTTAACCTCATTTGTGCGGATAAAACCACTTTAGTTTGACAGAATCCTGACGAATCGTTACCTTCAAGCGATGTTGCTCATTTGGACTTCGGAAGCTACAATGTGCCAAAAGGAGATGGAGTGAATCTTCTGGGACGCATTGGATATAGTAATGAACAATTATTTTCAGAGTCAGGGAAAGCTGCAACAGAAATATTTTGGTTACAGATAAGCCATCAGTGGCTTCAGTTTGCAGCAGGGTTGGAGGTAGAAAACTGCTACTCCTAATTCCTTGGAATTCTTATCTTTTGTGTTCAAACTTATTAATGGAAGATTTTGAGCTTATAACTTCAGGGAATGGAACTAGAAAGATGTGTGAACTCAAGTTTGTGCCTTCCACAACAACCCAAGGTAGTTGTTGGGCTCAGGGGCTGAACAGCTAACATTTTTATACACAATGCAGCTTACAGGGATTTCCTTTATCAGACATTTGCAGTTTCATCTGTAGACATGGAAAGTGGTGCTGTGGTCATGGTATGATCAAACTTGATCCCTTTCTGGTTCATTTTTAACTCATTTTGAGTAATAATAACACAGGTTTATAAGACAAAACTGACAAGATTTGAGGGGTTGGTTTGGTTTTGGTTTTATGTTCAGACAAGCTTGTCAAATGGATTACCTGTGATTGTGATAAGAGGTCTATCAGGCTTGGCTGGAGCTCAGAAGGGACAGATTAAAATTCAGACATTTGTGTCACTTGCAGCTCTAAATGCTGCAAAAGTAGTTGTTCAATTCATTGCTAAGCTCCCAAGAGATGAATCTGGACGATGATCATCAAAAAACTGAAGCCAAATTTGACATTATTTCCAGAACAACTTCTTTGACAATAAAGTGTGGTAATTTTTTTCAGTTTCCATAAAATTTGTAGTCAGCAACTTTTCGGGTTTTGTTATATCATTCCATGTAATAAAGTTAATCAAGTAATTCATAAATTTAAAAATAATTAATGTTTCATAAATATTCTCCTAACATCTCTGAAGTAATTTTAAAATTTTAAATTTTAAAATTTTTTTTAGTAAAAGATATAGAACTTTTATATGGTTTGAGAAATTAAAAAAATATTTAAAATTTTGGAAGAAGTTTTTTTTTATTTTTTAGTTTTGTAGAAAAATCCTTTTTTTAACTTTTATTAAAAATAATGATGAAACATATATAATATGAACATCTTACATAAATTAATCAAATGTTGATAAGTCAATATAATTCTTAAACCCAACTCAAATCATTTAAATTCATATTAAATTAATAATTAAGATAATTATAATAAATTATTAGTTTAAATTAAATTTAATTAGTTTGATTCGATAAAAAAAGATCATTTCGTTCTATTTTTAGTAAAATAGTGAAGGATATTTCATTAGTAATGAAAAAAGGGCCGAAGGAGATCCGTATATATTGTTCAGGTCGATCAGAAGGCTCAAAAATAGCTAGTTAAGAACTCGTTTAGATCGTCATATAAATAACATTCGATTGGTTCATATCGCATGTGTTTTGCTATTTTTCTAACCGAAATCTAATTTTTTAAGAAAAATGAAAATCACAAAAAATAGAGAATTTTTAAAATTAAGAACAATTTATAAAGTTTCTTAAATTACAACCTGTCTATTAGTTAAAGTTAAGATTGCGTAATTTTAAATCTCTCCAAACTTTTTGACAGAGTTGTTGTATATTTAGTTTCATGTGAAGTGACACCTAAACTAATAATAAAGGTAAAATTGGAAGTAACAGATCTTCTGTTCTTCCCTACTCTGTTCCTCCTGTTTTTAAGTCATCCCATACGTCTAATTTTTTTGTGTTTCATTTATTGAATGAATGAATTTTTATGTAACAAAGTAGGCACAGAGTAACGAGAACAGATGATTCCAAAATAAATAGTAAAATAGATCATACATAATTTTTTGAATAAAAATAATATTATTTTAATCTTAACTCGATGGAATTTTAAACTAGATTTAAATATTTAAAATTTAGACTTATGGCTCAAGCCCGATTTGCCAGCCCTAGCCTTAAGCCTATAATTGGGGATAAGGTGTTGGGTTCAAGAGCTATAAATTGGGCTTGGCCCATGAATTCATAGGTGATAGGACTTGGGTCCCTTAGTTGGGGCATTGAAAAGGTAGAGACACACGTGTTCTTGGACCTGCCAGTCCTGCTCTGTACACAGAAAAACCAAAGCAGAAAAGAGGAGGAAATTGGTATTGTAATTTGTAATAAACGTCAAATAAACAAAACGGAGAATCGTAGTACAGAGCAGCCTGTGTCTCTGTTTCTGAGTATTGATTTGCCATTGTTAGTAAAAGAAGAGTTATGGCGCTATCACGTCTCAGGCATCCGGTGATCTCGCGGGCACCTTCTCTGCTCAAAGCTCGCTTTCTCTCTCGATCCCTCTCTCGGTACTTCACTGTTTTTCTCTTTTTTATTCTTAATTAAGATCACTCGCTCAATTAATTGCGAAGACTGCCTTTTGGTTTGTTTTTGATGGTCTTGTAATTTGTTTGCATTTTGGTTCGGGTTTTGTTGGGAAAATGCAGATTTTGGCAGGTGGGTTTTGGTCAAGGATATGTGCATCAGAAGAAAATGTTTTAAAAAGTCAAGTAATTAGACAAATTTTGGTGAAAAAGATGGAAAGTTTAACCACTTTGTGATGTTCTATATGTGCAGTAATAATGCTTTGAGATGCTCTACTACTTTCAGAAGTAGTTATTGTCTACTTGTCCATGCAGGTTTTGTGATTTGCACCATACTGTAGCGGATGACAATGGCTCCGTGTTGAGGTTTGCATCGATTTTGAATTTGCGGGTTTTGTGATTTTTACTTATTTTTCTTTGAGAAATTCACTTTTGATTGTACTTGTCAGGCCTGCTTCTCTATCAATGCCAACTGGAGTGCATGAAAAATATCTGAAGCTCAAGGTTGGTGTTGAATTTTTCAGTCATTTCAAGTCAGATATGCCTTTTTTCTGATGTAATCTGTTCTTTTCACCAGTTGCCAAATAGTGTCCGGCGTTTTTCTTCTGCAGGTACTTATCATCATGGTTATTAGCATTTTCTCTTAAGTTCCTTTTATGTATCCCTAGGTTAAGAAAAATGCGGTTGAATTGTTGACATTTATTTATTTTGATATTGAGTTATTCTTCAAATGCCAATAGGCATCACGTATTGCTTTTTCTGCATCTGACACTGAGTTGTCTTCTATTTCAGATCTTCCACCACATCAAGTCATTGGTATGCCAGCTTTGTCTCCCACAATGGTGAGATTTTCTCTCACGGTGAAATATTTAAAATTCTCATATATTTCACGTCAATTTTTCTTGTATTGTGACATTCTGTAACTTGCAATTTTGCAGACTCAAGGTAACATAGCGAAGTGGAGGAAGAAAGAAGGAGATAAGGTGAAGTATTCAAAAGAAACAGATTGATCCTTCCGTTGTCAAAGATGAAATCAGTATTTGGAATTAATCCCTTCTCGATCTAATCCTGTATTCTGATTTCTGGAAATGTTGTACTTAACAGATAGAAGTGGGCGATATACTATGTGAAATAGAAACTGATAAAGTTACACTTGAGTTTGAAAGTCTCGAAGAGGGGTAGCTCTTTTTCCCTTTACTTTTCTATCTTCATTCATGATTAGTTATGTCTCATTCTGATTCTTGTTATGATTCATCTCAGAGTTTTTCTGCCTGTTATTTCCATCGGAAAGTTATGCATTTCTACCATAGGCAGTAGAACCAGTTACTTGACTGGTTGAAGTGAGAATTGGTAAACAGGAAATACTGACTCCAGGGTTGTAATTAGATGATCTAGCACATGACTACTATAAGCTCAAAATTTTCAGTAGTCTGTTTGATATGGAAACCTGGAACCTCTGTCTGCTCTGCATATTTGCATAATACTTTTTGATTTATGTTCATAGTTATTCTTTCCATTGGCTTTATATACATGTGTTGACCTCTTTTATATTTTTACTTTTTTGCTCGATTTAGATAATAGGTTGTAAGTCAAATGTGATACTGGATCAGAGTTTTTGTAGCTTGAGGCCAATTGGTTGATCTTTTGACTGTGTTCCCTAGTATGCTTCTTACTGGATCTAGGTCTGATTTGGTTCAGTTTATTTTCATTTGCATTTCTATTTTTTCTTGCTGTGTCATTTCCTTTTTTTATATAATTTTTTTCATAGTTTAATGACACAACTCTTCTTCAAGATGGCTTTTCATGAGCTACCTTGGTTTATTGCATAGGAACTATTTATTGATTGGTGCTCTTCCAGTGCAGGTTTTTGGCTAGGATTCTAGCACCTGAAGGTTCAAAAGACGTCCCTGTAGGGCAACCCATTGCCATTACGGTAAATGTGACGAATTTCATAACTAGTTTTCTTGGAAATTCAGTGTACTTTGTGCAACAAAGTTATTCATTCACATCATTATACTAATTTTTTAATTGCATTGACTTTATTTATTGAGAAATTATAGTACAATTACTGTTGGACTGCAAGGATCCTCTTCTCTCTTATCACTTATTGAAATCATTACAGTTTCCTATTTCAGATTTTTTTAAATAGATTGGAATTATGATGCTATTCTTAGGTAGTCTGCCTTTACATTTAAGGTTTTGGGCTCAGTTTATTTTTTGGGTACTTACATTCACCTTATGAATTTTTATTTTCCTTTTCTGCCATTATGAATAAATTTGGACTAGCTTTTTGTCAACTTTTCAAGGTTGAGGATGCAGATGACATCCAAAATGTACCTGCATCTGTGAGCAGCGGATCTGAGGTTAAGGATGAAAAATCAACTAAACATGATATCCAACATGAGGGTGTAAAAGAAACAAGTTCTGCACTCGACACTTCTGACCTCCCCCCTCATACTATTCTTGGAATGCCAGCATTATCGCCAACAATGGTAGGGGCATTGCTGCTCCATTCTGCCAACAGATTGTGTTTTTCTTTACAAGCTGAATAGTTATGTGATGTTGATTAATTTGCAGGACCAGGGTAACATTGCCAAGTGGAGGAAAAAGGAAGGAGATAAGGTTAGTTTGCTAACATGGCTTTTCTTTTTTACTGCTATATTACATTCTGTCTTCTCGGAACCAAATCACCATGCCATGTTTTATTTATGTTCCCACTTTCAGATAGAAGTTGGTGATATCATATGTGAGATAGAGACAGACAAAGCTACTCTTGAATTTGAAACTCTTGAAGAGGGGTAATCTTCTTTTTGGCTTTAAGATATAAAATCATATACTTTTATGTGACAGCACTGCTGACTCCGTAACCTGGTTTTGTTATGTGCAATACTAATAAACATATTCTCATTATGATCGGCGGAACCACAGAGGTAGCCTGTGTGTTAACCAGCTATAACAAAGATCAGTTACGTGAAAAAGTGGAAATAAATAAAGGAGAAAAAAAAACATTTTGCAATCGAATGGCAACTAACGTAGGAAGGAAACTTGGGTGAAACCTTTTTGGAATGTCGTACTGAAATCATTAATCAAAATAGGATGATTCAAATTTTGTGCTTTGTGGAAGAGATTCAATTCACAATAAGTTGACAAGTTTGGTTTGAGCTCCTAGGTTGAGTGGATACAGAAGTTTACAAAAAGGAAGGACTAGGTGAGTGAGTGAAGTCAGAATTGAGGACCTAAAATTGGAAGAAATGGCATTCACTAGGGTTGGGACCTTATTCTCTTTCCATGAAAAATTGAATATTGGGCATGGTGCTTCCTGCAAAAGTCACTTGGCTAGCTGTTGTGGTTACAAGATTTTTGTAACAGGAATTATATGTTTATTTTATTTGGATTTTTTATTATTTTTGGTCTCTTGGTGTTGAAAGTTAGTTACTTTCCCACTGAAAAGCGTGAATTGAAAGGTTATAACTTTTAAGTGCTTTACTTCTCTAATATTAGGTATTAATTGTTAATATTATAGAGGGAACTAGGCATATTGATTTGGACTGTAATATGGTTGTTGAATCCTTAAACCAACCAAGGTTGGACAACTATAGGGGCTCAGTGTACAGATAGAAACCAGTTAACTATAACCTTTTTGAGCTTGTTATTGTAATTAGCGCTACTACATGTGTACCCCCATAGCATTTGCTTGTCAGTAGTTTTGTGAAATCTGTTCTGGAACTTAACGTCTTGTTGCTTGAGTAATGTTACGTATAGGTATCTGGCTAAGATATTGGCACCTGAAGGTTCCAAGGAAGTGGCCGTGGGACAACCTATTGCAATAACAGTAAGTTAGTAATTTTGCTCATGTGATTGATTGCTTTTCATTAAGTAAACTGGAATATTTCAGCTTCTTCATCTGATACTTATTTTGTGTAGGTGCTACTTGACACTGGTAAGGTCGCCTAATTCAATATTTTATCTTTCTGATCTTTTTGCAAGGTTGAAGATCCTCAAGATATTGAAGCTGTAAAGAATTCTGCCAGTGGTTCAGTGATGACAAAAGAGGGAAAGTCAACCCATCATGAATCTAAAACTGAACCTAGAGAACAGAAGGGCAGTTTTACTAAGATAAGTCCATCTGCTAAATTGCTGATTTCTGAGTATGGATTGGATGAATCATCATTGAAAGCATCAGGCCCTTATGGTACTCTGCTAAAGAGTGATGTCCTGGATGCAATCAAGTCAGGGAAAACAACTTCAAGAAAATCTTCACCAAAGGAGACAAAAGTTTCATCACCTCCAAAAGGCCCACAACCTTCAAAGACGGCATTACCAGAATCAAAATCTCAACTACAACAGTCAGATTCTTTCGAAGATCAACCAAATTCTCAAATTCGCAAGGTAGATTAAGCTGGAATGTTATCAATGTCCATGAAACTAGATGAACCTTAGGCATTGAAGTGCAATATATTCTGGACACTTGCCAAGAAAAAACAAAATCTTGAAACTCTTCTTAGACACTTTAGATTCTTTTTCCTTCTATTTCTTTAGATGTTTCTGACTTGGCTTTCCAGCTTTTTACTTCCATGAGTTGTGTGTGTTATTTGACTTCTATGGATTTGAATTTGTTTATTATTGAGTGTTGTTTGTGCTTAAACCTCAATTGCTTCGCAGATAATAGCAAGAAGGTTGTTGGAATCAAAGCAGAGTACACCACATTTGTACTTATCTACAGGTAATATACTTCAAAAAAGCAGTATGTGTCTATATAAGTATCAGTCACTTCTGTTCTGATATATCAACCTTGACTCTCAGATGTTGTACTGGATCCCCTTCTTTCTTTCAGAAAGGAACTTAAAGGTATGGAATTTAGACTTTTCTTTTGTTCTTTTCTTATTCTGAATGACTATACTCTAATAGATTGGTCACATGTTGGTGCTTTCTTTATTTACAGAGAGACATGACATTAAAGTTTCAGTTAATGACATTGTTATTAAAGCTGTTGCAATTGCACTGCGAAATGTTCCAGAGGCCAATGGTAAGACATATGATGACTATCCTAATAAAGAAAAGGACTTCTTTACTATTCAAGATTATTTCCAGATAGAATCTCAACAGAAAGCCTTTTACTTGATGACATTGCTTGCTGATAGGATAAATAACAAATTATCAATATTTTTCGAATATTATACATAATGTGGAAACTATTTTAGGATGGATTTGTGTTTAAAGTTTACATATCTATAATCAAGTCATTTGATGCTCCTGCAACACACAGATGGTGATTTTTCCTAAGATGTGAAAAGTCAGGCACCCTTCCCTTGCTTATTATGATGTGAAAGATTAAAAAATAAGTTTGTGATATTGATGACTGTTACATGCATATCGCAGCTTACTGGAATGTTGAGAAAGAGGAAGTCATTTTATGCGACTCTGTTGACATATCGATTGCAGTAGCTACAGAGAAGGTATGATGCTTTAGGTGTCCTTTTCTAGGGTGCGTAGTTTATCAAGCTTCATGATGTGTTATTTCCTTTGTAGGGCTTAATGACTCCAATTGTCAGGAATGCGGATCAGAAATCCATCTCTGCAATTTCTTCAGAGGTAATTTTCAGCAAGTGTGAAATTACCCTTTTTTGTTAGATCATATGGGATGCTTCTTCATGACAAATAAGCTGGTTAGAGCTTGCATTTGTCTTTGATGCTGCATAGAGGCATATATAATGGGGAACACTGCTTTGACGTTCTTACTGTTAAGAGACTTAGAATTTACGCTTTAATTAAAATAGCTTTCTTTGTTATTTCTTTTATTTTCTTTCCTATCCTTTGCGTTATTACTATTCATATGCCCTTCAAAAGTGAGGTCCTTATTACTACTTTTCATCTTCACTTTATTCTTGGTTCCATGAACCTGTAGGTAAAGCAACTGGCCGAGAAAGCTCGTGCAGGGAAGCTTGCACCAAATGAATTTCAAGGTGGAACTTTCAGGTATTCATGTCTTGTCAAATGCTTGCTTTTAGTATTAACTGCCTCCTTTCCTCCTCTCTCTCTCTTCCAGTCTTTTACGGAAAAAAAGACAAAAGAAATAACCCTGAATTGTTTTCATATTTCTGTAGTATTTCGAACCTTGGAATGTATCCGGTTGATCAATTTTCTGCAATAATAAATCCCCCACAGGTTCTTTTCTTTCTTGTCTATCTCTCCCTATGTTTGTGTCATTTTACTATGTACTGTGTGTTGTACAATTTTTTTTTAATATTTGGAGATGTTTCACTTGAAATAGTAAAAAACTCTTTTGTTAACCTTAACCTCCGAAATTGTCATTTTTCTCACTTATTGAATCATTGATGTGCGGACAGTCTTATAATTCCTATTTGTGACGTCTGTGATATATGTCTGATTGAAGCTGGTTGCAGACACTACTGGATATGCCACCTTGGGCTCTCTTATATTGTAACTCCTTTACCAACTAGTTTTAAAAGAGCACTATGAAATGAGAACAGTGTTTTCTAGATGGACATTTATTTGGAAAGTCATAGCTAAGTGGACGAGAAGTTATCTTTTCTATGCTTATGTGATATTCTACTGCAGGCTGGCATACTTGCCGTTGGTAGAGGGAACAAAGTTGTTGAACCACTTATTGGAACCGACGGTAATCATTTGCAGCCCGTAAATTCTTCCTGCACTAATGGCTGCTTTCCTGAAACTTACATTGTTGATATCTTTCTACCAGGAACAGAAAGACCCGTAATTGTCAATAAGATGAACATGACTTTATCGGCTGACCATCGTGTTTTTGATGGCAAAGTTGGAGGTTTGAGATTTTAATGTTTATGATGAACCTGAATCTGGTTTGTTGCATTTTCTGTTTTCTTGGCTTGTGCTTTGGTGGCTGCTTAGTGATCTTCCTTAATTTCAGGTTCATTCCTCTCGGCTTTGCGTTCTAACTTCAGTGATATTCGAAGGCTTCTTCTCTGAGAAAGCTCCTAAATTAAAGGTTTGTTATTGAAGAACCAGCCATGGCTGTTCACATATTCATGAAAAGTTAGATATGGATTTCCCAAAGCATCCTGCTAATTTCTTCCATGACTCTGCGTTGCTGCTAAAATTTGTTGTGCTGTACAAGTTTTTACCAAAATTTTGGAAATTCATTGGCATCAACCTGTTTAGCCCAAACGGAATTGTTCCGAGTGTCAGTTGGTACAAAGGCCTTGCCGTTCTTAGGCTTGTACTTCAATCTTCATTAATGTTTTTTTTAACCATGTCTTTTATCCTTCAAGAATAATGTACGAGAAAGTGCACAGAATTCATACTACTGTTGAATCAATAAATTTTGTGGCCATGCAAGGCTTTAATTTCCAATTACATTTAGTCACATAATCACTTTAAATGTTAATTTTCACATGTTTTAAAACTACCTTTTAAAACTAAGTTCTTAGTTGCTCTGTCTGGCAAAGCCTCAAGACCCGAAACCAGGGTTTGGAGCTTCAGGAACTACATACATTTCATGCTAAAGTTGGATTTTCAATTTGTAGTTGGTGGTGATTCGACCTACTTCTAAGTCTTTGAAACGGGCAATCATTTTCCTAGCATTAAACCAAAGGGACATCGAGGAAAATTCTTCCTTACTCTTCATAGCCAAACCTGCACATATAAATAGCCTTTCACTAGCAGGAATCAATTGCAGATGCCAAATTTCTCATTAGAAAACCGAAGGGGCTGTACGGGATAAGTACGATTATTCATTTTCTCCTGCGTTTTTTGGTTTTGTTTCGTACAGATACATGTTCTGGGACGGCAGTATCTGATCCATTACTTCAACTGTATATAGTATGCATATAGAGAACATAACCAGGTATTGGCTTGTATACATGCCATAGTACCGAAGAGTTTGCAAGTGAATGTCTTATATTGGCTTGTATACATGCCATAGTACAGAAGTTAGTTTGCAAGTGAATGTCTTACTTTATTTTGTAGCAAAAGCGATGCTGGAAAGAGATGCCCTCTCTAATCTTCAAGCTCAAGGATCTTAACCACAGAGGAGTCACCAATCTTCTGGCAAACGACGACACGATCGTGCGACTTTACAACACCAGCCGCCTTGCCATGATCGAGAGCAACTTTCAGAATTGATTCATTTGTTGCATTGCTCGACTCTGCCTGCAACACCAAGCCAGTGCATGTCATGTAATTAACAAAAGCTTCAAATTGAAAACATAAATGTCAATGAGACTAAGAAGCACTAGAATGAGAGACATCACGACATCACTTAAGCTATATGCCAAAGAGGACACCATGTTATTTGGTGAAATCCCTTTTGATTTTAGTCTGCCTTCACCAAAATGCTCAGTTGTTGCTAAATATATACCTCATATTGGCCTTTACTCTTTCATTTTGGCAGTTGATTGCCAAGAATAAGAACTAATCTCAAGAGAGTTTCACAGGGCCACTAGGTCACCACGAAAAAGAAGATGAAGATAAACGGTAGGAAGATGACACAAATAATACATACTGGATGCCTAGGATCTGCAAGCAATGGAAAGAGTCCTCTGACAATAAGTGACTGCCTTGCCTGCACAGAAGTCGAGGAATAATAAGCTTAGAGGACGACAACGCCAACTGTAGTGGACGACTAATCCAGTATGTTAAAACGAACCATATGGGTAGCAAAAGATGCTACACTCATTCAGGTCAATGTCAGACCTCAACGCTTGTCGTATCAGAAATCAATGGCATACCTCAAAAGCACCAGTAAATGTCCAGCGCAGTTGATTTGTCTTCAACTGAGGGATAACGACAGATATCACAGGCATTGGTGGCCTATACTTTGCCAGCAACCTGATTGAGAAAACAAAGGTTTCACATCAAATTCATAGATCATCTGATAAAAACTACAATTAGATGACCCAGAATATATTACACAGGTATTTGCATCTAGATAAACAAATGTAATGCGTAAGAACAATAATGATGGAAAGGAAAAGGTAAGTAAGAACCTTGCAGCTCTTCCAGATGAAGTGAAACAGATGATTACAGAAGCCTTGACCTTGATGGCTGCACGTACCTAGATTACCATAGAGTGAAAGGAAGTTACCAATCAAATAACACGGTACATTGCATTGTATAAGATATTGGGTGAAACAGTATAAATGAATACCGCAGAGGAAGCAATTGATTCCAAATGGGTCATTGGTTCTCCAACATACTTAACAGCTTTTTTGAAATACATGTCTTGGTTGAAAACCTTCTCACCCTGCAGAATTATGGAATCAAATTAATAAGTCAATGAGATAAATATCAAGATAAAACAGCGAGTGTAAAACAACCAGGATCCCATATAGCCGCTCCATAATTATAATGAACTATAGAATGTCATCTCATATTAAACAGTACAACAAAAATTATGCCAAAAAACAAGTAATTCCACCATGACTTGATAATCAGGGAGGCCATGCCAGCTAGCCACTACCTCGATTGGAGGGTTTCTATTTGTACCTGGGTCCACTTCCCAAAACCATAACTAGTTTGGTAATCATCTTCCAGCTAAGACCACCACATTGAGCAAAACTTTTTGGTCTGATAATAGATCAGCAGGCTTCAAATGTGAAGGATCAAGAGTTCAAGCCTCTCAAGTACTTCTTCAGAAGAAAAATCAAACTCATGATTTTTTAACCAAAACTAAGCCAATTTGCTTATCACCAGCCAGAAAAAGTAGGTTCATGGCTTCAAGTGTTTCAAGTATTTCCTCAGAAGGAAAACCGAAGATACTGTTTAATCGAACCTATGCCAATTTCTTTATTGCCACATAAGAGTATGCTCACACATTTCTTTCATTGAGCAGGGATCAAAATGAAAATGCTATTGAGAGAAGCCTGAACCAAGCATAAAAGCAATAATAGACATAACTTAGAAGAAGTGTCTGTATGAGTAAGCAAGCACTATGTATGCAATTGCTTGTCGCACACAGAAAGGAGCATGGTGAAAATTTGAGAAGATGAAATGAAGAGTTGAAGAAAGTAACTAGAACCTTACCTCAGCACAAATCTTCCCAACAGTCGCAATTGTCTCAACAGGGTACAGTCCTCGAAGGGTCTCTGCACCTAGAAGAATTGCATCACACCCTAGATAAACAGGAAAAATGAAGGGTCGATAACTGATAGTAGTTTGGTAGACAACAGTAATAACATAACTAGGTGAGCAAGCCTAAAGAAATGTTGCGATGCCATAGGCAGTAGATTAACATTTCTCAGAACATAATTATGCACATCATAAGTAGAGAAGAAGACATAAGACCAATATTACCATCCAACACTGCATTCGCAACATCAGTCGCTTCAGCTCGAGTAGGTCTCAAATTATCAGTCATACTGTCCACCACTCGAGTAACAACAGCAGGCTTTCCAGCCATGTTGCATTTGTAAACAGCTGCTTTTTGAAACAGAAACACCTATTAAATCAAGAGACCAATTTTCAGCAAGAAAATCTGTATATTTCGTGATTCTGATTGAGACCTAGTTGGAATCGTACAACTGAAACCATTCACAAGCACTTAAATCCATATTTGCATGGCTCTTGGTGTCAGTTTCTGGTCTATTACTTAAAGAATAACCTCAACGAACATTAAATATTAATTTCCAAAATTACCAAGAAAATAAAAAGATATTTCAATGTCACCTTGTTAGTAAAATTCAAAACCCCAAGTTCCCCTATATTGTTGACAAACAATCTCTCCTAATAGTGTAATAAATGGCATATCAGGATCTATCATGTAACTGTAAAACGAGAAATGTCAAATCATACTATTACAGTCGATAATTTAAAAAGTAACCTTCTCTGGTGGAAGATCTATTCCCAAATTTCCTCGAGAAAGGATAATGCCATCTGCTTCTTGCAGGATCTCATCAAAATGGTTAAGCCCCTACAAGACAAGAAGTGAAATGTTTTATCTCAAAACAAATTTGAGCACAACCAATATAATCCAAGTGTTGATTATGTATGATCTAACCTCTACATTTTCAATCTTTGCAAAGATTTGTGTCTGTTGGAGGTCCCCAAGTTTGTTCAGAAATTCACGGGCCTGTCATGCACAGCTACCCACCATTTAATAAATTAATGAAATCAAGAAAACTATCTTCCTGAAAATAAAATTAGCAATTACTATAGAAGTTCACTTGTAATAGCAATGGAAAATAGAGAGAAGGAAAAGTTTGATATATTATAAAAGAAGAAAACTTCCAGCATGGAAATCCTTACATGTCGAACATCTTCTGCATGTCGGGTATAAGAAAGTGAAAGGATGTCTATATTATTTTTGACACCCCATGTGCTAATGACCTGATATACACCAAGAGAATGTGGTGAATCATTTCAGGAAAAAAGCAATAACGAATTTAAGAGATAGAGAAATTTAGACTTCTTGTAACTGGAAACAACCAAATTTTTGCAAAACAAGTTGTGCAAAAGGAATGTAAGTCACTTGCGTACAAAGGTCAAGATAGTTTGATTTTAACAAGTATTATATATTTCCATACTGATCAAGGTTTCTTTCAGGATTTTCATTGAATGAAGAGCAACCACTTCTTTAAGTTGTGATTATAATCTCAATCTCTGCCTAGTGGTAAGCAAAAGTTGAGAAATTAGCATACTGAAATGGTAATCAAAGACCATTTACAATTAGGTTCAACTGGGGTACATTTGACAAGGGGTAAGAAAGAGCTTCTTGAAGCAAGCTGATACAAACCCAAATTTTAAAAAGAAGAAAGACGAACCTTTTTGTCTTCATCAGTGAGTGTAGACAGTTCAATACGAATTTGGGAGACATGCAAAGTATAAAGTGGTCCACCCAAGGTTGCAGAGTTCTTTATCAGGCATACCACGTCTTCACCTTCTACTTGAGTGACCTGCATCATACGGTTGGAACTCCGTCAAAAACAATTATTGTATATTAAACAATAAGTTGATACAATTGAAACTAGTAGAAAGCTCAAAGCCAGGTTAGGTTGATGTAGCTGAGATGGAAAGTCAACTACAAGCTCAAGTAATTCTTTCTTGCAAAGAAGTGAGAAGGGCATACGGGTTGATATGTCTCAATCAATCAAATTCCAGCTTGCAGAAAAACATTCGTAATATGTTTAAGACCAAAAAAAATTCCCAACCATATCCTTACCTCCAACCACACAGAGGTAGTTTCACTTCCTGTAAACAAGTATTGACCAATAAATATTGTATCTCCTTTCTTCACTGCCTGCAAAGACAGTATTGAACTCCAGTTACTGCACGGGAGTCAACAAACTTGTAATTAAAATGGAGCCAATATCAGACGCAAAACGTGATCTTAGATTTTATAAATTTGGAATAAGGGGGAGAGGAAGTGAGATACCAGGAAATCCAAAATGAGAGAAATAGAATATATGGAGAAACCACGGCAACCGAAGCTTTCTTGAGCATATAACTAACTAAAATGTGGCAAAGTCAGCACTTACTATTCAATTCTCTTCCATACTCCCTTTTCCAAGTAGTTCAAACTATAGCTCTTAAACCATTCATCTATTGATTCACCTCCTACCAAACGTCTATTTATGTTAAATAACCATAAAGAAGAATCCCTCAACATTTCCAGACTTAATATGAGGTCAAATTATGAAGAGAAGATCAGTTTATAACAACAAATTGATAGATCACCTACCTTTGCCAATCCAGTAAAGTTTATGGGCAGAAGATTTGAAGTGGCTTCTTTGCCTTGATCAGAAGTCAGCACAACGGTGGTATCTTGCTGAAGGGATATTGGCTGCTCAGTTTTATTGACTACCTGCAACTCTGGACCCACTGTGTCCAGCATTACCTGGAAATTGTTTAAATCAAGTTGAAACGCCAAAAATTAGTCATAATATTTATCAACTATTTAGAAATATAAAGCCAGTAAAAGCAGATACTTTAGTTATGCACAAAAAAAAAAAAAAGAACTGAAAGGAGTAAAATTTAAACAAAGAGATCGAAGTGAGAACTATACAGCATTCGTACTTCCATTACTGGAACTACATCCGTCTTTAGCTTAAAAACCAGCAATTTTTCAATAGTTTCCAAGATTTACCTAATATTTATATAGAATTCCGTTAATTAGGGTATTTCCTTAAAAAAGTCAAGCTGTTTATACACAAAATAAGCATTTACTTCCTTTAAACAGAAAGAAAAACACTTAAGACATTCAATCGGACGACTTACATGAGGAATGAATAAGAACTGTCAAAATTAAGCATAGATTAGGCACGCAGAAGCAAGAAAGAATGACCAGTTACATCAATTACATTATATAAAACATACAAGTAGCCATCGTGAAGCTCATCAAATAAGAACCTTCTCTCTAAATATAACATTTACATAAGAACTACATAGAAGTAATTTGGAAAAGCTTACCGAACAAAGCTTCTTGGTCTTCTTCACTGCTGCCCTCAGATTGTCCAAAGTCTCCTGGTGATAGTCACTATCACCCCATGAAAAATCAAAACGAGCCACTGAGAGAAGAAATGACAAATCATCAAAATCAGGGTCAGTTTTGCTGAGCACCGACTACAAAAGAACTAATTGCTAAAAGGGTACAGTCAAAAAGTTGAGATGGGGTCGTATATTACCAGACATCCCAGCTTTCAAGCAATCAGAGATGATATCAACAGTCCTGGAATTTGGACCCAGTGTCCCCACAATCTTAGTCATCGCAGGGAAGAAAGTCTGTTGAAAAGATAATTACTTGACATCAACAAACAAGCAAAGATAGCTGAAAAAGACTCGATCTTGCTTGCCCAAACGGTGGTATTAAGTCAGGAAAAAAGTTCACAACAGTTTGTAATTTCAGAAGATTAACAAGAAGCTTACTGATTTTGATGGCTCGAGAATAGAAGCCATCCTTATAGGTTCTTCAAGAAGCAAATTATGTGAGTTCATTGTTGTACAGCTCTATGAAAAATGGACTTGGAGATTTCAACTAAACCAAGCAGAGACTTGGCTGATCTGAAGAAGGAACGGCCAATTATAGTTGTCTATGTTTCTGTGTTTCTGTGTTCTGCTTCCTAATGATTTTGATTTTCATTTGCTTTCGGTTCCAATCTGCCTATCTAAAAGATTGATTATAGCATCAAACTTAAATAATAAATTAGAGAGATCTAGAAAAGATACAATTTAGAGGTGTGAAAGTGAAACAACGGTTGCCTTTGGTTTGATGACAGCATCCCGTTTCTGCTCTAAGCTTTTCTGTGACATTGATTAGCTGTAAAGGAAAGGAGAGTGGGAATTAAAATAAAACAAAGGGACCGCAGACACATTGTATAAAGCCAACAAGTCACTTAAAAAAAATTTAATAAAAGCCTATACATTAAAATTTTAAAATTATTCTAATAATTTGTCCAAATTAATTGATTATCAGTTTTAAATATAATATAAATTTAAATTGTTATTTGTTATTCTTATTAGTGTTTATTGCTTTTCTTCTTACCAATATAATAATTGAGTTTAGGGAAGGTAAAATTGACCCGGCCCTGGTTGACCGGGCTTTTGGATCGGCCACGGATAGACTATGATCAGCCAGGGCAAGTCATGGATCAACTCAACCTGCGGCTCGTCCGTTATTTTCAAAACGACGTCGTTTTGAAAGTTTTTTACTTAAAAAAATAAATAACGAGCCGACCCATCTCGACCAGCCGGGTCACTGGTCGAGCCAACATAACTTGGGGCCTGGGCTGGCCGAGTCAGAGGCAGCCCGGGCTCGCTCCGCCCTATTAACATTCCTAGTCGAGTTTTCTTTTTGCAATATTATAATCATTTATTTTAATTTAATATACTATTTTTAATTTTGGAATGCATGACTAAGAAGAGTTTACTAGTTTGTATTTTTAATTCTCTATCTTATGAGTTACAACAAGGCTACTAGCATTAATTGGTTCAATAGGCCATTGGCTCATATACTTTATTAATGAATGTTTGATTCACTTGTTGATTAATATTGACCTATGTATTCGAGTTTGACCCGATCCAACTCAAAGTTAATGAGTGTAAACTAAATTAGTTGAATTTTAGGTTAGACTTTCTGGCTAGCCTTACAAGAAATTTGAATGTATTAAGTATATTTTATCGAATCAAATATTGTTTTATTAATTAAATTTAAAAAAATTTATTGACTTTGATCTAAATATGATTAAACTTTAAGTTATCAAAGACCGATCAAACTCAAGGTCGGATCACAATATTTGAACTTATTCGAACTTTATGCCAGACTTAAGCTTTTATATAAAATTTGAGTTGGGTTTAATTTAGATCCTATCATTAAGAATGTCAAATTCAGCCTGAACTGTTTTTGACCCTGTTGGCCGGGTTACAGGCGGGTCACTAGCCGATAATGATCCAGCTAGCGGGTTGCCGGTCGATCACGGGCCGACTATTACTTTCGAAACGACGTCGTTTTGAAAGTTTTTTATTTAAAAAACACAAAGGGCGGGTAGGCCCTGCTGGCCTGCCTATGGCCCGTCAGGCCAGGCCACCAACGGACCGAAATGCTGGCAGACTCACCCCGACCTCCCGGGCCACGGGCCACCATAACCCAGCCCCAGCCCGATCCGACCTCTTGACATTCCTAATTATTATACTCACTTTAGTTTTTCTTTTATTTTTATTATAAATGTTTGAATATTTTTAATTTTAATTTTAAAAAAACTTTGGAATACTAAACAAAAATTGGAGATAAACTATTTTATAAATTTCATAAAATATTAAAAAAACTAAAAAGTTAGCAATTTTTTACTTAATTTAAAATAAAAAATAAAAGTAATATCAAATGTACATTTGAATTTCTTTAGATTTTTTTGCAATAAAAGAAAATTCAAAACAATCATAAATAAACTCTTGGATGTGATAACCTAACAATCAAATGTTTTCAATTATTTCAAAAAAACTAATTTTAAAATTAAATGACAAATTTGATTTAATTATAAATTAACAAGTTCAATTTAATTGCATATTTACACACTTCTATCAAATTTACCATGTATTTTTCATCAAATGACCACGCATCGTCCATGGAGGAAGATGATCAGCGTTCTCGGAGTGTTAAGAGGAAACGAAAGGATCTGGAGGTTGGGGATCGGGATCTTGCGGACTGTGGTGCAGTTCCCCCGGAGACACACAAGAAGTCTTTCTTGGAGACTCTTGTGGGTTCGAAGACTTTGCCTGGGGCTACTCCCCATGGACACTCGGGGGCCCAAGTTTTTGACTCAGACTACGACTTGGAGGATGATGACCTCGAGCAGGAGAGTGACTCTGACCCTTTGTGCCCTACGATTCGGCTGTCGCAAGCTGATCGGATGCGGATGTACGGTCCTTGGCGACAAACCTTGATCGTTAAACTATTAGGGCGTAACATCGGATATGGCTATTTGACCAAGCGATTGAAGGAACTGTGGACACCCAAAAAGGCGCTGGCCACTATTGCTTTGGATAATGGATTCTTCCTTGCTAAGTTTCAGGATGGGGAGGACCTTGAGCATGCTTTATTTGGCGGTCCTTGGATGATTGCTGACCACTACCTTATTGTTCGGCGGTGGTGTCCTGAATTTGACCCTCATGTTGACGTACTTGACAAACTCACAGTTTGGGTCCGCTTCCCTTGTTTACCCATTGAATACTATGATGAGCAATTTTTATTGCGGGTAGGAGAGCACATTGGGACCCCTATTCGAGTCGACATGAATACTAGCTTGATAACTAGGGGTCACTTTGCCAGAATGTGCGTTGAAGTTGATATGACAAAACCCCTTTTGTCAAAGTTTCGAGTCCGACGGAAGATCCGACGGATTGAGTACGAGGGACTACATCTAGTATGTTTTGGTTGTGGTAGATATGGTCATGTCCAGGAGTTTTGCCCTAATCAGTTGGGGTCTGATAATGGTGAGCGAGCGCATGTCGCCCCGGTTACAGAGAACGCCCCTGCGAAGATTTTTGATCCCGTGGCCACTGAGGATTTCGGGGAATGGATGTTGGTCAAACGTCACAAGAGGAAAGGACATGTTGGCCAGGGCAATACATCTTTGCCCTCGGGTCAGGGGGGAGGCAAGCCTGGCCCTTCTACCTTTAGGGGCGGCAGCAAGTTTCAGGTTTTGGAGGATGATGAGGGGGGTGATGCGGTGCGGAAGGATGTAGCTCCCCATTCTGCGCCAGTGGTTGTCAACTCAGGCCATGTTTCTAAAAATAAGGACTCTGCGTTGCCTTCCAACCATATCAGGAAGG
>JAOTAY010000003.1:30606537-30627195 GCA_025629805.1 Erythroxylum baracoense | reverse complement strand
TTTATTAAATAATTAATAATAATATTTTTATATAATTAATAATAAATTGTATATAATTAATAATAAAATAAAAAATTAATAAAATTGTTATTAATGAAAAATAGAAAATATATTAAAAATTATTCTTTAATTGTTTGTCTATATTTCTATATAAATAAAAATATAAATAAATATTTATATATATATATATATATCACATAGAATAGAATAAAATAAAATTTAATAAAATAAAATTTATTAAATAATTAATAATAGTATTTTATATAATTAATAATAAAATAAAAATTAATAAAATTTTATTAATGAAAAATAAAAAATATAAAAAATTATTTTTTAATTGTTTGTATATATTTCTATATAAATAAATTATTTTTATATATAAATCACATGGAATAGAATAAAATAAAATAAAAATATTAAATAATTAATAATATTTTTGTATAATTAATAATTAATTGTATATAATTAATAATAAAATTTAATAAAATTTTTATTAAAGAAAATAGAAAATATATAAGCAACTATTCTTTAATTATTTGTATTTGTTTCTATATAAATAAAAATATAAATAAATTATTTTAAATATAAATCACAGGGAATAGAATAAAATAAATTTTAATATAATATAATAAATTTTATTAAATAATTAATAATAATAATTTTATATAATTAATAATAAATTGTAAATAATTAATATTAAAATAATAAACCTCCTGTAATAATCATTTTAATATAAGGAATATAATAGTCATTTATTATACATTACATTCCATTCTATCCATTTTCCAAATAACATTTCACTACATTACATTATGAACCTTTCCATCATTCCCAAGCAACGTTTTACTGTATTACATTCCATTTCATTATAAACTGTTCCATTCCGTTCCGTTATATTTCATTCCATTATATTAATTAATATCCAACCAAACAAGCCCTTAGATAATTTAAAGCTTTTTAGCTTAAGTTGGACACCCGTGGAGAAGCTGCCATTGACGCATTACCAATCTAAAAGGGCTTAAGAGTTTAAGCCCTTTCTAACTATTGTTATTTCTACTCTATTGAAAAATTGCATGACTATGAATCTTTCATAATTTAAATGAATTTTAGTTGTGTTAAATTTTTATAGCTTTTAAGATGAGTCATAATTTTAATTTATATTATGTCACAATTAAGTAATTTAAAATATTTGTTAAAGGTGTAATTTTTTATTTTAACATTTTACAAAAGGTTTAAATAAATACATATCACTATCTATATTACCATTTTTAAGATGTAATGAATATTATATTAAGATCAAGCTTTTGGATACCGATCCAGTACAAACGGAATGGTATCAACATCTTTGATATCAGTCGTAGGTATCGGCTGTTGATGATTGAATTTCGTTCTAAGTTTGTTTTCCTTTTCTTTTAATTTTATTTATATTTGATGTTTGTTAAATTCTATATATGTATTGTAATTGTAAATGTTTTTGTTTCAGGTTTAACTTCTACTTGATTGTTTCCTCGTCATGAATTTTTTTTGTAAATTGTAATAGTTAAGAATATTTATTGTTCTTTTTATTGGATGTTTTGATGTAATTATTATTTATTAAAATAATGAAATTGTATTATTGTAATATTTTAAATACTTTGTAGTTTGTATTATCCTTAATTTTATATTTGTATTATAATGATTGTCTTTTTTTCATATTAATTGTAGCTATTATTTATATGTAAAATATTTAAAAATTATTGTTATTTCATATTAATTGTGATTATTATCTATTATTATGATTTTTAGAAACATGATTGATGTAAACTTATAAAGTATATAGCACAACAGTATAATATACCAATAGATTATTTTGTAAATTTAAAAAATTTCAAGAACTATTTCATAAATTTAAAAAATTACCCAAAACAATACCCAGTATTAACTGGTACCGGTATAGTATTGCTCCAAAACTTAATCCGATACCAAGTCCAGATATTCGCAATTTTTATTAAGATATAATGAAAATTATTTTTGCAACATTAAAGTTACAAACCAGTATTGATAGCGAAAAACTTTGATCGTTTGTCAGTTTACACAAGTGAGAAGGCAAAAACAAGAGGAGGAAATACATGAACCAAAGTAGAGGTCAAATAGCTTCTTTATTAATAGAACCTTGTGTTCATTTATGGCATAGGATACAAAAAATCTCTTCAAAGTTCTTTAGAGAAAATGAATGACTAATTTAGAGAACACAAGGTCCAGTAAATCACCTCCAGCAGTCTTCCTCCCAGCTTTCAGCGATGTTCTACAAATTATGCTTTCACCTCTTACTCTAATGCTCTCTGTACACTTACTCCCGAAACCCATAAAAAATATCTACGGGTCTATCCACTAATGTTTGCCATCCTATGCTCTGTCTTGCTGCTTCAATAAAACCCCAAACTTCTTCAAACAAGCTTTTATCTACCATCCAACACAGATACCCGTCAAATCCTGATGAGTACAGCTCAAGCTCTGGGTTGATTTTTGGGGAGTTCCCTAGTCCAACTGGAAATAACTGTCATAAATGGAAAGCCTGTCAATTGCATCAAAATTTGCTCTAACACCAACACACTGGCTACCTAGTTGGGCACAACCAGCATCCGGCCACCTGCAGCCTCCATCTCGAGAGCCTAACGGGCATAAAACTTCACATACTCGACTAAATGGATTATCAGAAGCAACATTATCTCCAACTAGACTAATGGAGACAGAGAGATCAGCGTTGTCATTAGGTGGTATAGTAGCATCTGATTCTCTTCTTGAAGGGGAAGACATTAATGTTTGAGGACATCCAATCGGGCTGCTTTCGATATCCACTGCTGTATTTCCACTGGTGGAAAAATGAACATTGCAGCCTAATGACTGAATAGCTCTCTTAATGACTGCATTTTCTTTGCTGGCTTTCTTGGCCAAGGCCACAGCAGAACCACTGATTTGTTTTTCATTTCGTAGCTCTGAAGCTAACGATTCCATGGCAATTGTTGCCTCTTTTGCTTTCCTTTCTGCAATGTCTTTTGCCTGTTGAAATTTTCACACGCAAAATCAGTGAGTTATATCAATGCCAATAGCATGTTTGAGAAGAAGAATATTTAAGATTCGATATGAGGGTAAACTTGACAATATGAAAGAAGATAAAAGGACTTATTACCTTCTGGATTTCAGATAACTTTAAAGACATCTCCCTGCACTGATCTTGGAGCTCCCCAGCATGGGCTTCAGAAGGACAAGCCCACCGTAGATGAAATTGTGGCCATAAAGTTGGTGCTAAAGCTGCTGCTGGAGGTAACAACGGACCATCATGTTTCAGTGGGTTATAAAAGAAATTACAGTGCACATGAGATCTTCCTTCTGAAGAACGCAGATCAGCCAAATAGGCCCACAAGCATCCACAAATTTCAGAGACTCCAACTTGATGTCTCTCCTTTTCACTGAAAATTGACATTATGCAATAAGAAACAGGTATCCCGCAATAACTGAAGTTCATCACACATTTCAGAAATGAGTAAAAATCATCCCTTAGGAAAAATCCGTAATTTGTAACAAAGGAAGTGGGGAGATCACCTATTGTAGAAGAAGTTTCCAAAACGACAAGAAAGCACAGAGTCCATTAAATCAACCAAGAAGACCTGCATAAAAAAGTTGGTCAAATATATTAAGAGGCCAAATTAGTTCACATTTTTAAATAGGATATTTTCAGAGAAACAACTCGTATGCAGATGAAGCACATACCGGAGAGAACTCAAAAGCAAAAGGATATATCCTCAGCAACTGAGAAACACAATCAATCCACTGCAAAATACAGATGATGTAAAACTGTCAGTTGCTAAAGAAAGGCAACACACCATCTTTCTTAAATTCACTCCCAACACAACCAGAAGTAGGCTTCAAACTTGGCACGAATCCTATCCATAATTATCCCTCAGTTGTCCAACAAGGCTCTAAAGGCACAGTCGTCTTGTCAACGGCTGATATGAGTTCGAACGGAATGCTCTACCCCAGCGCATTTAGAAAGAAACATTCAACTTCCCCATAAAACATTGAAAACTCTTTATGAACTTTGCAAAGCCTATCATCTGCTAAGAAGTCTACCAATATGTAATCGCCAGAGGAAAAGAATCTACGAACTTCAGTGTTTTTCTCTCAGTTTTTAAACAGGAGACTCGTCTCTTATCTAATTAAAGAAAACAAAATAGAAAGTATGAGGGCCATAGGAGGCCCGGATGACATCTATACAAACTCTTAACTAGCAGAACATGATAATTACGTCACAAGGCTCAGAAGTTTCAATCAGCAAAATTTAGGAATTAAAAGAATAGATTAGAATATGGGGTGAAAATCTAGTTAAACTTGGAGTACAAGAAAGAACATACACAAAATGAGTATCAATATAATATCATTAGCCTCACACAATTACACTAATGATCACCCAACAAAAGGAATTTAAAACTTTCTAGCATCTAGAGGCTGTAACTTGAAAAACTGAGGAACTTCATACAAAACCCCAGGAAATCATTAAAAGGCTTCATGTAGATGACAAGAACAGATTGTAATAGATACAATACTTCCTCATCCAAAAACATGAATCTGACCAGAAGTTGCATGAAATAAATAAAATAAAACAAAAGTAGCACATCTCTATTACGACGAAAAATGTATACTCGTATCATATCAACAAGTTGCAACTAGAACAGTCATAAAGATCAGGATAAAATGCAAAAAAAGAAAATTGATATATGACCATATACCTGCAAAAATATGGGAGAATAGTTGCTCTGAGAATGAGAACTGGGTGTTGGAGCAGCCGAAGATTGGCGCATAGGTGAAGCTGGAACAGAAGACTGTCGAGATAATTCAAAAGGCATGTTGCTGTTCCCAGATATAGTTGGCATCCCCACGCGATCTGCAAATGGATGACCAAATGCTAGCCAGTCTTTTTCTATAAGTGCCTGTAAAAATTTTCAAGCATGTCCCACAGAGTTAAAACCTTCATGTAAGAAGGCAAGCTACAAAGTAACATAAGTAACAGATGTAAACTATTTACTTTTCTGAAGCTATTGGGGTGGATCTGGGAGATGAAAAGTCTTAAAAACAAGGACTGACCACAAAGATGGCAAAACAAAAAGTATGTAGTTGGTAACAGCGACTAGAATCATTTTTCTTTTTTGAAATCTGTTTGCTATATCGAAATAGAAAATGTTCCCTTATGAAACAATCTACCAACGTTTCCTTTTCTAGTCTTTTAGAAAACATCTTTTCGTTGTTTTCTTTGTTTTACACCAATTTCGTAAGAATGAAATTGTATCTTGATTTGTTCCCTTGAAGATTTCATTTTATAGACTATTTTGGAAATCATTTTCTTCAGTTATTAACATTCTTGAAAATTTAGAAAACAGCAAATGAAAAATATTTTCTAGTAGCAAAGGAAGCCTAGTTACTGGAACCACATGATAACATGGTAATTAAGTCATAAGAGGCATAGTTTAATCATATTTGAAAGAAAAATTTGCAATCAATATAGCACGTGTGGTAGCACCTGAAACCCTTTAAAAGTTCGGTAGTACGGATCCAGCAATAAGTTAGCAAGTGAAACCAATTGAGTAGTTCTATCCCACCCATCACTGCAGAAGAAATGAAATGAAATGTTATCAGATATTAAATAGAGTGATAAAACAGAGACAAGACAAAAGGAAGATCACAAATAAAGCTGCAAATAAAAGTCAATCATCTCCTCAAAGAATATTTGCTTTATGCAAATGACTATGTGCATCTGAAACCCCATTACACTTAAAAAAAATTCAGAACTTTGTATATTTATAGCTAATTATTGCAGCTTTTGTATCAAGCTGAGTCTAAGAAGCATAAATTGCCATCACAAGCTCAACATCTACACGAGGTCATCGGCACAAACCAGCCACATTTGGTCCTTTGATATAGGATGGAACTACATATGTCCAGCAAAATCACTTGGTTTTACATTTTCTGAAATTTACTTTAAGAAACCAAAGTTAAAGCTCCATTATCTGCGTAGAAAATAGCAAAAAGACATTTGCATTCTTCACGGAGTGAGAAACAAAGACCAGGAACTGCAGGACCTCCCCAACCCCACTCCCCTCTCTCTCTAACATTTTTGTGGAATAGAAGCGACAAATCAATACTTTGAATTTTTGAGAAACAAAAATACCTCAGCCACTGCTTTCTCTGCTTGCAACATGCACCAAATAAGTAACCAAGTATAGCATGAAGGAAAGAACTCAATAATTAACAAAAAAAACTAAAAAGAATATGTAAAATTTAACAAATCTAGAAGAAAATAAAAATTGAAAAAAGGATAGCATGAGTACACTCTACAATTTATATTAACTTCAGGTATCACCATCACAGCATGAATGAACAATTGCTTACCTACAATGTACAAGCACTGAAGCTGATTCCAAAGCAACATGGGCGACAATCCAAGCTGCACCAGCCAAGACACTCTGGACATGTATAAGCCAACCACTATCACCGAGGGATGATACAGAAGCAGACATACTGCTGAGATTGCCTCCCCCCCAAGTCCAACCACCATGTCTCTGAAACAATCTATATTTATCAATAGGAACATTAATGAGAGCCACTAATCTGTTCAAGATTAACATTACGGAGAAGTTTCTCAACTATGTAAGTACATGGGTCAGTACATGAAAAGTATTAGTATTCTTCAACAGGTAGTCATTTCAATTGTCGTTCATTATAGCCCTACATGAATTAAATGCAGCTAATATATAACAGTGTACAACAAAAACATTAATTAATCCACATATCAGCAGTCTGTTACTAGTGAAGCAGCCGTTTTATGGCATTTCAGGACTGACCAAAAATGATGACATTCCATCTGAAGAAGTGGTGCCATGGGTATCTAAGTAGTCTCTTAGACGAGAAAGACTCTCTCTCATTGCATGTATGTTGTCTATCCCAAAGAAAACAATCTGATGAGATTGCAAAGAAATTTAAAGGGGAGATTAGATCAGATGAATTAAAGTTGATGACAATATAAAAAGAATGGGAACTTTCGATAAAAATACCTCAGACTGAAAATAATTAGAAGATGACTCAGAACCACCTCCCATTGCCCCATTTGCTAAAGCATTCTTTCTGGGTCTTGCATCAGCAATGTATAACTTTCTAAAATCGAGAAAAAATAGGAAAAAACGAGGTAAGCTACTGGAGAACATTTTAAGAAATAGATTGAGATGAAGTACTTCTTCTAAACAAGCAAATAAAAAAATCAAATCAGAGCACCATGAATCTGGTTTGCCACTACTCAAGTTTATATCAACATCAAAACACCAGACTTCAGTGGAAAATAATAACAATACAAAGAGCTCCCCATATTTTCAGTGCTAGCTTATATGTATCAAAAAGTGCTCTAGCTTCTCTTAAGCATAGTTTCAGAACATAACATACAAAAGAAAAACATTTCGAATTAACCAATCAAAGAAACGTGAAGACAAGCAGCACAATATCATGCACTGCCAAAATCGCTTTAGAATACAACTCTAGAACACACAAGAAACATATAAAAAGAGGGATACAAGACAGAAACAACTGAAAATCATACCTCCTATTCCCCCTTGCACCTCCAAGTTGATCACAAAGTGCAGCAACAAGTTTCTCATCTGCATTGCTGTCGGCTCGTTCAACAATTTCAAACAGTCATACATAACCAGGAAAAAGGAAAAGAGGATATATCATGAACATATTCCTAATGGGTGGTGAAAAAGCAAACTTTGTCTTACCTCCTCATATTCATCATAAGACCAACCAAGGGTTGGGATGAACGTGCGAGGACTGCCCCTGTTTCTGTATAAATGTATGCACAGGTATAAGAATGGAGACCCTGATAATCAAAAGAATAAGTTCAGTTCCTCCATACCAGGATGACACCAAGATATTACTGGCAAACGACACCTAGCACGAAACGTGGATGCTTGGAGCACTTCTTCCTCGCTACCGTTGGACCATGCAAGTATGAGTTATAAAATTCAGATTTAGTGGGCCATGACAAACAGTACTAGTGAGTGACAAGGAAAAGATTATGGATCTCACTGCATAATCTTTCTTTTCTTTTTTTTGTGTCCAATTCCATTCTTTTGCTGCACTGCAATGATTAAGCACCTTACCTAATTGATTTTGGAACAATCATGGCAAATGGATAGCTCTCACACACTGTATAATTTGAGTTAATACTACTGATTCTCCACAAGTCATTAGAAAATGTATATGACCCCTGCTCGATCATTTCCATCGATGCAGAAAAGGAGCCTCTTCCAAGAAGACGAAAATATTCATTCAAAAGTCGAATTTTGGGGTTAAGATTAGTGAATTTGGAAAGCCCACAAGTAAAAGCATAAAGATCCCAGAGTCTTGATGGCTTCGTAGACCTCAACAATGCATCATATATCATCCGCCTCTATACAATGAAAATAAATAACACACTCTGTTAAGTACGTTGTATTAAATTCAGCACTCAAACAGAAGCGTGGAATTTAAGAATAGTTTAATAAAAGGATATAAAAAGGGGATAAAGGACAAGAAAGGTCATAGAGCAATGGATAAATTCAAGATTCAAAAGATCATCCATTTCTCCTTCCATTCATGAATCCATACGTTAATTTGTCCATACTTTAATTTGCAGAAAGATAGACATCCACTTTACAAAGGCACTATTCATTTAGAATTGAAACTGCTTTTGCTGTCAGATTAGTAAAATCAATTAGAGAGATGCACTCTTTTTTCAAACCAACTAAGCAAAGGATAGGACCATCCCTCAACAACAGGTAAAGCATTTTGCTGTAACTAGTGAGTTTCCCGGAATAATTATGCTTGAGTTATTCAAAAAGTATATAAAGCTAGGAAACTACTAGAAAAGATAAACCACAGAATTGCCACAATTAGGGAACTTCTCCCAAAGTCACTTTCAATGACTAAATTTTATACATATAAAACGAAAACCATAACATCATAAATCATATGAACAAGAACAGAATAAACTCTATAAAGAGAAGCATTACCTGCTTTGTTCGAGGACGGAAACCAAAGACTATTATTCTCATATCCTTGCCTGTAGAATACAAGAGAAGTCTTAATTCTGTTAGGGTCAAACCAAGGACCACATATACAATAACAACTAGAAACCTATGAAAATGCAAAAGATCCAAATAAAAAAAATTTATGAGGCAATGAGAATAACTTCCATTCCACTGACCAAGTAAAATATAACTACTGCACGCAGATTAGGTATTCAACCACTTTCCATGCCTTGCATGTATAAACTTTAAATTTTCTATGGGCTAAGCACCATAAACGAAAGTCAGCAGAGAACAACCACAGAGCTAACATATTATCATGCAGCCCAAACATACACCCCCACCCCCATGGTAATCGCACAGAATGTGTCTATGCATGCAAATACAGAATCACAAAAGCTAACACAGTAAATGACATATAGTAAGAACCTCAAATCATGTTTATATTTTCTCCCACAATGCAAAAAAGTTAAATTGATACAAAATGAGAAATAGATTCAACGAAATGAACCAGTATAATGCATACCAATGACCAGCAGAAGTCGACGGGAAGGGGTCTTGTCTGATTGGCGAGGGGCCGATTGAATCTTAACAACCTAGATACAACCCAGAAAGAAAAATTGCACACACTGTCAACCAATAAATATGGCTGAATGAAAATCCAGGGTAGAGAATCAAACAAAAATTCTTAACAATAGTTCAACACGTGCAAAAAAACAAGCAGTACCAAATTCATCTGATAAACATACTAAAGAATAACAACTTACAATTTTGTTGAACTTCTCAATTGTTGCCAGTGGAATTGTTCCAAGTGCAATGACATTTTCAGTTCCCTCACTCTTCAAAAGGAATTAAAACGTAAAATTACGACTTCTTTGTGAAGCATGCATGCAGAATGCAGTAACACAAAGAGTACACCTCGTTATAATGAAGAAACTTGATTCATTAGCTTCTTACATGTTTGTATGAAAAAATAGCAGGAAAGAGACAAATCAAAAGATGGGATGCAATTGAAGTATGCAACTGAAACAGCGATAATGTTCGAATGAAGAGTTAGAAAGTGCAAAAATTACCAGAAAAATAAGACGATAGTTAGTCACTATCAAGGTGCCAGCTTCATCAGTATTAACAAGCACAACACCATGTCCCTGAAAGCAAAGTCCATATCCGAACATTGTCCAAAGAAGCCCAACAGTTACAAAAAGAGAACAAGTAAGAAATTTTCTCATCAAATATTGCAGAAATTCTATCACCGATAAAAGTAAATTCAGTTGCTACAAAAGACACACATGAAGAAACAAATGTCAAGTGCATCTACACAATGCTCAATGAGGATGTCCAAAGGGCCACACACACATATCATCTCTAACCAAACCATGGCATCATTGGACTTGGACTAAGTTAATTGGCCTGCATGAAGTGATTGAGTTAAAATCACTAAGAATATAAAAGGTGTACAGTTAAGTATAAAGATTCTCCGCATAGCCTAGGACATCATATAAAATTGGCTTTATAACTTTTCAACATTTTCCCTTAGAATTTTAAGTACATTCCATTAAAAGTTGGCAGGGCCTATAAATGTCACTTCACTTCCTCTTTAAGCTCAACATAGTATCTTTGAAATGTAAAGATCTAGACAGGTAAGCTTATATTCACTTTCCAAGCCAAACATATGGGCTCGGATTGGGTATACCAACCAGCTAGCATGCCAAAAAGTGTTCGGGATAGTACTTTGTACATCATCGCTTTAGCAATCAGCCTGGTCTGTATACTCTCAACAAGCCACCCAACCAGACCTTTTGGCAATTTACTACCCATCAAGAAAAGACCCAAGACTTTTTCTTATACTAATTATATATGATGAATCATCCCATCAAGAGATGACCCAAGATAATGTGCTGATACTAATTATATATGACGTTGAAATTCAATTCACATAAACAAGAAGCTACTAGAACTACAGCTTCAAAAATAAAAGATGCAGTGTGTTTATACCCCATTACAGTTATAGTGGTGGGTAAACCAGTACTTCCAAAACCAAAATAGTGGTAACCAGAAGATGTATTGATAAGAGTAAACGATCACTGTTTATTGGTCTTCGCAAAGTAACAGCCTTAGTAGAAACTTGGTTCTTTAGGGGTAAAACATAGCTGCGTAATTGTGCAGTTGAGTAAGCTCCAATTATGAAGAAATGGGAGTACCAGTTAACTTCTTCTGGTTAATATACATTTATGGAACTTTAACATATTTGCATTGAATTTAGAAAAAATCGCCGAATGTTAGAACAGCTGGCAATCTATCATGTCAATATTATAGTCAAACTAAATTGTCACAAACATATGGGTAAACTAAAGGCATCAACCGGTACAAGACAAAATCTTTGGTTTGCTTGCCACTAGTGACACATCAAGAAACAAGGTACTTGATCGGCAAATGAAAATCGATGCCACATGGCCTCAAACTAGCATTTAATGAATGTCTATACTTGACTTATAGCAGGAAGAACCAAAGATGCATTGATTCTTTTGATCCCAACGTAGTTTCCGTGATCAGTGGGCTTTGCACAGTAACAACCGAACACAACACCAGTGCAAGTTAGAATTTTGATAACTTCTTCTATTCCATCACAACTAAACTACATTCTTGATGCGTATACCAATTAAACACCACAAACCTAAAAACTCCAAGCAATAAAACTAGAATAGCTTCTGATCCTAAAAGAAAATCAAGAAATTGCACTTGCAGAATCGACTTCAAGAAAAGATAATTCTTGAGAAAGGCAAACCTCGGCGAAAACCCGCTCCGCCTCAAGCAAGCACTTGTAATATGAACGATGGGAAACCGAGCAAGAGAGAGTGTTAGGGTTCTGTTCTCAAACAAAACAAAAGAGACAAATCAATCCAAATGCAGATAAAAAGAAAAAAAAAGAAACAAGGACGAAGAAAGTGAGAGAATTGGAGAACCTCAAGCTTAAGCCAGTCGAGTGCATCGTCCCAGCTTCCAGTGTCCTCCTCCAACTTCTCGGAATCACTGGAGGTGTCTCTCAACGACGTCGTTCGGCGAGACCTCGGTGCGGACATTAAAGCCAAACAACGGTTACAGAGAGAGAACGAACAAGAAGGAGAAGAGAGAGAGAGAGAGGGGACGATGACAGGAAGATTATAGCGAAATTAGGGAGAGAAAGAGAGGCGTAGGCTTGAGGTTGAGGTTCACTTACCATTCAAAGGAAATGACTTTCCAATCTCTCTCTTGTTTTAAACGCACCCAAAGAAACATTTAAGGCTTCTTATTTCAAATTTAATAACTCAATTAATAAAGAATATTATTTTTTAATTTTATATATTCCTGATTATGATAGTATTGAAAATGAGTATAATCTTTATCATAAATGAAACGCTTATGTAATTAATTTGAGAAAATAATTATTTATATATATAATATTTTAATGATTTATTTTGCCTTTCCTCTCCTATTAATTTTCAATTCAATTTTTTGTAAAATTTCTTAATTTATAATGAAATACGCTATCCATTTTTTGTTAAAATTAGTTCTTTTCTTGAAATTGTAAAACAATATTCTTTAAATTAAAATCGGAATATTTTAATTAATTAATATTTTACTGATATAAAATAATAATATATTTTAAAAATTACACAAAGACTTATTGTAATAAATACATTTAATGGTTATATAAATTATACTGAGGAGAAAATGTCATACAATTCTTTAAATATCAATCAAATTTTTATTAAAAATTAAAATTAAAAAATCTTTAAAAAGAAGTTTCAAACTTCAAAATTGATTATTCCATTTGAGTTTTGATGGTAAACCAAAAGAAATAAAGACAAACATATACCAACAAATGAAGTCCTTTTCCACACATTTTCTAATGTTCCTGTTTGTTTGTTCATGGTTCTGATTGATCATTTTAAACATTATTGTTAACAAAAACTTTTTCCTGTTCCTTTTGTCATTATCTTTGGGTTAAAAGAATACATGTAACAACAGATTTTAGTTTAACATGCCATGCCTCATCTAAGTAGTATCTTATCCAAGAAAAGAAGAAGAGATGTGATAGAGAGGAAAGTTGTTCATAACAGAACAAGACAAGAAAATGAAAATGTCTCTATCTTGGTTAAATATTTCAAAGAAAAAAGGACAGATGATTGACTTGATGCATTGCATGTACAATTAGTGACAGAAAACCAGGATTTAGAGAGAAAATTAAACCTATATTTAGGGAAGTTAGCCACCATTTTGTTAAGTTTTAACAAATCGACATCATTTTATCCCAAAACAAACTGGTAGGTTGCTTAGCAGAGCCAGACCAAAATTATCATTCTTGATTATATACAAATACAATCAATACATGAAGATATAACAACAGTATCGGTGAGACTAGGAACTGCATTCATTACAACTTATCAAAACAGCGGCATTTTGTCTTAAACGCTCTGAACTGGTTTAGGTTGCTCAGTCGAGCCAGACCAAAATTGTCATCCTGATTATCTACGAGTACAATCAACAGCCATGAAGATATAACAACAGTATCACTGAGAATATGAACTGCATTCATTACCAATAATATCATAAATCACTTCCACGGAATAGTCAATGAAACAGCTAAAAAGAAATGATCTTGCCAGAAGTTAGCTGCGTGGAACTGACAAGTTTATTGCCATTGCCATTCTGGCGAGTGCAAAATTGAAACGTTCAAGACCAAGATGTGTTTAAGAAACCTGATAATAGACAAAGCAGGTTTATTACAACCAAGTCATGCATACAACAATATTACTAAAACCAGAATGTTAATCTCAATGCAAATAGTTATAACTCGTACAAAACAAATTTACAATAAACAGAGGTAGGTATTTCTTCTGAATATATACAAATTACCCAACAGCAGCATAATAAGACTACATTAGCTTACAAAATGGATAAAGCAGCCACTTCTTTAAGCAACTAATAGAGGAAAATCTCCACTCATAAGTAAAGGTAAAACCTAGCTAGCTATGTGGGAGCTCAAATATAATTTCAACCGACTGATAATACTACATGGTATAAGAAATTCCAGTGAAGACCCTGCTTGATCTCCTCAGCAGAAGGAGCGTAAACAAAATGTATGCATTGAATTGAGAAGCCTCATAGACTGGGAAAGGTGCCAGCATCTCGGGCATTGGCAAACCTGGAATCCATTTGATGGGAGTGCAACCAGGATTTTGCCAGTGATGTCAAAAACTATGACAGCAGTTCTATTTATCTAACTCCGTAAATTCATCAAATACCTTATTGCCAGCACACTCCTTCAAAGCTTTGGCATTGAGTTCCCGCCCGAGTCTCCAGACATAATTTAGGCCAACCAGAAGCTCAGTTATCGTCGCTTCTGTTTTTTCTTGGTTTGCAAAGTAAAGGGTCTGTACAAGAAGCACGTTTGTCCTAGAGACAAAGTTTTGTTGCTCAAAACTACGCTCTGATTGCCATTTTATCATGTTATGAGCAAGTGGTGCCAACCACTCCAAAATTGACGCCATTGCCTCATTCCACTCTCCTGCAAGCACAGTATCATAAGCTGATGAAGCCAAGTTTTTTGAGTATGGCTTTAGTCTATCCCTCAGAGCAGATCTTACACTTTCTGGTAACATATTGTAGAGGTCATCTCTGGCGTCATGGCCAATCAAGTGAGGAGATGCAGCTAGTTTCTCAATTACAATAATAACATTTGCATAATGCAGTGCTAAAGCAGCAGCTCCAAGGGTGTCCGGAAGAGCAGCCAGTAACTTACTTTGGTAGTTGAATATTGATGGGCTGGAATGAGTTAGACTGCTCTGAGGAGGATGTCCAGAATTACTTTCCTTGGATACATCAAGAATTCCAGACTGAATACCAGCTGAACTAATGTGACAGTTGGCCACAGGTGAATTGTTTCCGCCTACCATGCATCCTTTAAATGGTCCAACTTGAGTGAGTCGATTTGCTGTTGAATGTGGTGTCTTTATATGAGGAGAAGGCGATCGAATAGACCGCCAAATTTTCTTGCTTCTTTTATTTGTACTAGAGATTGGACCTGACATTGCAATTGGTGTCTCAATTGGACCAGAAAAGAAGTGTGCATTGGTATTCCTTCCAGAACTATGGCCTGACTTGGTGGCTGAGCTACCAAGGGGACCTGAGTAGAAGTTGTTGGTCATATTTGACTTCCTAACCGGGCCTGATTTCAGAGGGAACCTGTCAAGGGGGCCAGAAGAGAATCTGGGAATACCAGCATTTTCAGATGGGTGCCTCGGAGGACGCAATAATGCAGAAACTGACTGACTGCTATAGATATAATCAGAATCTGGAACACTTGAGTCTCCAGAACAAACCACGGGATAATATCCAAACAAATTATTGATTCTACTGAATATTGTGAACAGTGATTTTACTAAAAGATAAACTGCATAATCATAAGTTCTATTCCAAAGTGAGATTTCCCTCAGATTCTTCACCTCCTGCTGCTTCCAAACAAGCTTCTTTTGATAGTCGAGTAAATTATCTGGTTCAGGGTTGTTGCCCTTCATTCTCCTCACAGTTTGTTCAAGGTCCGCAAGCATTTCCATTTCCTGATGCAGAGTAGCATTGACTGAAACAAAATGTTCCATTTTCTTAACCTTTTTGTCCATCTTCTTACATGTAAACGTCCATCCATATGGGTCAGCACCAATCTTGAGCAATTCATCGAAAACATGCTCAAAACTCTTCAAACTAGGATCACTACATTTCTTTGAGATTCTAGCTACAGATTTAGCCACATGTACCGTGCTCTCAATCATTTCAGCACGAATCAACCCACCAATAAATTCCTCATCTTCTGATACAAGCTTCTTAATCCCAGCAGAATTTTGTATCTCGTCTCTCAACTTAGAAATCTGTTTATCGCTTAAAGACTGCCATAGGTGGACTACCTTAGACATCAAGCTTGCAACTTCAAACGCCAAAACTCCAATCGATGCCTTCTCAGGAACAGATTCATGCTTTCGTGGGATCTTCCACAGGCTACGAAACCAAGACTCAGCAACCATTTCTCACCTTGATAACCCACCTGGAATTACAGTAACAGAATCAAATTTCACCAAACAAACTCAGACAATGCTTGCATCTCAAAGCTAATACCTTCTATAAACAACCAATCAAGATATGACTACTCAAGACTATGTGCCAAAATAAAAACAAGGACCAAACTCATTCTAAAAAACGAATCTTTAGAATGCCCTTTTGTCCAAAACGAATCTCCAATCTCGAAAAAAAAACTGAATAATAGAAAAGAGCAAGCAAGATTTTAAAATCCAACAACTATCTCCCAACTGAGCCTTCTACTCAATTAGAATTCCGTAGTAAATCAATCCGACTAAGCAATGATGTAAACACAAAAAGTAAAGGCACCAAACTCAATCAGATTAGCTCAAATAACCACGTCCAGAACCAAATCTCAAAATTCAACAAATCAACGCATTCTAAACTAGAAAAAGAGAAGTGGGTAGTGACTTACTGATCACATGAACTGGAATGAGTATAATGGAGAGAGAGGAAGAAGCAGACTAAGAAGACTTTGAGAGGTCACATGAAATCGATAGAGATAAAAAGAAGGGTCCAAAGTGAGTAGATTTCATCAAAAGATTAAAAAGTGATGCCACTTCCACTAGTCTCAAATAATTCTCCCTTCTTTCATATTTCTTTTTGGTCCCTTTTCTTTCTCTTATTTCGATTTCAACCCCTAATATTACCTTTATTCACTTTTGACCCATCTTCCTCGATCACATTTATGTAATTACATTTTTTGTATCTTAGTTTATATAATTGCTTTCTAACTTCCACATATTTTCAAAAATATTTAGCTTAAATGTTTACTAAAAAATAATTTATGTAATTACTCTCTCATTTCTAAATATATTTTAAGTATTATAATTAAATGAAAATGCTTATATTTTCTATTATAATATGGACTTATAGTAACAATAATTATCTTTTTATGAGAATCATTGTAGATTTTTCTAATTTAAAATATGATTTTCATATATTTGAGGTATAAGGGAATTAATAAATTAGAGATTTATAATTTGTCGAAAGTATTTGAAATATACAAATTTTCGGAGCGAAAAAGAGAAATGTAAAGATAAGGGTAAATACTATATGAGGACTTATTTGCAAGGATACAATTGCAAATATAGTAAAGAAGAAAGTTGGATCCATCACGATCATTAATGGCAACAACGCGGAAACTGCCTTTTGACATAATTAACCTTTAAATCCAATCGAACTATCCAATTACTTGCAATCGGGTCTGAACCGACATTCCTCAACCAGACAATAGGACAATGTGAGAACTAAGAATTAAAGATAATTATGCTTTTTATTATTATTATTATTATATAACAACGAAAAGTATACTGTCAACGCCAACAAACAACAACAACCTAACGAATATCTAACTCACCCTAAAATATTAGGGGGTTTAAAAGTAAAATACGAGGAGTTCAGAAATACGCAGTCTTACTCTTATTTAATAGAGAAATTATTTTTAACCTAAAAAAATCATTATTTGCAAATTTATAGAGAATAATTTTTTAATAGTATATGATAATAATTTGTAAATTATATGAAAATAATAAATTATTTGGTAAATAAAAAGATGTCTGGAAAATAATATCTAACAAAATTATTTTGGTGTAAATTTTGAAAAATTGAAGTGAAGGTTTCACAAACTTATTATCTCTTATTGGTTATTATAAGGGCTACAAACAGAAATAAATTATATCGGTCTGATTCCTATTTATATTAACAAATTTACTTTTTTATAAATATTAAAATCAAAATTCAAGTTATTTTGATAGTTAAATAAGAAAATATTGAATTTAATCATTGACCCTATTTTCATTGTTTGAAAAAATATTGACAAATTTTACTTATTTATAGAAATTATAATTAAAATTCAATATCTATTTATACTAATTTCATATAAGTTTTGATAATAAAACATCAAATTTAATATTAAGCTTGACGGTTAAGTTCAGATCCAATTCACTTTGATCAGACTCGAACTTTTTTTTATTTCTAGACTTCAAACTAGGTTTAGACTCGAAATGTTCAATTTGAAGCATGAAAGTTTTAGAGAAAACAATATCATTTTAAATAAATCAAGCTTAAATTGTGTGCTTCAATTTTTCTTTAGACTGGACCGAATCTTATGTTATCCCTATTTAATATGGATGTCAAAATTAGCCCGATCCAGCCCGCATTTTGGTCAAGGTTGACTGGATTACGGGTCGAGGTCAGGCAGGTTAAGGGTTGGCTCTGCTCAGCTCGTAGCCTGACTGTTACTTCCAAAACAAAGTCGTTTTAGAAATTTTCTTTTGAAAACAATAATGGGTGGCCACGGGCTACTCGATTCCGGGCCTGTCGACATCTCTACTATTTAAAATAAATAGGGGTATTTTGTTGGTTGTTTAACAAACTATTCATGATAATCTAGTATTCATAACGAATCTTTCCCCCTTTTGCCAACTTTGGAGCATAATAAAGAAAAAGGTATTATTTAATATAATTTAAGTTGATTAGTATGTTTAAATTTTATATTAACACTATTATTTATAGTGTAGATTCCTCATAAGCATATTCAAGACATTTCAAAGACTCTTATAAAATATGAGAATCCACGAAAAAGAAAAAGACATCTTACCTTTTTTTTTTTTGGTGGGTTTGGTTCAAGTTTTTCAAAAGATTCTCTAAAGGTTTGCTAAGTCATAGAGCTTTATTTCAAATCGCATGTATTTCCTTACTCCTTAAGGAGTGAGTCTTTTAGAATTTTAAGTTATTAGTTCATCGAATAAATCATATTTTTTACATATTAATTTAATTAAAAATACGTAATTTATAAGTTATTCTATACATTTAATAATATATTTAATGTACTAATTAAGAGTTTCTAGCTTTTTATTTTATATTGTGACTTTTTATTTTATATTACTATATTTTATCTTATATTAAGATACAAGAAAGTAGTTTTTTATTGTATTTTTGAAAATTTTGTCAATTAATTTTTACGAGCCTTCTTCTATCATTAGCTTTTTATTTATTTATAGACTCCTCATTATATAGCAAAAATAATAGGCTTAACTTAAAATTAATTTAAAATATTGGAATAATATATTAATTGTATAATACCAATGATTAAAAAATTCAATCAGTTGGTTCAGTTTAAAAAATTTTAAACTGTCTAACTTTTCGGTTCAATTTTTAACTTTATTAATAACTCTTGTTCTCAAAAACTGATCAATTTATTCATTATCGGTTAATTTTTGTAAATTAATAAGTTTTATAGATTAAAATAAATCAACTAATTTTCATTTAATAGTTTCGTTTTTAAATTAAACTTTAAATTCTTCAACAGAATCATATTTATCTTCTTTAATTTTAAGTTTTAGTCGATTTTATGACGATTTAATACCGTTTGAATTTTTTAAACCTTAAACATTTTATCTTACCTGTTTAATTTTTGGTTTAGCTTTTAAAACATTGTCTAATACTATTTTGTTTATAGTAAAAATAATAGGCCTAACTTAAAATTAATTTAAAAGATTGGAATAATATATTAATTATCTAATACCAATGATTAAAAAACTCAACCAGTTCAACCGGTTCAATCATAAAAGCTTTGAATCCTCTAACATTTCAGTTCGGTTTCAACTTTATTAATAACTCTTGTTATTAAAAATTAATTAATTGATCGGTCAATTTTTATAAATTAATAAATTTTATAGATTAAAATAAATCAACTAATTGTCATTTAATAATCGATTTGTCTAATTAAACTGCAAATTCTTCAACAGGAACATATTTAACTTCTTTAATTTTATTTAAGCTTTAGCCAGTTTAATGACGATTTAATATCGTTTGAATTTTTTAAACCTTAAATTTTTTGTCTTACTGGTTTAACTTTTGGATTAATTTTTAAAACATTGTCTAATACTATTTTGTTTATAGTTAAAAAACAAATCTAATGGAGACAATTTATCAATTAAATAGGGATAAAATTGCATATTTTTAGACATTATTATTATTATTATTATTATTGTCGATGTATTTTTTATTTAAAAATAAACTCTCAGAACTTTAAGAGCCCATTTTCAATATTAGAAAAAATAAGAATATATCAGAAGGAGATTAGGCGAGGTGTTTCTTTTAAGACTTGTTATGATTAAGTTTGACTAGGTAGGTACAAAGGTACAGCATATGTTTGCTGTCTGATGCCTTAAAAAAAGGGTTTAGTCATAATGTCCTAAAGTTTAGGATTCTAAGAGAAGTTAAAAGAGAATATGCAAAGCAAAATTATCCTATCTAAGTGGGCTTGATAAGCTTGAAATGAAGCCCATTTATAAAACTTTTTGAAATAATCACTTCAATGATTGTTATGATTAACACAGACTTATTATTTTATTGAGCTTTTCACTATTCCGATGGACACTTCGCAAAGTAATAAGGCGTTAACAATAACATACATGTCAATTTTAGTTTTAATTCAATACAAATTAATTTA
>JAOTAY010000003.1:30580734-30598910 GCA_025629805.1 Erythroxylum baracoense | reverse complement strand
TGTACATGCCATTTGGAATGGGGCCACGCACATGTTTGGGTCAGCACTTCGCAGTTGCTGAACTTAAAGTCCTGATTCCTAGTCTTGTCTCCAATTTCTCCTTCGTTTTGTCACCAAAGTACGTACACTGTCCTGATTTGAGGCTGGTCACCGAACCTAAATATGGAGTAGACCTCCTGGTCAGAAGGTTATGAGGAAGCAATGTTTAAACCTTTATCTTCGAGTAGCTTTCCTACGTAAGTTGAATAAATTATGGATGGTGTAAATCATTTCGATATTTTAAATCATGAATAAAATATTAAGTATATTTTAATATTCATTTTGTGACATTATCAATCATATAGTGAATAAAACAAAATTTAATTGTGATGAGTTGCAGTAAAAATAGCACATGCTAAGGAGTACTTTTTTATTACATAATAATATTTTTTAAAATCCAATATAAGATAAAAATTTAAGATTTAAAAAGTTTAGTTATTAGATAACTATAAAATTAATTAAAGATTTAATACAATCAAAAATTTTGAAATATGATTGTCCTCACGTATTGAATAATCTGAAGTTTAATTGAAAAAAGAATTATTAAATAAAAACTAATTAATTTATTCTAATTTACAAAAACTTATTAATTTATTAAAATTAATCGTTTAATTAATAAATTGATCAATTTTTAACAATAAGATATATAAGTATGATTTTAAAAATAAAACAAGAGTTATTAAATTAAATTAAACAAGAAATTTGAAGACCGAATCTGAAATATAGACAATTCAAAATTTTTACGACTGAATCGGTTGAACCAATTTCGTTTTGAATAATTAATAATGATACATTTACAATTAAATTCAACAAATATTGAAAATAAGATACATAAGTATGATTTTTATAAGGGACAACAAAGTTTGTGGTTGTCAATTTTATAACCGAATACTTTAAATATTATTTTTTAATTGGGAGTCTAATATAACGATTAGACTTAATATTAATATTTTTTAATATTAATATTAATTTGGTTAGCAAAGCTAATAGAAATGTAAATATGAAATGTCACTCTATCATTAATTACATAAATGATATGCAAGCATTTCGGTTTTACTTTTTTTTTTGCTATAGTTTGTAGTTTTTATTTTTATTTCAAAATTTCAAATATATCTCTGACGCAAAAAGCATAATAAAATTAAAGATATTCTGGCACAGTTAAAGTAATAATCCCAAATTACAAAATAGTATTTGTGTTAAGCTGACTCCAAAAGTATAATAAAATTAAAGAGTAAAAAAACATAAATCTCTTATATAATTTAATTTTTAAAAAATCTTTAATCTTTAAAATTTTCAAAAAAAGTTTTAATTTTTTTAAAAATCCCTAATATTAAATTTCAATTAAAGATAATAGTGAAATACACTCTACCATAAATATCGGACATAAATTAATTAAATACTTTCTACATATTTTTTTTCAAATAAAAAAACTTGCTATCACTATCCTTTAGATACGCACCAGCTAAACCTCCAAATTGACCTAATATTCTACAAACCGCACCAACTGAATACTTCAAACTAAACAAACTCTATACGACAAACTGAACTTTTTACATGATAATTCAACCAATTTCTTAAGCTAGAGCTGACCTAATTAAATTCGACTCAATTATCTTAAATTATTAATTTAACTAAAATTTAATTTGTTTAAACAAGTTTAGGAACTAAATTAGGTTACGATATTAGTGACATTTAATTAATTCATATTTATTGTTCATATTATATATATTTTATCATTATTCTTTAGCCAAAATTAGAGAAAAATTAGAAATTGGATGAGTTTTTTCAAAAATTAGAAATTAGAAAACAAAATTGTAAATATTTTAAGCTATAATGTATACATCTTTTACTCTTTTGCTCTAACATTCTAACATAGAAAAACGGTGTTTACCAAAACAGTGTAACAGATCATAGTAAGTTAAGATTAAACATTGGCTTAATTTTTAGTCGACTACCATTCCTAGTCACTATTTTTTGGAATAAGTACTAAATACTATTCTGTTTTATAGTTTTCAAGAGAACATTAATGAATCAATGACTCAAATCAATTATGGGTTCACATAACCCTACTTTCGATTCAATATCATTCAAGTTGTTAACTTATTCTGAAAGAATTTGTTTGCCAGAGTTGAATTTCTACTCAAAATATTCAACTTCTGATAAGTTTCTTGGATAACGTATATCCTAAAATTCAAATATAGACATGTATAAATAAATTTTTAATCTCACAGAATTAGATTAAAAAAAAATTGACAACTGACGCTGATTAATTTGAGAATCTTGACGTGGCCAGTATAGAAGTAGGGCGCCCAGAGTGATTCCTAGTACTAAACCATATATATAGAATTTAATAGAAGACGTGTAGCTTTTGCTTATTCTCTCTCCATTTCCTATGTCTCTGCTTATTTGTTAGACTGGTTTAGTTACATTGACTCGTTTCTGTTGACTCGTTTCTGAATCCTACGATTACCGAGTTACAGATCGGTGAGCTAAACTCTCCAATGTTTTCTGGTTCTGCAATTTTTGTTTCCATTTTCGTGCCGACGCAATGGGCATATATATATAATTGATTTAATTGATTTCAGTTTGGTTTGGGGTTTATATGATATCAGATATTTAAAGAAATTAAAAACCATATCGATTCAAGCAGATATTGCAACCTGTATTATCAAGAGAGCACAAGACAATACCTTTTCGGCCTTACCTTGTTCCCAAATTGTTGTAAAACGCTCTGTGAGTGTCTAGCTGTCTTTAGTTGTTGGGAAGCATCTGGTAATTGGTTTCTCTACATTTATGATAATTACTGCCATTGTTGTTTCTGTCAAGGCAACAACTTTCAATTCTTAACCACCCGAGTGAACTTTGGTGTTTGGAAAATTATAGGTGTGAAATGAGTAGGGTGTGGGTTTGAGGCAATGGAATATTTAAGGAAAAATACGAGCACTGGAAGAAAACTGGTGGTTTAAAGTGTGGGTTACAATTGCCGAGCTATTGTTGTTGGTGGATTGAATGGGTTCATCAACGTTCAATTTTGATGAGAGATTTTCAATCTTACAAGATAAAGCATACCTGGGTTCTTGGGTACCTCCAACTCCAGAGAAGTTAGTTCCAATGAGATCAGTTTCAACCCCCGTTGGTATGCTTGGAAGCCAATTGGGAGGTGTAAACTGGGAAGAATCAACTATCTTGCCGGGAGGTTTTGTGGAATTGCTGAATTGTGGTAGTCCGGACGAGAATTACAGCCAAATTGATCACACAGTTTGGCACAGAGGATACAACCCGAGTTTGGTTACCAGTAACGAAATCGCAGATCACACATCAAGACCGTTCACTAGAGCTTTGTTAGATGACAATGCAGATTGGAGCAATGTTTCATTGGAAGATTTTTTCTCGACGAAGAATCCTACTCCTAAGAGGCAGAAAAGCATAACTCCAACCAGAAGTATGAGCATGGGAGGCCAAAATCTCATCCCAAGTTTGTACTCCCAAGTCAACAATTCGGTCAAACAATACTTGGAAACTCGAAGCTCAACTTCAAAAAGAAAGAGTGAATGTGATGGCTCATACCTGAGACCACAGAGTAAGCAACTGACACTTTTAGCTTTTTCATAGTAATGTACTGCTTCTCAGTGAATAGCTTTGCTTTGAACCTGGAATTTGCATTTCCTAGGTTTAAGTACACTTGTTCTATGTAGACTTCCATTATTATTATAAGCAAATTAGCAATTCAGAAAATTAGATCCCACGCATGTCTTTAGCCTCATACTAGCTTCATCAAATTGTGATCTACACTTAAAACAGTTCAATTACAATTCTAGCATAAAACGCCCCCTTCTACAATTCTAGCATAAAACGCCCCCTTCCGGCTAACTTTCATTACATCTTGATGCGCAGAAGAGTATGCTAGCTATTCACTGGGTGGTTTGCTATAACTTACTACTACAACAACTGATGTGCTACTTTGCTATAACTTACTATGTTAGTAAAATCCAGACTCACTGATGTGCTAAGACCATAATACTATCTCAGCTGTTGAGCCACATATAGTTTACAAGTGGGAGTTGTTCTTTAATTACCTTTCCTTTTTCTACGTTTTACTTGCCAAGACCATTTTATGAAGGGAATTAGTTCCATGAGCTTGTTGCCATTCACATTCTCGTGTAACCTTATAATTTCATTCCTGATAATGGCTGTACTTACTGCAGATGAATTTGCCATACAGTCCCATTTCAATTATGATCCAAACACACCACCAAGATTAGAGGCTGGAGAAGTACCTCATTTTCCGTTTGCCCTTCAGTTGAAAGAAGTGACATCAAGTCAGTCAAATAAGTTGACATATCAATCTCGTATAGCAGCAAATTTCCTGCTAGAAAAGGAGTTGAGCAAGGAAAAAGATGAGCAACACAATGCAGTCATAGCCATAAACAGTGTAGCTAATCTCAACTGTGATGAGCTTTCATATAACGTATTGGATTCATCATCCGCTATTGTGTCTGCTCCATCTGAAGAGCCTAAAGATTCCGACCAAGGATTGGACCCAAATATAACTCCTGAAGGAAAAAAACCAAAAAGGACAAAGCACAGGCCAAAGGTCATTGTGGAAGGCAAACCAAAGAGAATTCCAAGGGCACAAACCACAAAGATCACTAAATCCAAGGAAAGATCAAGGAAAAGGACAAATTTATCAAGGAAAGGTCAGAAAGAAACAGCGACAGTATATTCACATTCCATGGGAGAGGTTACAGTTTCAAATGCAGAAACCACTTCAAGGTCTTGTAGAAAAGCATTAAAGTTCAACTTAGAAAATGCCAGTGATGAAAGAGAGAACGAGAAGGCGAGTGAGAAAGAGACTGAACTTAATTTGAGAAGTACAGAATCTCAAGCTGCACAATCAAGCAGTAAAAGCAACAATATTGGCAGAATAAAGTCAAAATTGCAGATTGACAATCACAGTAGGCTATTGGCAGAGCAAGTAGGAGGTATGAGCAATAACATCTGTTCTATGAATCTAATACCACATGATCCCCTGTCAATTTCAAGAAAACAAGCAGCTATAGTTCAAGTAGCTCAAACAAAAGATGTGCAAATGAAGATTCCAACTACCAATGCAAGAGAGAGGGTTATGGGTGTGCATCAATTTTTTCATTCTGAAATAACTGCACATATTGTTGAACCAAGGAAAAGAGATTGTAAAATCCCTGATAAGATCAGACAACTGACTTCTCCGAGTTCGCATCAACCAATGCCAAATGTTTCAACATATACAATTGATGGAAGTAGACCCATGATAACAGAAAGCTACAATAAGCAAAGAGAATCTTGTACTCCAGATCCTGTGGACTCTTCAATCTTGTACCAACAACCATATCAGACGAGTTATGGCCAACACACTAGCAATCCCCGTGCCGGCTTCCCAGAAACTCACAAGAAAAGGAAATTGGAAACAGAAAAGAAAACTTGGATATCCAGCATACATCAGTTTGAGGCTGGTCAAGATGTAGCAAAAAGAATCTTCATGAATAATGCCAACAAAACTGCATCTAGATCACAAAAAGATCATGAAGTATCTGGTCACAGTCAGAAGAGACGGAATGATAGACCCAAGCCAATCACAAGTGAAGTGACGTCTTCACATGATATGTTAAAGCAACCTGTTCTTCACGAAGGCCATTTATGTATTGAAAGTGCAGGAGAGATCAACAGAACCAGCAATATGGTTGATTCATCCTCCTTAAACACTAAAGGAAATTGTGCTATGCACCCAGCAACTCCTCCTAAAACAGCCACCAAACCCAGAGGTAGACCAAAAAGCATAAGTTGTAACCAGTGCACCAGTAGAGAACAGACAACTTCAGGACCACCTCTATTTAATCCTTCAGAGGAGGGTAGGGTACAAGGTCAGAAGAATGTACTCAACAATCATTGTCAGTCACGTTTACAAAAAAGAGGTATCTTGCAGATTAGCAAATCTGTTACTCAAATCGTCGCTCTTACAGAGGCTCTGATGATCTCTGAACAGTAACTGATTTTCATTTTTTATGCAGGACAACCTTCAAAACATGACCCCATTCTTACAATTGAGGGAATTACATCTCTAATAGAGGGTCTCAATCTCAATGAAAGAAGCAATCATGAAACCCAATATCAAAAAGCACTGGTGCCATACAAAGTAGATGGAGCAGTCGTTCCATATGTTGGCTTTGAACTAATCAAGAGGCATAAACCAAGGCCTAAAGTAGATCTTGACCCAGAAACAGACCGCGTATGGAAACTCCTGATGTGGGAGGAAGAAAGTGGAGGACCTGAAGAAATTGATAAAGAAAAAGAGAAGTGGTGGGAGGAAGAAAGGAGAGTTTTCCATGGACGAGTTGATTCATTCATTGCAAGAATGCACCTTGTACAAGGTAAACTTCCTTATACATGTTCCCCAAGACAATTAGATTATTAAGATTCCAAACTTTGCAATTGAATTTGTAGGGTAGATTTATACCTTTTTTTTAAGTTCCTTTCAAGATATCCAAGCCATCATAATGTGAACTAACAGATATGCATAAAGCTTATTGGACACTATCTAAATGAATGCTAGCCTCATGAACTGTCATCATTGAAAGAACATATCGAAAGCTAATAGGATATACTTTTCATAAATTGCTAATCCTATTCTCAAATGACAGCCAAATAAAAGATTTGTCACATATCTACCAAATACTAAACAAGTTAAAATTTCTTTGCACTATTCTTTACAAGCCAAAAGATACTCTCACACTAATGTCTACTTAAAACAGCTGTGAGAAGTTTTGTTCCTTCCAAATACAGCCAACAAGAAAATCAGTATTTCCTCACTTGAAGTTTTTAATGATAATGCATTAGAAATGAACTTATGATCGCACTTCGAAAATTACGAAGACACTCACCTAAGTCAGATGAGTATATTAACAATCTTTGCAGGAGATAGAAGCTTCTCAAAATGGAAAGGATCAGTTGTGGACTCAGTTATTGGAGTATTCCTTACTCAGAATGTTTCAGATCATCTTTCCAGGTAATCAAGGTTAATTTCAAATTCAGCCAATCCAAAAACATGTTGTCTTTGCATGAGTTGAAAGCATTTCAGTCACTTTCCCATTCTGCAGCTCTGCCTTTATGTCACTAGCTGCACAATTTCCTCTGAGGTCAAGTAGAACCACAATTTATGACATGTATGGAACTAACACATCGGTTGAAGATCCAAATGTCTGCATAATTGAACCAAGCAACATTATACAACAGTCAAAACAATTGAGTTATCCTTTCTACAGCCATAGCTCTATGATGTGCAATAAATCAATACAAAACCAACACACATCTGAGATCTCAAGGATTAAAAGAAAAGGCAAAATGGATACACCCGATAACAGTGTTGAGGACAATGCTCTATCATCATCTTATTCCCTAGATTCGTCAGTTGGCCAAGCTCATCAACAAGTCAGATTTCACAGAGGCTCCAACACAGAGGAAGATGATTCTACTAACAAGTATAAAACCAATAGTCACGGTTCATATATAATAGATCCTCTGCAAACAGAGAGCACCTGCTTGAATAAAGAATTTGGCAATTGGGTCAATGGAAGCTTACTCTTTGAGGTTGAACCTAGTTATGTACCTGAACAACGGGAAAATATCCATCAGATTCAGAAATATCTCAAACAGAAAGAAATAGGAAGCTTGAAAGGCCTTCTAAAAGACAGTTATAACCAGGTGCAATTAGTGTCTTCCAGTACTCATTGGCCGCAGACAAGACCAAAGAAAGACATGCTGAAAACAGCAGGCTTTGAGTTTTATGGTGAAGAAAGCTTATCTTCTTGGCCTCCAACTTCTTTTGGCTTCAGCAAGGAGAAATATATAGGCTTCACAAGCCAGAAGATTGGACAAGTGGCAGAGAGCATGCATGCAACCCCATTTCAACAATGTAAGCCATCAGGATATCAAGAAGCTTCAATGTTGGACCATCATGTTTATACATTTGATCTCAATGATCAACCAGTTGACAGAAAAATGCCTTACAGACCAGCAACCACACAACTCAACGAGCTGGTAAATCCTGAAGCACAGTTGGCGAACAAGAAAACCTTGTACCACACACCAAATATGAACAAGCTGATTGAGGAAGAAATCACTTCCGTTGAACAGCATAGACAGGTAGAAAGTACAATAGTCAACCCAAAATCAAAGGAGCATGTTTATTTAAACAATGAGATAAACCTTGAGGTAGATGCAAGTAACAATAAAGTAAGAAGACAAAAGGATGATGGAGCGGAAAAGGATAGTGTTGACTGGGACAGACTGCGTAAGCAGGCAGAAATAAATGATCAGAAAAAAGAAAGAAGCAATGACGCAATGGATTCCTTGGACTATGAAGCGCTGAGATCAGCCAGCGTTGATGAGATTTCTGAAGTAATAAAAAAAAGAGGGATGAACAATATGCTTGCCCAGAGGATCAAGGTAATTAAGGGACGATACTCCCAGTTTAATTGACACTTTGATCTTACCATACTATTCCCTTATCGTTTCTTTACAGCACTTCAACCTTGGTTGATGTTGCAGGACTTCCTCAACCGACTGGTACAAGACCATGGAAGCATTGATCTGGAATGGTTAAGATATGTCCCACCAGAAAAAGTAAAGTAAGTTGTCTTAAATACTGGCCAGAGAAAATCACACTCACCGCGTATATTATTGAAGAAATGCTTCATTGACAAACAAGGACATTTCTTTATTTTTACAGATATCTGAGTATCAGCTAGAAATTAGCAGCAATAAACACTTTGAATGTTTTCTTATCTCTGTAATCGTTACTCTGCAGGAATTACCTGCTCAGTATAAGGGGGTTGGGACTGAAAAGTGTGGAGTGTGTGAGGCTACTAACACTTCACCATCTTGCCTTCCCGGTTTGTTCTTGTTTTAACTAAAGATTGTTTAAGACTTGCATGATCTTGAAATAGTATCACCATCTCTAGACCATGAAAGCATAACAAAACTAACAATCTATGTAACAAATTGTTGTGAAGGTTGACACAAATGTTGGGCGGATAGCAGTTCGATTAGGGTGGGTCCCCCTTCAACCATTGCCAGAGTCACTACAGTTACACCTCCTAGAACTGTAAGTGCTTGTTGCTGACTCAGACTACATTTTCACCAGTTAATTCGGATGCTAACTGCACTCTTTCCAGGTACCCAGTGCTTGAATCCATTCAGAAGTATTTGTGGCCAAGATTGTGCAAACTTGATCAGCAAACTCTGTAAGCCCATAAACATCTTCTTCAACTTTGCTTGTTCATCAGAAGTAGTTATTCTAAGCATCAAAATCTTTTTTAAGACATTCAGCTAAACAATCTCCCTTTGCCTTGTGATATATTACAGGTATGAATTACATTACCAGATGATCACATTTGGAAAGGTATATTCCCTTGTAACATTTTCTACACGACTGCTTGAAGACTTGGAACAAAAGCTTCAAAAAGTATTGATGCATCCTAGCTTTGACATTTAAACAGGTATTTTGCACAAAGAATAAACCAAACTGCAATGCATGCCCCATGAGAGCAGAGTGTCGACATTTTGCAAGTGCCTTTGCAAGGTCAGTATCCTAAGCACATACTATCAAAAAGCCATCGTCACACAGAACAGAGATGCTTGCCTAATGGAGAAGAAAATTAATAGTTCTCTTTAAGCTCATAAACAAATTTTGTGGAACCACTTAATTGGAAAGATCCATATTCAAGTCTTCTCTCTTAGCAATCGTTTGCAAGAACTGAAATACAAGAGTGTCATCATAATACTATTAGTTCGAGAAAGAAAGTGATCCAAACATATTTATCAGTTCGGCTATTCATTATGCTTTCTCCATAACTCCCCAACTTTTTTTAAAGAAGTTGGTCAATATATGCTTGCTTGATGATTTAACTGAAGAACATAGGGCAGTTCTGTCATTGTGGTGGATTAATAACCAAGAAGTCAACAAATGAGATAAATGACAGAAAATCAGAGATAAGAAACCTCAACTCTAAACCATTTCAATCAATTTCTATAGCTTAAGTTTGAACATTTTCATGTGCACCTTATTTAATGCAGTTCGAGGCTTGCTCTGCCTGGTCCAGAACAAAATAGCATGATAACTTTGAATGAACTCTGTAAGGCTGAAAGAAGTCCGAGCATAGCTCCTAATCCATTGCCCTTGCCACCGTCAATGGAAAGTTCACTTACAACAGCAAACTTGGTGGTTAACAATTGCATACCTATTGTGGAGGAACCATCAACACCAGAACAAGAGCACACAGAAGTGATAGAGAGCGATATGGAGGACATGTTCACTGAGGATCCCAATGAAATACCCACAATAAAACTTAACATGGAAGAGTTCACTGAGAATCTGCAGAATTTTATGCAAGCAAACATGAAACTCCAAGAAGTTGACATGTCAAAGGCTTTGGTTGCTTTGAACCCAAGAGCTGCTTCCATCCCTACACCAAAATTGAAGAATGTCAGCCAATTACGAACGGAGCACCAAGTGTAAGTACATAGTCACTACATTCACAGAATGATTCACGGCAAACGACTGCCCTTGTTTCCCAAACTAAATGTGCTTAACTGAAATCACCTCAGTTAGATTACTAACCCGTTGATTATTCGATCCATATTAGGTCACGGCTTTTCTTATGAGCATGTAATTAACTTAAATTAAAGTAGTATATCACTTGAAAAAAGAAAATCAATGTGCTGCTTCAGGAGCAGATACCAAGGAACAGAAAATGTGAAAATCATTCATATACCAAATTGAAGAATTTTTTTTTAACTTAAAAAAAAAACTGAAGAAAACATATCATAACAATGAATAAAGTCCATATCAAAAAGTTAACGGAGTGGCTGTGAAAATAGATTATAAACTGAATTCCTTAAATGAATTGTCTAATACCTGTCTTCTCTAATGTGATACAGCTATGAACTACCAGATTCACATCCTCTACTAAAAGGGGTTTGTATTCTTTTATCATCTAACGTTCAATTCTTATTTCATCACCCACTTCATCTAACAGCCACTTCATGATGTTTGCAGATTGATAAAAGAGAACTCGATGATCCTAGTCCATTCCTTCTTGCAATATGGGCACCAGGTAAGTATCAGAATAGTATCTAAAGAATGGAGCTTTTAAAATAATTTCAACTAAAGTTCCCAATTTTTGATGATTTTTCAAAAAGTTTTTCTCTTCTCCTAAAGGACTCTCAACAGAAACAAGACAAATTATCGCAATGTTAACCAAATGAAACTCTAAGCACCCATTCTGTACTAGACTAGTGTTTCAATTGTAAATTGCAATTTGCAGGCTTTTTATTATCATGTTGAGAATAAACCAAGGCTACTAGAAAGACTAAAAGTTTGCACTCTTGTTGTAAAACTACTAAGCACGATTTATTGCTAGGTGAAACTGCAAATTCAATTGAACCACCTGCTAGACGATGTCAGTCCCAAGAACCAGGTCAACTTTGCAATGAGAAAACATGCCTATTGTGCAGCAGTATCAGAGAAGCTAACTCACAAACAGTCAGAGGAACCATTCTAGTAAGGAAAATTAGTTGAAATGTTCATAGCATTATAACTGATTGTTTGCTTGTTTGGTGATATTTAAAATTACTTCATATGCAGATACCTTGCAGAACAGCAATGAAAGGGAGTTTTCCACTTAATGGCACATATTTTCAAGTAAATGAGGCAAGTTTTTCAAATGATAATAAAAGATTTGAATAATTTTACAGAAATAGACATTAAATATGACATTGAAAGAGTGTGAGGATCATAACTATTTACTGCAAATGGCATTAGAATGAATGTGAACGAAATTTTTACAGTTGAAAAGTAAATCAGAATCTGAAGGTTGACGAGATGTCATCATATTAATAGCTATTAAGATGCAGGTATTTGCTGATCATGAATCAAGTATCAATCCAATTGATGTTCCAAGAGCATGGATATGGAATTTACCAAGACGAACAGTGTACTTTGGCACATCTGTACCAACTATTTTCAAAGGTAAAACAGAAACTGAGATTTTTTCACGTCAAAATTCCAAACAAACTGTAAATGTAAATGCTCACAAGGTATGATTGTTTTGATAGGGCTATCAACACAAGAAATACAGCACTGCTTTTGGAAAGGTAAGCAATTAAACTTTTAGCATATCCCACAGTCTACAGTCTGATCACATTCTAATGTATCACTGGGCACATGCTTATACAGAAGTATTTATGCAATGAGATCATTTTTACTGCAAAGAATTTTAGGCTACGTCACAGCTTGCAGTTTAATTTTCACAAATTGTCTTTGAGCTTTTTTACTATTTTAAAAGGAGTTGGGGACCATGAGAGAGAATGTGTTCTTACATAAAGAATCGCATATAAATTTAAATAATTTGCAACAGTAAGCTTCATGCTATAACAATATGTTACAGTTTTGAACAAATTCAATCAAATGGTAGAAATCAAGATGCCAAGTAGTGGGGATATAAAATCCAACTCTGATTTGTGTGGAATACTATCCTAATTTGCAAGCAATTAACTTATAAGAGAGAAGAAAAAAAGAAGCTATGGCTGGAGATATTGAAAAGGCACAAGGAAATGGAGTTAAAGCCTGGATCAGGCAATAGTGTTTTTGAATATATTATTGCCAAATATCTTACTAACAAATTTTGTACCTTACTCAAGCCACACACATGTTATGGCCATTCAAGAATGCTCTGATTTTGTTATCCTGGGGTAATCGTTTTTGCAGGATTTGTGTGTGTCAGGGGGTTTGAACAGAAAACAAGAGCACCCAGACCTCTTGTGGCCAGACTGCATTTTCCAGCCAGTAGATTGGCCAAAACAAAGAATGATAAGTTATAGCAGTCCAAGATGCAGAGAAAATTAACCAAAAGTTCTAACCAACATATTTCAATTTGACTGGTTTTAGTCTAACATGATAAACACTTGTCAGAATACAACCCGGCGGAAAGAAACTTCAAGTAAACTGAGGTGTACCATAGCAAGTAAAATGTAACTTATAAATTTATATTTATGATGTGTTTCTAATTCATGATCAAGAAGAGCCATTCTTAAAAAAAGAACAGCCAATGTGCAATAAGATTTCTATTTTGTTTCATTGATTATGAGTTGGAACTAAATCTGACTGTAGTAAGCATGATCTCAATAGCAGATATAACTTAATCCATCTGCAGTGATATGATTAAAGGATAACATCATCTACCAAGAGAGTGATTCAAAAAGCAGATAGCACTTTCTCCATCTATGCAAATACAATTAAACAAGGAGCAAGTTACCAAATTACAATTAGGGTTGGCAACAAGCTAGGCTGAGCCAAATTAGAGGCAAACTAAGCCCACTCTATCCCCCTACATGCAGCCTGAGCCCAACCTAAGGTCCAGTCAAGTAACTACTAAAATGATATCATTTTGCTTGCTCAACTCGAGCCAGGCAAAACCACCTCCAAACTCAAAACTAGCTTAAAACTCAGTCAACTTGGACTTGGTCCATTAACTTTGAGTCAGGCAAAACAGAATCAAAAATGCCAAGCCTAGTAACAATGAAGTGGCTCAAATAACCAGAAACAAGAATCCTATGGTCAAATGATTACACATTTTGTATAATCAATCACTTGACAGAATTCTATGGTAATAATAGAAGGCAAGATAGCTGAAAAAAGTACAACATTACAGCATCAACGCACAAAAAACTTGGATCTTAAATACATTTCATGTAAACTCTCTAAAACAACGGTAAACTCCCCACTGAAATGTTGAAAGCACAAAAGGCAAGAAGCCAATTATTCATCTTAAATGACAAGAGAGGAATAGGGAATCTTTAATTGAAGATCTCTGCATGAGTGCATGTGAACTGGTTTGCTTGAATGAAAAAATAAAATACATAAGATGGCTATTATATTAACTTCACTTGCTCATTTAAATTATTTCTTAACTGCTTCCAACAGCAAATTGAAATTCACGGTCACCATAAAACTCAAGAAGCACCTTAAATCTCTTGCTTTGTTAAGTTCCATTCTCTTATTTATTTCTTAGATACAATGATGTCCACGAAAGGTACTACACAATATATGTTGCACAACAGCGTAAGAAGGTAAATACAATCACACCAGAGAAGGAAGAAAAAACTTTTTAACTACCTGAACATTTTTTAACTGGTAAACCACCAATCTGATGCAGATAAAGTTCACTATCAGCTTCCTCATCATCATTGTCCTCATCATTTTCATCATCTTCTCCATCTGTGGTCGTAAATCTTTTTGTTTCATCCATTATTGCAAGCTGCTAAATGCAAACAAAAAAGATCAGTGTCATTAACTCATAATTTAGGATTAGAAACGAATTAACATGAGCCCAAGCCAACACCATTGTCTTCATCAAAAACATTAACAAGAACACATCCACGTTAATGGTTTTGATTAACCATAGTGAATTATTTTCAGCACAAGATTCTTCTATTTTGAACACGTGCTTCCTAACTGAAACTTCCAATGCTAACAGAAGCTATCCTGCACACCTATGAATCAAAGAGAGTTGTACCAAAACCTTTGTAAATCATACGTAAGCAATTTGTCTGCATCAGCACTCTAAAGTTACAAAAGGAAAAAGGCACCGGCATACTTTATCAAAAGACTAGAAACGGATACACTTCTTAAATGGAAGACTTCCTGGGAAGCAATAGCAGCACCCAAATTTCCAAGTTTAGAAATTACATTTGCATTGAAAATATCATGCATTTGTGAAGTTTAAATGCCTAGTTAGATGAGTCGTTGCCTTAAAACAAATGCCAAAAGGGGATACAAAACTAAAATGCTTTACAAAGTTCTCATTGGAATTGATACTTCTCAAAACAAAATCCATTGAACAATGTGATTAATTGAAGTCCAATAAAGCAGAGAGAATATAGGGAATAGTCATTTCTGTTGTTTACCAATAGTCAATTGCCAAGGAAACAAGATATTAAAATATCAATTGTAGCTATACAAATTAAAGATAAAATTAGCATGGGTAAAAGTTGACAATAAATATCTAAAATATTCACTAAAAGAAGTATCGATGCTTCTCGACAGCAATCCTTAAACCTACCAATACATCACGGGCTGATATGAACAAAAAAGTCCATCATCAACAATCATTAATTCACAGAAGAAAAAATTTTCAGATCGTCTAACTTTACAAGACAGATCTGTAAACATAATAGTGAGAAACCAGCATGATACCATACTTAACCCTAGACCTCACATTCTTCCGATTAGCTCAGGTTATCAAAAATTGAATAGGCAAACAAATTTAGTGTTTGAAAAAGAACTCCCATTAAGATCCATCAAGCAAGAAACAAACAACAAGAGATACAAGCAAGATACTTAATTAGCCAAAAACATGACAAAATCAGAACACAGGAATATTTCTCGTGTGCTTACAGAGTGATAATCTGTACTAGATAGCGAATCCGCAATTCTCTCCAACCTATCTTCGACCAAACAACAGAGATATCAATTAATACTCTCTTTTAACTATCACATCGCTCCCCTTGAATTGTACCATATCAAATTTCTCAATTTTCCTCTAGATTCTAAGCCAACCAAACAATCACAAACGCAAGACTCAACGAAACATCCAAAAGCGCAACCAAAATCCGGAGTGAAGAGTAAATGAGGACCGGGGAGAACCACCGGTAAAAGGCAAGTCCAGCGAAGAGTTCCCTCTGCAATGAACAGAAGAATACAGAAGATGGCTGGGACACGCGTGTTCAACTGCGAGTGATGTTTAATTTGTCATCTCTAATATAATATAGGCATGCGAGTCCGTGTGAGGCGCGCCTTGTAAGATAGAGAGTGATTCAATTTTAGATTTTTTAAGACATTTGGCGCCTTTTGCTCTCCCTCACTTTATCGTTTTGAAAGATTGGTTTGGTGTGCCTCCGGTACACGGGATTTCCTGTGACTGCGATCTTATAAGGAGAAGTGTACTCCGCATATTGTGTTTAGGTGATGATTTAATAATAATATTTTTAATCATTTTCAAGGGAGAGAAATTATGAGCTTTAAAAAATTAACAATAAAATAAAAACGTTTTATTTTATCTTATTTTTATTTTTATTTTATTATTATAGGAACAAAATAGAAACTAATTATTAAAAATTATAAATTATAAATTTCATTCTATTTTTATTTTTGACAACAATTCTTTTGTATATTTATTGTTAGCTAAAAAATAAAACTCATTCTTTTTTCAATTATTAATTCAAGAAATACTAAGGTTAAGTTATAAATTAAATTTTTTATTTTTATTAGACTTTTATCAAAGTTTTAAAAATTATACCAAAAATTAAACTGATAAGATAAAAAATTTGACTTTAAAATATAATAAGCAATAAATTGCCGTAGAATTGGCATATAATAAACATCGTAAAAAATTAAAGAATTTATTAACTAAAAAAGTTAAAATTTTATTTAAGAACGAGACTATTAAATAAAATTAGCTAATTTATTCTAATCTATAAAATTTTATTAATTTATAAAAATTATTAATTAATTAATTAATTCACTAATTTTTAATAATAAAAATTATTAAAATAAACGTTGAAGGTTGAAATAATAAATCAATTTTGATTTTTAAATCATTTTTATTCAAAAGTTTTATTTTTTGTTTTGACAATTTCTACATAAATTTTCGTATAAAAAGGCAGTAACTATATTCAATGTCTCTCAAGTTTACATCTCTGACAACAATTATGGATACTCTCTCTAACGTTGCGTTTGGTTGCTGTCTTTAATATGCAGAGACAAAACAAAACAAAAATTTAGAGACGGAACAAAACAAAAATTGGAGACAGTAATCTTCCTTTTTCCTTTGTTTTTTTGGTTCCCTGTTGTGGTGCTGGAAGAGTCGACAGAACCAGGGATATAGACAGAAGCAGTTGCAGTGGGAGTGCCCGATGGAACTGGTGGATCTGATGGGCCAGCAGGAGGTGTTGGAGCATCACCTTCAATTTCATCGGTCTCAAGTTGAGTAACAGCATCTTGAGCTCTTGCAGCAGTGGCTCTGTCTTTTCCAAAGACAAACTCAAGTCTAGGGAAAATCGAGAAAGGCTTTCCAGAAATGTAGTACTTGTTGGGGTGTTTATGGAATACAAAATCAGAAAACTTCAGCATTAGTCAAATATTATTATTAGGATGCTTCTAAAAAGAACCAACTAATATTGAAAACGATTTACCCTCATCCATTCGTCCAGCACTTGTTTGCTGTCAACCTCAACGCATTGCTTGCTTTCATTCCAACTAAACTCACTGCAGTTCAACATGTCAAAGGCTGTTTGATATTTTTCTTTCAACCTCTTGTTCTTATTCTGTATATGTCTCTTCTCAATGCCACAACTAGGAAACTTCTCTACTATCATTCTAGTAAGAATTTGGAAAGTACCAGGCTTTAATTGCCCATTATCAGCTCTATGGCCAACAACAACTACCTCTTACGTGAAGGTCACAAATGCTTCTGTGTTCTTTTGATGTCCAAACTCTTGACATTACACCTATACCATGTAACGTCATACCTCAAACCATTCCAAACCATTTCCATTAATCATTAACCACCAATATTTGAATCTTTTTTAGAAATAAATAAGACAATATTGAATTAAAAGAAACATGTAATTAAGTACAAATAAAACTATTAAACAACAATTTCATGATGTGTTCTCAAATTCAGTTACAATGAAAGTCAACAATATAAAGAGACATTAAAACAAAGGCTCAATTCAGTTACAATGAAAGCCAACCAAATTTAAACCCTCAAATCAATAAAAAGAAACATTAACTAAATTAAAGTTCACAATTTAATGGTTTCTTCTCCACTCATCAAATATGTTCTTAGCTAAATCCTTTCTCGATTGACTCCGTTCATTACTTGTCTCAACACGATCAACAAATTCAGGGAAAGGTGCATCTTCCCCAATTGGCATATCCTCAGCTTCAAGAGGAGTAAGCTCTTTTGGATCATAAGTCATATGCAACCTAATAAAGTTGTGCAGAAGGCAGCATGCAAGAATTATGTGCACATGAGTGGCTG
>JAOTAY010000003.1:30538388-30576762 GCA_025629805.1 Erythroxylum baracoense | reverse complement strand
ATTTATTATTAATTATATAAAAATTTTATAATTAATTATTTAATAAATTTTATTTTATTAAAATTTATTTTATTCTATTATATATCTTTTATAAATAAATATTAATTTATTTATATTTTTATTTATATATAAATATATATAAACAATTAAAGAATAAAATTTTAATATATTTTCTATTTTAAAACAATAAAATTTTAATAAAAGTTTTTATTTTATTATTAATTATATACAATTAATTATTAATAATATAAAAATATGATTATTAGAGTAACGAGAAATAATATAAAATATTATTAATTATATATAATTTTTGTGAACCGTGTTAAATGATTATGGGAAAAAAGGGGTTAAGGTTATAAGAAATAATTGGTATTAAGAAAAATTATTGAGGGTATATTAAGTAGTATGTATTTTTTAATTTATGTTTCATCCTAAACTTCCAAATAAGAAGTTTCTTATTTTCACTGTTTAAAATAAAATGGAATGTAACATGAAACCTTCTGCTTCCACCTCATTCCATTTTATATCATTATGAAATCCTTAATCAAAAGATAAAGATACGTTACGTTTCATCTCATTCCATTATTAACTCCTAAAACAAAAACATGTACATCTAGCACAATGTACATTTTTTCTCATTTCAGAAGCGACGTCGTTATTTCTCAACACATTCCATTTTGAAAGCGAGATGGAAAAAAATACGTGATATTAACAACGTATCATCCATCTTTCACCTCCTTATGGAGTTACGGGATTTGAGTTTTAACAACTTTCCTTCTTCTACATCCTTTATTTAATAAGTATTTGCGAAGAAAAGTTCCAAATTTTAGGGATTCATTTGTTAAAATCTTAGGGTTTCCTTTGAGTTATTTCTTTCCTTTTCTTTTTTCTTTTTATGGTTATCCAATTTTTGTTCCTTTTCCTTGTTTTATTACAAATATATGTAATTACAAGTTTGTGTAGTAATTATGGGTTAACTGGTTATAAACAAAAACAATATTGATTTGTCGTAAAGCTTTTAGTCTCTGCAAATTTGCATTTTAACTCATCATTTTGCCTAACTTAAGTATATCTAATGAGTTTTAATATGGGATTGGCTGATTCTTTGGTGGTTAACTATAAGAATAATCATTGTCATGAATTCTTCCACAAATATAACAAATAATTATGTAAAAGCATTTTGATGATTTTTTTCTATGTGTGTTGGAGGTTCCATTAATGAAATCTTGAACAATAAAGAAGACTTGAAGGAGGTTCTTTCCTTAATATGGGGTAATATGAATTGAATATGTTACATTTTATGTCGTTTTTTTTTTCATGACATTGAAAATCATTAGCTATCTCAATGTTTTGCTATAATAAGGTTTGCTGCAACTTTTTTTTAATGGTAAGTGTTGATGTTATGATAAGTTTAATGAAGAAAAACATAATTTTTGTTATAAATGAGTATCAAAGGTCAGTTAAGAATAAGTTAGTTGTACATAGGGTTTGATTTTACTGTCTTTGTTAATTATGGATCTACAATTAGGTTGTCTTTGTTTAAGACATGGCAATGATTGAAGTTTCATGATGTTTATAAAAGAAAATATATTGATATCTTGTATTGTGTAACGAATTTGGAAGCAAATATTTTAATGTTTTTAATCTGTATTATTGTATTGAATGTTCAAATGTTTTATGTATACATGTGTTGTATAACTTTAGCTTTAAAGCTTTGCAAATCCAATCAAAATTTTGTGAATACGAATTTAAAAATTTTTGTAGGATTTTAGATATATTGGTCAACTAATATAGTGTGTGGTCGAACAATTTATTTTGAAATTGAATTAAAACATGTATAGTGAATCAATGATAACATTAATTGGCATTTGATCGACCAAAACGATTTCTTTTGAATTTGAATTAAAGAAATGTATTTTGAGTTTATGATAGTACGTATTGATTGATATTTGATTGACCAATTTGACATACTAATTGACCAATGCGTCTTGAAAGAGATTAAGACCAATGTTTTAAAAATCTAACCGGAAGTTAAATCGATAAGACAAGATGTTTAGGATTTATAAGGTTCAATCAGTATTAAACTACCTTAAAACCGACTAAATATTGAATAAAAGTAAATAATTTGAAATATGATGGAAATATTATCTTTACCCATTAAAGAATTTGAAGTTTAATTGAAAAAAGATATTGTTAAATGAGGATGAATTGATTTATTTTAGTTTATAAGAATTTATTAATTTACAAAAATTGATCAATTAATTAATAAACTAATCGGTTTTTAACAATATGAGTTATTAAAGCAAATCGAACTGAAAAGTTAGACAATTCAAGGTTTTTATAGTCGAATCGGTCGAACTGGTCGAATTTTTTAATCATTAGTTAAAACACATAGTACAGTGAATAAACTTGATATGGTTAACTTACTTATTAATCCATCATCAACAAAAATTCTAATGCTTTTAAATAGTTAAAAAATTTTGAAAATAAAATGTATTATGGTACATAACCTAAAACACAAAAAATGAACCACATATTCATTGTCCAAATAAAAATATATTTGATTACACCTTATACATCTCATATACACAAATGAGAAGTTGCACATTAGACCACGTCAGATATTAACACGAACATAAAGATAAAAAATGGTTCATACATATCAAACAAACAAAAATCATATTTACAATTGTTGTACTCATATGGTTCAACACAGTACAAAATTTATACAACCACCTAAAGGGTCTTCCACCAGTTTCAACTGTTATTAACTTAGTTTTATTTACAGTTCTTATAGTTGACTCTCCTTATTGATGTGCCTTATGTCTTGTAGACGTCCTAAAACTTTATCTTTGAGAACTAGTGTTATTTATTTGACCTTTGGTTGCATTAATATGTTGCTTTCCTTTATTTCCTATAACTTTAAACATAATACTTTCTTGAGTTCGCAAATTGCCCTATATTACAATGAAACGTATGTTAAAACTTTTTGTAAACATTTATGAGAATTTACATGGTTATATAAGGAAGCTCATTATCATGGAGCTGTTCTTGAATTGTAGCCAACTTTTTTTATATTTACTACAAGTGCATTGCCTTACATATTTTATTTGACATGTTGCCTTTCTTCCTTTCAACGTATTCTCTTAGTTTCCTCCTTTTGGCTTTCATTGTTTTGCTCTACTAAAATTGAGTGATTTGATGAGATATGAGTCACTTCCTATTTACCACAAGAGCATGGTTATGTTTTGAGACTAGCAACTTAATGACCATTCATGTAATGTTCAATCTCAAACTTCCCATCATTCGAGAAATGAGCTAAGTAAACGGTTGCCTCTTATTTTTGTTTCTTTTTTAGTTTCTTTATAATGTTTAGGCACATTCCTCTATTATAAACAACTATTTACTTGGCTCATTTCTCAAATATGTATTGAAATGATGTATTGTTTGATAAACAATCTATTTTATATCTTTTATCAAAGGCACGCCCATACCAACTTTGTTTACGAATGTTATTTTGTCAATCAAGTGCTTCCTTATGCCGACTCTCCATATTGGCTCTATTTCTTTCAAACTCTTATCTTGTACAACTCGAAGCAATATGCACATTTGATCATTGATGATAATAAAACACCTTGTATCACTATTGTAAGTTTGTTCATAAATTCCTAAAATAATGTTGATATGATCAGTTGGACGAACTCATTCCCGAAAGTTATTACGAACCCTGCTTAAAGTTTACAAGATAAAATAAGTTTGCCAATTTGTTATATTTTATTATTAAAAATCTAAATACATATTCCAATGATCGTATGTCTGTCACTCATGAAAATTCAATACTTGCTCTTGCCAATATCGTCTATTAGGCTATCAAAAAAAGTACTTCATATTTCCCTTTTCTTTACTCTCACTGTTGCCCATACTAATAGGTAAATGTTGCTATTTGGACGTCTACCTATTGGTGTCAACATATTATTATATGTATTATATCTTTAAATAACACTTATTGATATGACTTATAGGCTACAAGCAATGACAAAGCCAATATTCAATCGCTCTAAACAAACATATCATCTTACAATAGAATGTAACCCTTAGCTTATCATTTTTTTGCAAGTTCAAAATAGCCTTTTATGGAATAGTTCATCAATACATTTCTAATTAATGTAGTCACTAAATCAAATATCATCCCTTAAGTTGAATTTTGGAATGTATGTTAATTGATACACTAAAACGAGTGTATTTCATGTTTAAGTAAGTCCATATATAATTAGAATATCATATCTCTACAAAAAATCTTAAGGTAATAGGTTATGAGTTTTATCTTTGCATACAACTCATTTTATTCTCATGTCTTTTTTTGATGTGAGATTAATCTGCTTATAAATTCTTAACATCTCCCATTTCATAAGTGGATTCATCTATATTAGACTAACTCTCCTTCAACTTATAGCTAACACGGAACAATTTGAGTTACTTCATGAATTAACAGTTTTGAGGGAGTTTAAGGAAAAATTGGACCAGTTCAAGTGAACTTATATATAACTAGAATATTATGTCTCAATTTAAAACTTTAAGTTGATGTCTTATGAGTCTATCTTTATATATAACTCATTTTATCCTTATGTTTCTTTCTAATGTGAAATTGCTTCACTAGTAAATTTCAAACTTCATTACCATCAACAACCAATTCATAATCTCTTAATAAAATTGACACAAAAAAGGGACAAGGTAAAGTCATTTTTTGTAGATAAGAAACGAAATATTTCCTTATATAAATCAATCACGTAAACTTTTGTCCTCAAAATATAATCTTTTTAGAGTCTTCAACAATCCTCCTTAAATGAAAATAAACAAAAGACTAACAAATGATAATTTTTAGAAATTACAAGACTTAGGTAGATAATTTTTTAATTTCATAGAATAAAGTAATAAATATTATCAATGCCTTACATTATATATATATATATATATATATATATATATTTTAATGGTTGGATTGGAATCTTTTACGAGTTAATAAGAACCGTGAGATGAGCTAAAGTTAGGGATGACAACGGATTAGGCAAGACTCAAGCCTAGAGATAGATTTTATTGAGCCCAGGCCAAATATGAGTCTAGCCCGATTTATTATTTTTATTTTTTAAAAATAAAAATAAAAATGTCCTTTTTGTAAAACAATATCTGTTTGTTATAAATGTTGTGCCTTGGGCCAGATCGAAGGGACCAGTCCAAACTCAAACCGACCCGTGGTCTAATTTCTTTTAAAAAAGTTGAGCCTAAAGCCTGGTGAATTTGGGCTTAACATGTTGACCATGCGCTAACCCATTCATTACAATTTGGGCTTGACATTTGGGCTGGCTTGATCCGAGCCTAAATGTCATCTCTAGATAAAATCATCATAATCAACAAATGGTAGGAAAAAAGAGGCTCCACTTTAGTAACCCCACCATATAAATCTGAATCATCATCGTATATCACATATTCCCCTAAATAATCAATATATGGTAGGAAAAAAGAGGCTCCACCTTAGTAACCCTACCATATAAATCTGGATCATCATCGTATATCACATATTCCCCTAACCCCACCCCCATCTCAATCATCACTCGTCCATTCCAATTTCCAAACTGGGCTCCATCCAATTCATCAAAACCCTACGACTCCATAGATTGACATGATTTGGCGTGTGATATACAGCTGTGATTTGCAAGAAGAGAGGACCCAGACATTCCCTTTTGGGCTACAAACAAACTTCCCTTACCTATTCAAGGTCCTGCGCTCAAGCCAATTGAACCCCCCACTTCTTATCTAATTACAGTCGTATTAGTTTCCCAGACAACTTTTAACTCTTCTAATCATTCATTTGGTTATCTCTAATCAATGTTAGTTCATAACTTACCTTATTATTTATTCCTAACACTCCCCTTCTTTAGAGAAGCAACATTATATTGAATAACCATACCCAAAAATCTGATTGTACCCAAAAAGAAAAACAACACACTAACATTTCTAACACAGACACGAGTTTAAAACTTTTGTGAGAAATAGGTATAAGAGATATTGTGGTTATTATAAAAAAACATATGACGTAGTTACAAAAGAGATACTTTATCTTTATTTCTATTTCCAAAGCGAGATTACTGCATTTGTGAATCTCCGACATCTCTCTCTCATAAATAAATCCATTCATATCAGACTAGTTCTATCTTAATACATAACTCATGTGAAGCATTTGAATCACTTCATGAATCACCTATTTACTTAACCAAAGTATATGAATTTCTATTCATCAGATTTTACTATCTTAGCTCTAATACTAATGAAAAGTTTTGAGGGGGGCTTTTTGTTATCTATGAAGTATTTTAAGAGGACTTGAGGAAAAATTAGATCGGATCTAAGTGAGTTATATATAATTAAAACATCATATCTCAATTCAAAGTCTTAATGTAATGACTTATGAGTGGTATCTTTATATATAAATTACTTCATCCTTATATCTTTTTTCGATATAGGATTATTCTACTTGTAAATTTCTAATGCAGGAGTAGAGACGAATTGTCCGAACTGGGAAAAATAACGTCAAATTATTAAGTCTCGTAAACTAAAAAACAAAAATGAATAGTTTGATTAAACAATAAGGCCAAATAATATTTATGAATCAAGTTTCATAAATTAGAAGTCGAGAAGTAAAATTAATAAGTGTCTCATAACTTAGAAAAGCGGAATAGATGGTGATGGCGATCTTAGTAAATAATAATTATGTAATTAAATTTTGGAAAATTTTAAAATTAAAGAAAATATTGTAAAATACGGCATCACTTTGATTCAAAAACCAAGATAAGATCATGACATAGAAAACATTTTTGTCTCGAGAGTAACTGTGGGAGGACAGTCGTGGTCGAGAACACATACATTTGTAAGAACACGAAAGGGTCACTTCTCATGCAACACGAGGAGGAAACGAAAGGTAAAGGGTCAGGAACGTATGGATCAAGTAATCAGAACTGAGCAAATTCAGTGCGTCTCAGGAAAAACTCCTCTCCTCCTCAACTTTAAAAAGTGGAATTAAAATGTTCCGAAGTTTAATTTTTTTTAAAAATAGCAAGACGTTAAAATTTTTTCTTAATGTGGATAATGTGACAAATTACCTTAGATTAATATTTTTGTCTCATGACTATCATATATTATATTTATGTCATGTAGAAATTTTATTATTTAATAAATTAAAATATCAAAAATTCTGAAATAATTGTAAACTAAAACATACGAAAAGAGTGTATAATTATTTAGAGTTTTTGATATTTCTAATTCATTAAGTAATAAAATTCATACATGACACAAATACATATAAGACAGTCACGTGACAAAAATATTAATCTAATGTAACTCGCTAGTTGCCACGTAATTTATATTAACGAAAACTTAATGTTTGATTATTTTTATAAAAAATTAAAAGTTAGAGTATTTTGTAGCCATTTTTTAAATTTTGGTTAGTATTATAAAATCAATCATTTTAAAAATTAAATTAATATTATAAAATTAGGTAAAGTTTGATTAACCCAATTTTGAACAGTTAATTGTTTTGAAAAAGAAAAAGAAGTAAAAGGGAAAACTTTATTGGTTGCAGATGGATGTGATTATTCAATTTAAATGAGAAGACAAAGAATATATTCTGGACAATTTAAAGGTAAATTGGAACAAAGTTAAAGATGGTCCCCATATCACATGTTCGTGTTTAAAAGAACGTGGCCTGTTAGTTGGAAACCATGTATATCTACAGTTAATACTTCTTTTTTTTGATATATGTATCTTGTAATAAAGTTCGAAATGAAAGTATGTCCCATGGTTCGTGGTTTCATACGTGGGATCAGGTTCCGGTATTTTTATCATGTTCTATTAAATCTCATTCACACATTTATGTGAACCTCACATAAATATATGAATGAATTTTAATAAAATATAGTTGGAACAGAATAACTATAACAGAAGATTTGAAGTGTATTAAATGTTAACTATTTACATAACCATAAGTACAACAATTAATATCAATCAAGGAGCAACAAATATGGAAGAAAGAGCTAGGTGGAGAGATTATACCTAAATTGGTAATGCTCTAAATCATTGTTTTTCAATAAAGTAAGAACTTTAGATCATTGTTTCTAATAATTTGCAAAAATTAGGCAATTAAATTAATATAAATAATCACTCAAGAAAGGCCAACCTTTTCTCATCTACAAATTCAACAGTGGTTAAGTTTTTTTTAAATAATACTAAACCTTTTTAAAATATTTAATTTAATAAGTAATCTTTTAAAATTTGTATAAATTACTTCAAAAGGTTATTTATTTATATAACATACGTTATCAAATCCTAATTATTTGAAGAGAGGATTAACAAAAGAATATTATTTTATAATTTTTTATGTTCATTATTATTAAATATTTGTTATTTTTATAAAATAATATTTATATGATTTAGGATATTAATGACCATTGAAAACTTTTTGAAGTACAAAGGTATTGATATTAATTGGATCAAAATAACTTTGGAGTCATTTAGTTGATGAAGAGATGGAAAGACAGGCAACAAACAACACGCCATGCATTAACCTACTGTACGTGTGTGATGAGCCAGCGGACCTATATCCAAGAAGAGACCCCGTCGTCTTTAGACTTGGCAATCCACATGAACTAACGACAGGATCAGCAGGAAACCAAAGTTGGTCGGTCAAAAGGTAAGAATCCCAGCACTGTGTACTCGTCATCTAATCAGTGCTATGCCCAGTTTAACTTCGTCGTGTAAAGCTTTCCCATTTGTCTTACGTAAGTTCTTACACATCCCATAAGCTCTCTATAACTGCAAGAGAGAGTGATGAAGTTTGCGGTAGTCTCGGATCCTGTCTCCTCAAAAACATAGCCTCCTACTTTGCCCAAGTTCTCTTTTTGTTCTGTTTTCTTTCAACCCATAAACACATACATAGTATTAACTACCCTAACCTCTCTCGTTTTATCATTACATGTTTTTGAAATCCAAAACGTTTTAGGTAAGCTTTTTGGAAATGGATGACCACCACCAGTACGGCTTACCGGATCTCCAACAATTGATGTCTGGAACAACCATTTTTCAGGGAAGCCCACAAGTGACAGAAGCAGTCTTTGGTGATCTTACACCACAAGGACATCCCCATCACTACGACTCCATTATGGTTGGAGAATTTATGGTGCCAAGTGGACTGGTCAAGCTTGGTCATGATCATTATTGCAGTTATGTTACTGCTGCTGCTACAACAACAACAGGTAGTGCTGCTATTGTAGGTACTAGTAGTTCCTCAGGTGGTGCTGGTTTTCTCTATGGTGTGGATGGGGAGAATAGAGGTTGGATGGGTAGTAATGGTGGAGGGAGTACTAGTAGATGGCCAAGGCAAGAAGCACTTGCTCTTCTTGAGATCAGATCTAAGCTCGATTCCAGGTTCAAGGAGGCCAATCAGAAAGGTCCACTTTGGGATGAGGTTTCAAGGTACATGCTCAACCCAAATTGCATTGAACCAACTCGGTTTGTTCTTTATAATGATTTGCTCCTAGTTCTTGCATTCTTATCATTTTTATCAAAACCCTAATTGGTCACTTTCATTTTCTGCAATTCATTGCTTTGTAACTTGGGTTGGTTCTTTCTTCAAACAGAATCATGGCTAAAGAACATGGGTACCAAAGGAGTGGAAGGAAGTGTAGAGAGAAATTTGAGAACTTGTACAAATACTACAAGAAAACCAAGGAAGGTAAGTCTGGAAGACAAGATGGGAAGCATTACAGGTTCTTTCGCCATTTTGAGGCACTCTATGGAGAGACAAGCAATGGAGCTTCTACATCAGAAACCAATCTTGTTCCCAACTCTCTCCATTACCAACCACCAATCAACACATTAATCAACCAAAAAAGCAAAAGGAGCGAGATCTCGAGTTTCTCCTACACGTCTGAACTTGAGACTTCGTCTTCTGAGAACAATGATGATGATCTTTCTGTCATTGCTTGCATGATGAACCGATCAAAGGAAAAGTTGCAGAAAGGAAGAACTGAGAGTCGAAGTTACAGTGAAGAGGCTAAGAAGAGATGGAAAGCAAAAGTGAAGAACTTTGTTGACTCACGAATGAGGAAGCTGTTTGAGACACAAGAGACTTGGATGGAGAGAACGTTGAAGAGCGTTGAGGATAGGGAAAATGAGAGAATGTTAAGAGAAGAAGAGTGGTTGAAGAAAGAAGTGGCTCGGTTTAATCAAGAACATGAGCTCTGGGCTAAAGAGAGACAATGGATCGAAGCTCGAGATGCTGCCCTAATGGAGACGCTGAGGAAACATACAGGCAAAGAACCACAACTCTCACTTTCCATCGATCAAGTTGCAGTATCAAGCTACAGAAAAAACCAAGAGACTAATTCACGTAAGATTAGCAATGGTGATGACAATTCTAACATTAGATGGACTGAACCTGAGATTTTAAGTCTCACACAGTTAAGAACCGCCATGGAAACAAAATTCCAAGAGAGTGGTAGGTATTCAGGAGAAGGTTTGTGGGACGAGATATCAGCATATATGTACAGTTTGGACTACCATCGAAGTCCGAACGAGTGCAAGGAAAAATGGGAGGCCATGAACATCTACTTTAACATTACAACAGAGTGTAACAAGAAGCACAGAGAGGACATCAGAACTGACAATTCTTATGTGGAACTTGAGACATATAATGGCCAAGAAATTGCAAAACAGAAAAGACCCGAGAGCACTAACGATTCATACGTTAACCCTCCTGCCGGCGGCTTCCAAGTTGATATGAATGAAGGAGATAACATATGGGAGAACTGTGGCTTGAAGCTCTCTAATTAGTAGCAGGACTCCATACTTAAGTAGCTAAGCTTAGCACATCCAAAGATGATACCAAGATCTAACTTTGTGGAGAAGGTAACACTTACTACGATGTTGAATTGTGACAATTTGATCTGGGTTTGATTGTTTGTATAAGAAGAACTGATCACTGGGTCCTGAGAATTTCTTCGTGAGAAGAAATCCTCCATAGTCGTAATAAAAAAGGCTGAGCTTTTCATGAGAAACAATGTCATAAGACGGAATTGGGATTTGATTGAAAAGATAACAGTTTTTGATTTCACTTTGACTCATTTTTATCAAAGAAGTGGTTCTTGTATGATCATATCTAGGGTTCGAATCCAACATGCTTTAAGTATCTTTTCTAACATGTAAATATAGGCCCTTTCCCACCATTCATTCACAGTGTTACCCTAAGTTAAAAGAGAAAGGAAAAAGAAATTTCATAGTTAGCTAAAGTGGTAGTCTTCTAGGGTAACTGATAATGGTCCAGTTACAAGGCAAACTTTTTTCTCGAATCAAAACAACATTATTTTAGTCAAAATTTAAGTCACTTTAAATCAAAACAAAGTATAACGCATATGAAATTGATTAACCTTTAAAACTCAAATCTTTGGATTGAATCATTAAATTTAAATTGAACTAGACCTAATTCAGGCCCATAATGTTTTTCATAATTTTATAAAATTAAAATATAAATTTTAAGAAAAAAGAAATAAAGATTGTTATTATATTTATAAAAAATGAAAAATATTAATTAAGTTCAAGGTATGTAACATATATAATACTGCTTTTTTTATATAATTACGAGTGATATTGATTAATCAATCATTGATTCAGAAATTAAATAATTCTCCTATGTAGGGAGGGATCATTAGATCAGAGACGTATTGGAGATGAAGTAGTTACAGCTTGAAAAGATCCATACTGATGATAATGAATCAGATATGTTAACAAAGATTCTCACAAGGGGTAAATTCGAATGCTGTCGACTTGTTACTGGAATAGTGGATCTCCCCATATAGTTGAAAGGAGGAGAATTGTTCGGTGGATTCCTGCAACAGCTAAAAGGGTGCCAAATTTTGTCAAAGTTAGGCAGCAGCTAAAAATAACGACCACCTAACTTTGATTTTTCTAGCACATTGGAGGCTTATATAAGGCCTCCTCCATTCGACAAAAATATAGAACACAAAAACAGAGAGAGCCAAGGGAGAGAGATAGCCAAGGCGGAGAGAAAAATAAGAGAGAAAGAGAGTTAAGCTTTTAAGAGATTCTTAAAAGTGTGAGTGATAAAATAGTGAGAGAAAGTATTGTGAGGTATTCTTTGAAAGATACTGAGACTACCACTATTTTTAGATAGCACTCATTTGTGAGGTGTTGTGAAATTTTCTTTGTACCTACTATTTTTATAGTGGAAGTATTTTTCTGAATGTGTTCTGTAGACGTAGCTTAATATTAGGGTGAATCACGTTAAATTTTCGTGTCTATTTTACTTATTATTGTCGCGGTTATATTTTACATAGTTATAACTTAGTTTACTAGTTGATTAAGTCGTATACTCTATAGTTTCCACTAAAGGGAACCCTCTATATCAGAAAACTTAATTGTCGAAACTAAGTTAAGGGAAAACGTTGTATTTATTTTTCTCAACAGATTGGTATCAGAGCCAAGATTCATACGTACGGGTACTGTTTATACGTACGGTCAAAATGGAGGCAAAGACAACAAAGATGATCAGTTTAAATGTTCTACAGATGAAAAAACAAGATGAAGGATCTCTTATTCGTGACAAAATTGCATTTGCCGGTATTTGCTTCTGCAAAATCCGAAGAGAAGTCAGACGAGGAATAGGAGTTTGAGCATGAACAAGTTTGTGGTTTCATTCGACAATAAGTTGAAGATAATGTCTATAACCACATTTGCACTGAGACAAACACTTTGGAGGAAACTCGAAGAGTTGTACGCCTCAAAGACTAGCAATTACAAATTATTTTATCTGACAAAATTGATGCAGATAAAATATCGAAAAGGTACTTCTATAGCAGGCCATTTGAACAACTTACAAGGGATCTTGGATCAACTATCAGGGATAAACATAAAGTTTGACGATGAAGTGCTCGCTCTTATGTTGCTCGCTTCTTGACCAGAGTCTTGGGAGACTTTGAAATTTTCACTTATAAATTTTGCATCGAATGATGTAGTCAATTTAGAAGCCGCCAAGAGTGACATCTTGAATGAAGAAATGAGACGGAGAAATTCATCTTCTTCATCACAATCAGAGTTTCTGATTGCCGATTCAAAAGGAAGAAGTCAATCCAGGGGTTCTAAGCCCAGAGACAAGAGCAAAGGAAGGTCAAACAAGTATGCCAATGTGGAATGTCATCATTGTAAAAAGAAGTGGCACATTAAAAGGTTTTGTTGGCTTCTTAGAAAAGAAAACAAAAAAAGACAAGGATGTGAAAAAAATGACAGTAATGATGAGCATTCAAATATCATTGACGAGTTCAATGTCATCTACGATGGTGATGATGGTGATATAATCAACCTGGCAACCCACGAGATAAGTTGGGTGATTGATAGTAGTGTAACCATTTACGGTACATCACGAAGGGAATGTTTCTTATCTTACACACCGGGAGACTTTAGTGTGGTTAGAATGAGAAATAACAATTTATCCAAAGTTGTTGGCAAAGGAGACATTCACCTGATAATGGAGAATGGCACAAGATTCCTCCTGAGAGATATACGACATATTCCAGATATTCACTTGAATTTGATCTCTACAGGAAAACTTGATGATGAAGATTACTATAACATTTTTAGGAATGGCCAATGGAAGATTACTAAAGGTTCTATGGTGGTGGCCAAAGGTTTAAAGCAAACGCTTTATGTGATGAAAGTGAAGCTCTCCAACGATGTTGTAAACACAATAGAGAAAGGCAACACAGCTGAATTATGGCACAAAAGGCTGGGTTACATGAGTGAGAAAGGGATGACACTGTTGTTGAAAAGAAATGTGTTATCCGGACATAAATAGTTTCACTTGAAGAAATGTGTTGATTGTCTAGCAGGAAAGCAGAATCGAGTTGCTTTCAAAAGTTTCCCTCCTTCCAGAATGAAGAATGTATTAGATTTGGTACACTCAGACTTGTGTGGATCAATGCCGAGGTCACTTGGTGGTGCTCAATACTTTGTGACCATTATCGATGATCATTCCCAAAAAATATGGACGTATACTTTGAAGTCAAAGGACCAAGTGCTAGATGTTTTCAGACAATTCATAGCCTCAATTAAGAGATAGACTATGAAGAAACTCAAGTGTATCCGAACAGACAATGACGGAGAATACGCTAGACCATTTGATGGTTATTGCAGAGAGCATGACATTCGACATCAAATGACACCTCCAAAAACACCTCAGTTAAATGGACTAGTTGAGAAGATGAACAGGATTATGTTGGACAGAGTTAGATGTCTACTCTCATGTTCAAAGTTGCCTAAGATGTTTTGAGGTGAAGTCTTACCAACAGTAGCGTAAGTGCTGAATCGTTTACCTTGTGTTCCTTTACAGCAGGAAGTTCCAGATAAGGTATGATCAGGAAAAAATGTTTCCTATGATCATTTATGGGTGATTGGCTGCAAAACGTTTGTACATGTCCCAAAAGATGAAAGAACTAAACTTGATGTTAAGACAAGACAATGTGTATTCATCGGTTATGGCCAGGACCAATTTGGCTATAGATTTTGTGATCCAGTCCTGAAGAAACTAGTAAGGAGTCGTGATGCTGTATTTGTTGAAGATCAAACCATTGAAGATGTTAACAAGGCACAGAAGGATGCAACAAAGTCTAATGGTGATTCAACAAACTTAGAATTTAATCCTCTTTTACTTGTGCCGAGACAAGTTAAAGATATGATCCATGGTAAGAGATCTAGTGAAGATGATGCTCCTACTGAGATTAAACCAGATGAAAATGATGTTCACACTCAATCACCGACACCTGTAACTTCTCCTATTTCAGAAAGGAGATCAGGTAGAATTCGACAACCTTCTACCAGATATCATACTGATGAGTATGTGTTGTTAATTGATGAAGGAGAACTTGAGAGATTTGAAGAAGTTATGGATAGTGAACACAAGAAGAAATGGATCGAGGCCATGCAAGATGAGATGAAATCCTTGCATGAGAACAAAACATTTGAGCTGGTGAAGTTGTCAGAAGGCAAGAAAGCTTTGAAGAATAGATGGGTGTATCAGATCAAGCATGATGAAAAGGGATTGCATCCAAAATTCAAAGCAAGGTTGGATGTCAAAGGATTCAGCCAAAAAAAAGGCATTGATTTTAAAGAAATCTTTTCACCGGTGGTGAAAATGACATCGATTCGTATGGTGCTGGGATTAGCAGCAAGCCTCAACCTTGAGGTTGACCAAATGGATGTGAAGATTACCTTCCTTCATGACGATTTAGAAGAAGAAATTTATATGGAGCAATCAGAGGGTTTCGAGGAAAAAGGAAAAGGAGACTATGTTTTCAAATTAAAGAAAAGTTTGTACAGCTTAAAGCAAGCACCGAGACAGTGGTACAAGAAATTCGAGTCTGTTATGGGGGAGCAAGGATACAAAAGGATGAATTCTTATCACTATGTTTTTGTCCAAAAATTCTCTGATAATTTTATCGTCCTTTTACTCTACGTGGATGATATGTTAATTGTTGGACATAATGCTTTAAGAATTGACGGCTTGAAGAAGGAATTGAGTAAGTCTTTTTCCATGAAAGACTTAGGTCCAACGAACCAGATTCTAGGTATAAAGATAATCAGAGATAGGAATACCAAGAAATTATGGTTATCACAGGAGAAGTACATTGAGAAAGTGCTTCAGAATTTCAACATGGAGAATTGAACTTGGATATTGCTAAAGCGCTTAGCTGTCCTCTTGCTAATCACTTTAGATTAAGTTCGAAACAGAGTCCTTCCACAGAAGAAGAGAAGGAAGAGATGGAGCGGATTCTATATGCTTCAGCTGTTGGTAGTTTGATGTATGTTATGGTATGTACATGACCCGCTCACTCAGTTGGAGTAGTGAGTCGGTTTCGTTTAAATCCTAGAAAGGAACATTGGGCTACCTTAAAGTGAATTTTTAGATATCTTCGAGGCACCTCCAAAATATGTTTATATTATGGAGATGTCAAACCTATGTTAACTAGTTATACTGATGCAGATATGGTTGGCGATGCTGATTCGAGAAAATCTACATCAAGATATCTGATCACTTTTGCAGGGGAAGTTATATCATGGCAGCTGTGGTTGCAAAAATGTGTTGCTCCTTTCACTACAAAAGCAAAGTTTATCGCAGCAACTAAAACTTGTAAGAAATTGCTATGGATGAAGAAGTTCTTGAATGAACTTAGTTTCTATCGGAAAAATATGAGTATTTTTGAAACAATCAAAGTGCAATTCATCTTGAAAATAATTTCTCCTGTCATTCAAGATCGAAGCACATAGATGTGAGATATCACTAGATCAAAGACGTATTGGAGATGAAGCAATTACAACTTAAAAAGATCCATAATGACGAGAATGGATCAGATATATTAATAAAGATTCTCATAAGGGGTAAATTCAAATACTGTTGACTTGCTGCCGGAATGGTAGATCTCCCCATATAGCCAGAAGGGGGAGCATTGTTAGATGGGTTCCTCCCATATAGGGGACCCATCACATATTAATTCTAAAAAAATGACAAAGTTAGGCAGCAACCAAAAATAACGGCTGCATAACTTTGATTTTTGTAGCATATTGGAGGTCTATATAAGGGCTCCTCCATTCGACAAAAATATAGAACACAAAAATAGGTAAAGCTAAGGTAGAGAAAAAAAAAAGAGAGAGAGAGTTAAGCTTTTAAGAGGTTTTTAAAATTGTGAGAGATAAAATGGTGAGAAAAAGTGTTGTGAGGTATTCTTTGAGAGATATCGAGACTACCACTATTTTTTGGTATCACTCATTTGTGAGGTGTTGTGAAACTTTCTTTGTACCTACTATTTTTATAGTAGAAGTATTTTTCTGAATGTGTTATGTAGATGTAGCCTAACATTAGGATGAACCACGTTAAATCTTGGTGTTTATTTTATTTATTATTGTCACAATTTCATTTTACACAATTATAACTTAGTTTACTAGTTGATTAAGTCGTATACTCTATAGTTACCACTAAAGTGAACCCTCTATATTAGAAAACTTAATTGCAGAAACTATATTAAGGGAAACGTTGTATCTATTTTTCCCAACAGGATCTACTCAAATGCTTTTGTGAGTTGTTATCATCTACAATGGAGGATATAACTGAAGCAACCATGAAGAAGTATCGGCATATATAGGACAAGTCAGCGGTTTATTCAACTTGTCTGATTCCTTCTGGTTCATGAGCAAAGGTGCAACTTTTTGTCCTCTGTATTGTATCAATTTCCTAAGGAGCAGATGCTCTTTTCTAGATTGCCAAAGCTGTTGGGCTATCAAATCAACACGAAGAAAAGGCGAAACTCTGCTTTTCAGGTCGTTTTAATTCACTATAATATAATCATCAATGTCTATGATCACCAGGTTTATACATCTTCGATACAAATTTGTTTTTATAGTGATATAGTGTCAATACTTTTTTTTCTAAAATTACAATTCAAATCATTTACCAGAAAAAAAAAAGTGATGCATGACGACTACGAGGACATGTAGTTGAGTTACGATTAAAAAATAATAATAAATTCATTTTGTTGAAGGGTCTTTTTGTTTTAATTTATATTTTTACTTTTCTGTTTTTGTTTAAATTTTTAGTTTTAAAATTTTTCCAGTTTTTAAAATTTATAGAAACTGTAAAAATTGGTTTTTATTTTCATTTTTGATTTTTATAATTTGATTTATTATGAACTAAATATATATTATTTAATATATTAATTATCAAAAAGAGTTACAAATAATTTAATTTAATATTATATGTATTTAATTAACTAAAATTAATTATTAATAAAAGTTATGAATAATTTAATTTAATTTTTATATATTTGAGATGTGGTTATTTACATTATAGCCATTTTAGATGTGTTAAAATAAAACGGGCAGTATTCTCTACTTTACTATAATAATTAATGTTTTTCCAAAGGTAAGTTGCATTTAATTTTTGATTTCCCGTGAAGGGACTTAATTCATAATTCTTACTATTTAAATGTCTGCTAACTAAACTCTTAAATGCACTTAATAGTAATGCTCTGGAAACAAGCTCTCAACTAATTAGAGTAAATATGACTAATAATTTTTTCTTATTTATAATTTGAATTTATATGAATAATAATATATTTTTATGAAATATTTTATTTACTAATTTTTTATTTAAAATTTTCTTATTTAAATTTAATATTTTATTATTTATAGTTTTAAATTTATATGACTAATAAGTTTTTTATGAAATATTTTTATTTATATTTTTCTAATTTAATATTTTATTATTTATAATTTTAAATTTATATAACTGATAACATATTTTTTAATTATTTATATAACAATTAATAGTTTATTAAATTAATGAGTTTTTTAACCATTTTATCTCTTTTCAGCAATCGCAACTATACTTGCTAAACACCTATTTTCACGTTTCAACAGTTATCAAAATAGTAATTCCAAACACATAAATACTTATTGAGTACTTATCATTTCAACAGGTTGATTTTAGTAAGTTATCAACTTTCTTAAACCGCCTAAATCTCTCCCAATCATGCTTATTCATTGTTCTATGTAAATACGAGATTTGACAAATCCTAACTAATATTCTTCGCACATCAATAATAATCAGACCCGTACAAATTGATTACGCTCGTTCTATTTGATGGCTTAAGTTCAAATATTAAAGGGTTTAAGTTTTTTAATAATTATTTTATGCATCGAGTTCAAAAATTAAGTCTCAAAAAATTAAAATAAGAAACTAAAAAACTCAATATTTATAAATAAATTATAATTACTTTAATTTATAATTATAATATGTTCTTATTTTAGATTAATTACTATTAATATAATCTTGTATTATTTATATATCATTAAAATTATGAATTTGCATAGTTATTTATCTAATTTACTTTTATAATAAATTGTGATTAATAATTTGAATATATTATTTCAAGAAAATATTTTTTATTTTGAACCCATTTTATTTTAATAAATAATCTATATTTTTTATAATCATTATATTTTTATATGAGTCATTTTTATTTTAAAAATGAAACTTATTTAGTAGAATGAATTAGATATAAATTTAAATTTAAAAAATTAAATCAAAATTTAGTTAAATTATACGAACCTAACTTATGTAAATTTTTAGTTGCAAAATTAAGGACGAGGTACATTTGTGTCTGGAAAAAACTCTATCAAATTTTCTGTTTCATTTATTTTGTTCTCACGTAAGCATATAAATAAAATTTAATAGAACACAATAAGAATATTATATACGATATAAAATATCTGATTATATAAGAAATGCCCTATCTATTCTGACCGGTAATTTTAGAAAGTAATGTCTTTTTTCCTACCATTATGAGATGCAAAGTTAGACATCCATCGTTTTCAATCACATATTCATGACCGACTCTAAGATGGATGTCCTGGTATGTAGGCAATTATTAAAATACAGAATCGGCTCAGTCGGTTGATTTCGCAACTCCATGTGCGATGGAATCATCACAAAATGGTACCCTCTATACGGCATCATCGTTCGAATCATTGCGTGTAACGAAACAACTGCCTCTTAACGATGTAAATTCTGTCTGAAAATTTTGGTTCGGAGTGGTTGAGACCCGAAGACAGACATTGACAATACACATCTTCAATTCTGTTCAATGGCGTACAACAATCAATTGGCACAACTTATCATCTACCTTTTATCACCCTAGTCAGTCACGTGAATACAACTTTTCTATGCTTGGAGAAATTAATTTAGGGTTTATAAACTCTAGATCGATTTGTAAAAGGAGTCACTAACCATTTCAATTGTGATCCATACTTGTTATAATAATATCAAAGTTATAAAATGTCAAATAATGTGAACTAAACTTATTTACATTTGTAAACCCTAAACTATTTCATAAAAAGAGTCAATTACCATTTAAATTATGATTAATAGTTTTCTAATAATATCAAAAGTTATAAAAAGTCAAAATTGTATTAAAATCATAAGTTAAAAGTTCAACGTACTCAGTATATATTATCTGAGGAGGGTCATAACGTATGCGGCCTTTCCTTTTTATGTTTACAAAAACATTATTTCCTTCATTTGAACTTTTAATCATAAAGAAACAACTTTACCTGTTGTTCCAAGACCCATCTTCCTCATTATTAGATAAATATCATAAGTATCAAGTACAACAAGTTTCAATTTTACTTGTTGGATGGAATAATAAAAATTATATAAATTTCAATTGTAAAGGCTGGATGTAATAATAAAAATGTGAAATTTCAATTATAAAGATGTAAAGTATTAATATTATATTAACAAAGTGAATGGCATTTTTGACTTCTCATAATTACATATATTATTTATAAAAAAAGAACTTGAACCATAATTTAAGCTATTAGTTATCCTCTTTATAAATTAGTTTATAATTAATTAACCCTAAACATAATTATTTTACACTTTTTTCACTTTTACATCTTTTTCCAAAACAGTCCCATCAAAAACTTAAATGTGAATATTAACGTAATAATAGCATGCAAGTTTTTTTAGAAAAATGTTCGGTAAGGCTTTTAATACCCACTTTTTTGCTTACTTTCGAGGTGAGAGTCTGGCGATGAGATATTGAATGCCTCATCTTTAGTTGCTTCATTATGGTTTCCCTTGAAAGCAACGTAAGTAGTTGGTAAGTAAGCAAAACACTATTTATGTCATTAAACAAAGAAAATGACAAAAGCTACCAATTGGCAACCTCAGATTACGTATATTTTAATTTTTTGAATAGTATAAATTTGAAAATGTGTAGTTTTGTAAAAATTTGGTTTGGTTGCGGTTATTTCTAATACAAACGAAAATAAAAAGATTAAACATAAAATAATAAATTAACGCAAAAAATTTGTTAATATAGTTCGATACACCTTGCTTACGTTTGCGAGATCTTCACCCAGTTTAATAGTTTTTACCAAAAAACAACAATAAACTCAAGGTATTACAGAGTCGACTCACCCAATCTTTGACATTATTTCTTGTCGTCACAACCTATAAAAGTAATTGACACTCAATAACACGATCGACTCGTGCTAACTTCAAAAGAGAATTTTCTCAAACAACTTTTAACAATAAAGATAATAAATAAACGATTCAAGTGATTAAAATAATAAAAAACATAAACGAATAAACTTAAAATAAAAACACTCCCCTAAATATGTAGCTTCATTAGCCAAAAGTGTGGGAAATGGTAGAACAATATCTGTTGTGAATTATTGAGAAGAATCACTATTAGTTCACGCACATTAGCATCAAAAAAATATCTATCGAACAAATATTTCATCACCGAAATATCACAAAAAATGCAGCTATAACACCACGCTTATATTGGACATTTTTCACACAAAAATAATACCTGAATAGCCCCCAATCATCAATCAAACCAGTAGAACCAAATCAACAAAATCGCTGTTACAAAAACTCAACAAAACAACAAACGTTTCATCATCAAAACGTTAAACCAGTAGAGCTGCAATACCCACAACAATTGCTAAAAAAACACAGAACAATTTTTTGGCCCCAAAATCATTTTATCTTTGACAACAAATTCAGCAACACATAAGAATAATATCCCTACAAGATCAGTTGCAAAATATCATCCAAGATAGCACAAAAATTCAGTTACCAAGTCATCATATGCCCATAGTTCCTCCACATAAAAATGACACTAGTTTAACCCACACATCACATAAAACACAGTCAAAGACAACTGTAATGGTGAAAACAAATCTCTAAAAATATTATTATCTTAAAAAGTCATTATTCTCAAAATAAGCTATATATTAAATCTCATATTGATTAAAATTTTAAACCTAATCAACTTTCTCTTGAAAGAGTCCCGTATAAATCCAACTAAGTTTAATTTCAAATAATATTCAAAATTACATAATAAAATATTATAACGTATATCTTAACAAATAGTATTAATAAACTGACAATTTTTAAGGTATGAATTAAAAATTTAGTATATTTCATATCATAGTTAGTCAATTTCGAATTATCTGAAATGAATGCAATCTTAAAAATGTTTTTTTAAATACTTTCTAAATATATAAAGACTTTTCTAAAATTTTTATAGTAAAAATTATACCTTTACCAGAAAGTCCTTTTCTGAAAGTGACCGTGTGAAAACAAGTGGTTCGCACATTAAATTCACGGAGGAGTAGTTGGAGACATTAACTAGAGTTAGTTTTCTATTTCTGAAAAAAGCTCGTCTCCTCTTTTGCTTGCCTTATTGATCATGGACACATTCTCGTACCTACGTTGTTTGTTTATTATGACTCCGAGTTATTACTACTCTTCAACCTGCTATACCTCGAATCTAACTTCACCGTCTAATTAACATTCGAACTGTATCAGTAGTAGCAGTTCTGGAAGATCATTAAATAACTTTTAAGAGTAGCTACAATTTCATGCTCTTCTTCTTTCTGGAAGATGATCATTAAATAACTTTTTAAGAGTAGCGACAATTTCATGCTCTTCTTCTTTCTTATATCTTCTTTGAACGTTTCACAGTTAACAAGATTCAGTGGCAAGCAAACAGAAACCAGACAAATCAATGGCTGTTCTTTCTTCAATTTCATCTCTTGTTTCTTACTATCGTCTCTTCTTTACCTTCATGGCTTTCTTCTTTTCGGGGTTGATTTTTTTGTCATCCAGGTCCAAGCGCCTGAATCTTCCACCAGGACCTCGTGGTTGGCCTCTGGTAGGCAATCTTTTCCAGTTTGTTCGATCTGGGAAGCCTTTCTTTGAATATATTGAAGATTTACGTGCAAAATACGGTCCAGTCTTCACCGTGAAGATGGGTACAAGGACGTTGGTAGTTGTGAGTGATGGTAAGTTAGCTCATGAAGCACTCATTGAAAGAGGTGCTCTGTTTGCCAACAGGCCGCCAGAAACTCCTACAAGGGCTATCTTTAGCTGTAACAAGTCCACCGTGAACGCCGCCGTGTATGGCCCTATGTGGCGGTCATTAAGGCGAAACATGGTGCAAAATATGCTTAACACAAGTAAGATTAAAGTGTTTCGGAACGTGAGGGAGGCTGCGATGGACAAACTCATTGATCGGCTCAAAACCGAAGCTCAATCTAACAATGGAGTTGTTCATGTACTTAAAAATGCTCGTTTCACGTTCTTTTGTATCCTTCTAGCTATGTGTTTCGGTACAGAAATGAGTGAAGAAACCAATGAAAAGATGGACCAAATAATGAAGTCAGTGCTGATCAGTCTCGAACCGAAGATCGATGATTATCTTCCGATTCTAAGCCCATTTTTCTCCAAAAAAAGGAAAAGGGTATTAGAAGTAAGAAGAGAACAGGTTAATTATATGGTTCCTCTCATCGAAAAGCGACGTGAAGTTCTGCAAAATCCTGGATCAGACAAGAAGGCCATTTCCTTTTCATACCTCGACACGCTGTTCGATCTAGAAATAGAAGGAAGAAAACAATCCCTCACCAACGAAGAGCTGGTCACACTCTGCTCCGAGTTCCTCAACGGTGGCACCGACACGACGGCCACCACCATCGAGTGGGGCATTGCGCAACTCATCGCTAATCCTGATGTACAATCCAAACTGTACGAGGAAATAAAATCTACTGTAGGCAACAGAAAAGTGGACGAGAAAGACATAGAGAACATGGTTTATCTACAAGCTGTACTAAAAGAACTCTTACGTAAGCACCCTCCAACGTACTTTGTCCTAACGCATGCAACTCTAGAACCGACTAAACTTGCAGGCTATGACATACCAACAAATGCGAATGTTGAGTTCTTTTCACACGCCATCGGTGAGGACCCCAACCTTTGGACCAACCCAGAAAAGTTCGACCCGGATCGATTCATTTCCGGTAAAGAGGACGCGGATATCACGGGGGTGACCGGGGTGAAGATGATGCCGTTCGGAGTAGGGAGGCGTATATGTCCTGGATTAGGTCTGGCCACCGTACATCTGCAACTGATGTTCGCGAGAATGGTTCAGGAGTTTGAATGGACTGCCTATCCGAAAGATAGCAAGTTGGATTTCACATGGAACATGGAGTTCACCGTTGTTATGAAGAATCATCTTAGAGCTATGATCAGGCCCAGGGTTTAGTTTAAGGTATCCGATCTCTAAATTACTACTATTGATTCCTATGAAAAACCACACTTTTGTTGTTGTTCTTATTGCTTTTTCTGATTTGGGACTGTGTAAGATAATCAGAATCTTAATCTCTGTCAATTTCTTGTCTGCCTGATTTCCTTATCGTATCAGAAAAGTTTGAGGGAAAGTAAGCACAAAGAGGGAAAGTAAGCACAAACTTTCTTATGTTAGTAGTTTTATTAGGTATTGTGTCATATCTTTTTAATTCGATTCCATAAATGGACAATGGCTTTTAAATTAAAATTTTATTTTAAAATTTGTTATTATTTGTTATATTATTAATTATTAATTACTATTATCTACCATCTCTATTCACATATATTTCCTCATTATTTAGTTATTTTTATTATTAAATAAAAATTATGTGGATTATTCATAAACACTCTTTACTATTTAAGTGCAAGGCCACGTGTTACTGGACCTCTCCAGGTAGAACCTACGTATCAAGCATATTATTATTGAGTTATTCCTGTTGTATTATTATTAAATAAAAAATTATATTTTTATTAATTATAACTATTAATATTCACTAATCATATGTCAAATCACTTTTTCCTCATGTTTATTGTATGATCCAAATAAATTAATTATTTTCTTTGGTTAACCCTAAAAAATGTAAAAGTCATGTTTTTTAAAATTGGAACTTAATTAAAAAAATTAGAAGATTTAACACTGATATAAAAAATTCCCAAATATTTGATACTAAAACAGTCATTTATCCCTCCAAAAAATGCATTGATTTATTTTCCCAATATTTTGTTAAATTGATATTTATGTGATGGAGTATAAACTATAGTAGATTTCAAATTTATATTTTAAAAATTGAAACTTAATTAAAAAAATTAGAAGGTTTAACTTTAATAAAAAAATTGATACTAATAACATTGTTTTCAAAACCGAACCAAAAGTTAAACTAGTATGATAAGATGTTTAAAATTTAAAAGGTTCAACTGGAATTAGGCCGTCAGAAAATCAGTTAAAGATTAATTAATAAAGAAGAATTTTGGAAAATGATTAAAAGAGATTGTTCTTATTCATCCAAAATTTTAAAGTTTAATTAAAAATGACTGTTAAATAGCAAATAATTGGTTTGTTTTGATTTATAAAAATTGATTAGTTTACGAAAATTAATCGGTTAATTAATAAATTGATCAACTTTTTTAATAATAAAAATTATTAAACTAAATCAAACTCAAAATATTAAAAACCGAACTAAAGAATTGACCGATTTAAATTTTTTACTATTAAATCGGTCAAATTAGTTAATTTTTAAAACATTAACTAAAACAGTCATATTCCAAAAAAATATTTTGCTAAATTGAAATTTATGTGGAGTATAAAGCAGTCGAGTCCACCTCAACCAGCTTTGCATGATGCGTTGGGCTATGCCTCACCTGTCACTTCCACCAGTACATTACCTATACCTACCACAGACGGCCAATTAATATTCACCCCTAATAATACTTTCTTCTTTGATGTTTATAAAATCATTTTATTTCCTAAAGCTTACTTCAACAGGAAATTTTGGTTAAACTTAATTTACTCAACTTTTAAATTTAAAAATTAAGTATATCTTGATTTAAAATAAAATCGTTTTAAAGGATTTTTTAAAATGAAATTTTGATTTTAAATTTAAGAAATTAGTCAATAAATAATGACGTTTTAAAAAACTTTTTAAACTTCGATTCGATTAAATTTATTATTTTGTTAATAATAAAAAATTGTTAATTTGAACTAAAATTAATATATTAGATCTTAATTTCGAGACAGCTGACCAACCTAATTATAAATTAAAAAATTAATTAATTAAAATAATATCATTAAAAATGAAGGTTCCTAAATACACAATTATTTTAAAGAAGTCATATTCATTTGTGTCACTCTTCCTTCCGATTCTTTAATTTCCTTCAACGGGGCCTAGACGTGACAATGTAACCCTTACTTGATCCATTAATCAATAACTGATATGATAACTGTCAACCAGGATGAGCTGAGCACTTTCATTCTTATCCACAATTTCAAATCTTCTGTACAACTATCCATAATTATGTGACAATCTTATTTTAAATTATCTCATCCACATAAATATGTTATACGTAAAAAAAAAAGTGTAGATATGATGACCTGAAATAGGTTATTATGGGCATAGAGAATTTTAGAGTCAATTTCTATTATTTCACTATTTTATGTAATATTTTAAAAATTAGAATGAAAATTAAATTGTTAATATAAAATTTTAAAATTTAAAAAATTTAACTGATGTTACACTTTTATAAAATTTGCTAAACCCCGGATTGGTAAAGGACTCTTCTTATTTAAGTGAGCTCGCGGGTTCAAATCCCCCTTATATATGTAGCCGTTAAAAATTTGGGGTCAAAATTTTGCCTCCAACAATTTATCCAATGACTGGTTGGATTTTTTAACCATTAATTTTATGCATTAAAAAGAGTGACTCAATTGATTCATGAGGAATCCAAGCAAATTTTGATATCCTGAACTGTTGAAACCAAGAGACGGATCCATACCCCACAAAGAAGATTGCATCATGTGGAAAATCTCACAAAAGCAAAGCATTTGCAGGGACAAACAAGTGCCTTAGTGTGCATGTAGGTTACAAGTGAACTGATTCTACTTTTACAAACTGCTCAAAAACTAACAAAACTGCCCACAAACTCAAATGAGAAAAAGTAAGCGTGCCCAATATTTACAGAGAAATGCCTACAAGAGAGGTCTACAGATTTGGACTAGCATTTGCAGCTTTCTTTACTTTATATGTATACCTCATACATCTGAAGTGCGATTCTCAAGGGTTTGATGGGCTCTCAACATGCTTATTTTCAGGTGTTTTCCCAATCCCATTCGGCTCAGTTAACGAGGACAAGTTCTCACCAACATCTGCTTGATTATTCTCAGGCGCGCAACGGCTTTCTTGATCAGATTCCGTTCCTTGGGTTTCGTGGGTTCTCAATGACCGCCCATGGCCATTCAACAAGCAGTTGTAAGGATGAGTGTTGAAAGAGTCTGCGCCATACTGCAAGCGGACAGCTGAACTGAATAAGGGTTGCATCACGTGCTTTTTCTCAGGACATTCTCGTAATGATATTCGGCAAACAGGACAAGTTGAGTGTTGTAGCAACCATACGTCTATGCAGCTTACATGGAAGGAATGCCCGCAGTAGGGAAGGATACGTAAGATATCTTCGTTGTGGTATTCTGCTAGACAAACCGTGCATCTGCCACGTTACAGCACAACTCTATTAACAGGAAATGAGAGACTAAGTGTTTTAAGTAACAAAGTAAAGTCTTGAATCTACATTTCCACTCAGAAAAGTGAAAACAAACAAAAAAGGTTTCTTTGTCAGGTTTACAGTCATTACAAGTGACTCAGTGCATGCTGGTAGTCAGTAGCATATTGCCTGAATGATCTTTTCAATGTCAAGATGTGAAATATACCCTTGGAATCGAGATGCTTATTTGTAAAAATAGGAATTCGAGAAATTTGGTGGAAGAACGAGGAAAAGAAAGTAAAAGAAAAGAAAAAAACTGGTTAACATTCTATCAGTTAAAGACAGCATAAAGCCATGAAGTAGTGAGGAAAACATAAAAGAAAAAGAACTTTGGTTCACACTCTGCCAGCAGCATAAAGCCATGAGCATAAACAACAACCAAATGGATTAATTTCGACTAAAAGCACTTCTGATATACCTAATGTCCAAGTGAAAGGATTTACTATGAAAACATTTGTGGAATCTAAAGTTAATTACATGAAAAATGGACAAAGGAACAGAGGAAACAGAATGTCATACTTCAAACACGCAAAATATCGTTAACTTAGTTCATGTCAAGTAAATAATAATAGTTCAGCCAGCCTGTCTTATAATCTCAACAATGAGGAAAAGTTGGCCAAACAACAATTTCTCCAAACAACGACAAACCCTGTTTTCTATTAGCCATGGAATGAAGGCAGTGATTAGTGAAGATAACAACTCCAAAAACCTACTTATCAGCAACTGCATGGTAGTTATGGCATCTACACTTAAACATTAATGTGTCTTTTATACAGAGTTTAGACAAATTCTACCATAACGTATGAAGATTTTCCTTCCCCAAAATTTTCAGCAGTTCAAATTTCCATCTTGTTACAGGAAATCAAAATTGACAAAACAATCGTTATGGAAGTTTAGAAAGAATAAGCAATGCAAGCTATGCACTATCACAAATCATAAAAAAGCAAATGTTCTTTCTCTCAAGAAAAGCTCACTAAATTCATATAAATGCCCATGGCAATCACACAACTCAAAACAGAATATTATCATTTGCAATCAACTGACAGGCAATGTCAACTTCGAAATTGTACTTTTGAGCATATGGATATAATTGAAAAGTTACAATAGATAATTATAAAATCTTCCCAGCAGAATTATGATTTACCCTCCTGGCCCTGAATCTTTTCAAGGTCAGAAGGCAGGTTACCAAACTTTTGAATCCAACAAATCCATGAACAACTTCAACGGACATTTATCATTCATCATCGGATGAAACAAATAGCTAATATTCTGTTAACGGAAACAATTAAACTGGGACACTAGCTACATTTGTTTGGAGTCAAGCATGCCCTGATTAAAAAAACATCAGCCAAATACAAATAGTATAGACAAATAGAGTAGGAAATGAGTGAGAAACATACTGAGCATCTTCTGAAGCCGCGAACAGATCATCACTGTACTTATTTGTAGGGAAGTTGGATATTACTATTGGCTCTAGCCCATGGAGGCCTCGTTCCAACTGTACCATAAGAAAACGGCCAAAACATCAGTTAATCTCTTACCTCTTGGTAATCAGTCCATTAAAAGATAACACAATTACATACACACACGAGGACACAAAATCCCAAAAGACTTCAGTAAACTCAAAGTTGTAATTTCAGGAAGATCCAACTAAGATTACTGCACATACAAATCATACAAGTACATAAAAGGTAGAGAATTTGTAGGAAAAAAAAGGCATACGAGACTAAGATCAGATCTGGAGGTAATAGGAAAGGCGCGTCGTGAAGCGTTCAACTGAATCCGAGCGCAGACAAGACGAGTGCAGACGAACACTATAAACATAGTGCTCACGGCGAATCCTATCACCGTCATCACCAAGTTTATCCCTGACCCCATCATTTCCTTTTCACTTCTACAAATACAAAATCCTATCTTTATCTCAACCCCTCAAAGAAAACAGAGAAAAATCAAAACCCAGAAAAGAAAAAACCAAAAAGGAACAATCTTGAAATCCATTCTATGCTCTCCACTACCGCTACAAGTACCATTACAAAAATCACACTAAAGCAAACAGGAAGTGTATGACTCTATGGCCTGTGCCTTCACTCTCTCAGTGGAGTAGTACTAGTAGTACTGACTGTTCTATTGTTTCGAGAAGAAAGATGTACTCCCCACAGACATGACCAGCCGTGGCAGTGTCGGTGGCGGTGGTGGTATTGGGCGGAGCCGGTGACAGGCCGGAGAACATCTGTGAGCACAGCACAGAGTGTGTGGAGGGATCTAAAGGTGATGACTTTGTGGTATGTTTTTGCTTATAAGTTTTTTTTACTTTGGATCAACAAGTGTAATCTAATCCTAAGAAATTTGTAATCTTTGTGTTGTTTTTATTTGTAATTTTATTTTTTTTAAATTTAATACTTAATTTAAGAGCGTATTAATTTTATGATTCACTTAAATTTTATTTGCACGCCATCTTAAAATTAGTAAAATACTGATTCTTTAAAGATATGGGTTCTTTTTAAATTTTGTAACAAGGGGCATGCTGATTGCTGACTACTTTAACTTTTTATTTTGAAATTAGAAGAACAAATTAGGCATGTCAGTAGGTCGGTTTGGCCCAATCTATCGACGAGCTGACCAACTTTTTAAAGAAAAAATTTAAAATGACATCGTTTCGAAAAAAATGAACAGGCCGATTATGGTTAGCATAAGAGTCCGAATAATTCGAGCCAAAACCGGGTCAGACCGGATAGGTCGGGCCATAATTGCCATACCTAGAACAAATAAGTTCAATTTTAAAATACCAAACAAAGTAGTGCGTTAGTGTAAGTTAATGATTAAAAATTTGAGCTGAATTTGTCCGTTTTAATTATACAAATTTTAAATCGGGTAATTTTTAATTTTATTTACCATAATAACCTTTATTATTAATATTCACCTTATTTTTAAAAACTAAAATAAATTTGTTAATTTTTTACTTAACAATCTTCTTCTACGATTAATTTTAACTTTTTGATGGGTAAAAATAATTTCCTCCTTCAAATTATAGCTCAAAATTTTTAATTTTATTACATACCGGTTTTATTGTGATATTTTAATATTAATTAAACTTTTAAATTCTAAATTTCTTGTATTTCCAATTTAATTTCTATTTTTATTTTTGTGGATTATGATAAAGATGGTGAGTACCAAGGTAAAAATCTAAACCTAATATCAACATAAGTATTAAAACTTTAAAAGCAGAAATGCAAAAAAAAAAAAAAAGATCTTTCTGGGGTGTCTTTGTCTGATTTTTGGTTGGGTAATTTGAAATAATGATGTTACGTTAATGATATAAAAGCAGCCAACTCGAAACTTATCCTGCCTGTCATGTTTTGAGAGAATTACTCAAAAACTATTATTTTTACTAAGAAGGTAAAAGTTTAGAACTTTGAGGTCGACCAAATAATTTCACCAATTTGTAGGGATGATAATGGGTTGAGATCCAATCGGGTCTAAGATAGCAGGCCCGAGCTCGAGCCTGACCAAGCTGGAGACGGTTTAAATTAGAGCCCAACTCGACTTGACCTGACCATTTTTTAAAAAATTAAAAATACAAAATAATATCTTTTTTAACAAAATGATATTGTTTTGTTTAGAATGATCAAACTTTGGGTCGGGACAGGCCTAGATAGCCCGAACTCCTGAAACTCAATAGGACACAGAAAATTGGGTCTGAGGCTTATCCCGAGACCCGATCAACTCGAACCTGACTCGTTAATTTTGGATCGATCCTAGGCCTAATTGTCACCCTACCAATTAAGTTATAAATATAGTTTCATTGAAGATAACATTTATATATTTAAATCAAGAATGTAATAATTTGTCAATTACATAAATAATGTATAGATATGTATTCAAGAATTTTATAACTATTTAAGGGACTTATTTTATAAAAAAACTTGACTCATAGACATTATAATTAGTGATTCACAAATTAACTTTTTTAATGAAATAATATAAAAATAAAGTTATTTCGGATTCTCGAATTTTGAAATTAAGTGTATTTAAGTTCTTTAATATTTTTAAATTGCACTCAAACTTTTAATAATCATTAAATTCTATTTTCATCAACATCAAGATATTTATCAGACGTGCCCCATTAAATACGTAAATTGAATTAAAATATCAATTTGACGAGGTTGAAGTCTTTTGATGAATTCTTACACTAAAGACAATGCTTTAATAAAATCTTATGGCTATCCTAACTATATGGTTGGTAAGGAATCAATGAGTACTTTCTCTTCTTTTTTAGCATAAATAATTTATGTTACCATTTGGATTATAAGAAAGAGGATGTAATTTTTTTAATACGAGTGGACTAAGATTTGATTGAGATAGTAGACTAAATTATTAATCAATTAGATATTAATAAGAAAAAGGTTGAAACTTGATAATAATAATAATTTATAAATAAGGACTAGTATATATAACGATGACAAGTGTACGAAAGAAACACTTAAAAGGTTCCATCAAATCTTCTGATCCAGTTACTTTGTTATAACTCTGTTTCATTAAATTTCATCTATATATTTATGTGGGGTCTACGTAAACGTGTGGTTGAGATTTAATAGAATATGATAAGAACATCATAACTAGAACGGGAGATCTGATCCTTTAAAAGACGAATTAGCATAAGTGAAATTGTTGGTAAGGCATGCAATTTAAGAAATTGAAAGATTGCAAAAAAAAAACTATAAAATAGATACTACATATTTGCAATTATATATATATATATATATATTTGAATGAAAGGAAAATAACAACTAAAACAAGCTATCTAATGTTCAACTTTATTAATTTTTGTGTTCCATTACAGGGACAGTAACGAGTCAACCTATAGATTTAGATTATGTAATTTTAATGGACTGGCTTATAGGCTCGGCCCAAGCTTAGACCGGTATGAGATCCAATTATTTTAAGCTAAACGATATCGTTTTGTTTAGAATAGTTGAGCTTTAGGCAAGCCAGGACCTGAATAGCACAGGTTTGAACTCAATTAAAAAAAGATATATTATTTTACATTTTAATTTTAAGAAAATTTTAAAAAATTGGCAAGATCAATGCATGAACTAGCCCATTACCATTCGTATTTCATTATAGTATTTGTTAAAAATTAACGACATTATTCTCATACTCCACATATTAGCATGATTTTTATTAAATTGTTGTTATTGTTGTGTTATGAATTGGAGAAAATTTTGCTATTTCAATACTAAATATACCTCAGTTTTTTAGTAATATATCTAAAATATGACAACTTTGTCTCCCTCTTGCTCCATAAATTTCCTTTAACAACCTACACCAATACTAGGTTTTCTCTATCTTCGTGCAATACACATATCAATACTTCACAAACATTCAAGAAATAGATCCACAATCAAAAGATTATCATAAAGCTAACCCACTTGATGATTATGAAATATTCACATTAAAAAATTAAACTAAAACCCTAAAATTTAATAAATAATTTAATCATAAAATTTGAGGATTAAAAAAAATACCTAAATTAATGTCTAATAAATTGCTCGGACCAAAATATCTTCAATGTCAAATAATTATCATGACAAGTTGCATTTGAAAGCCGTCATGCATGATAATATATAATTATAGAAAAAGAAGGTGAAAAGCTAACTTTGGACTCCTTTAGAAGATTGGATCAAGTTGTACAAATACTTTCACAATCAATCAAAGTGTTTGGTGAAGTAGATGTTGTTGGTGTCACACTTGATATTTTGGTGTCACCCTTGATATTGTACCGACATTAACAAGTGGTAATGACAAAGACTATTTATCATAATTATACCCAAAATAAAATGATTATTTATCATCATAGCTCCAAATTGTTCTTAATAAATAAAAACTCAGTCTGCTTAAATATAATAATCTCTTTAGTCTAATCTTTAATAAAATTTAAAGACCAGCACGTATCTCTAATTAAATAATATAACAACATACTTAATATCTTCTTGAAACATAAGTTTTAAAGAGATTAAGTATTACACAACCTTATTCTTATCTAATATAGAAACTATTTTTACTATACGAAACATAAAACATAAACTAATATACAATTTCAAACATCACAAGTATGTTCACCCAATGTCTGTACAAAAATTAGCAAATAACAATACCCTTTCACTTTAGATAATTTAGTGATTTTTGTATATAAAAAGTATAAAGATGATATCTTATCATAATTGAAAATACTTATTTTATTATTTGACCTTGTGTAAGTCTTTTTTTTTTTTTGAAAACGGAGGAATTCGCAATTGTTTTCTTTTAGATGCGTGTTGAGTAAATTTCTATATTGACATAATAATATGTAAATTATATCAATCAGGTATTTCGAATTAGACAAATCTCATATGACAGGTTCGATCAAAAAATTCGTAAATAAGAAGATTCGAACATAAGATCTTTTTATCTTATGCCTCTCACTTTCTTACGAAAAAACAACTTTGTACATATGGACTCCACGCCTAAATGTAAAATTATAATGATCCCAAAAGCAAACTTGAGTCATCTTCCTGTAGCAAATCGCTATTGATTCCACGCAGATCCTGAACTATTTGTTGATTATTTAACAACCCAAATCTATCTTTTTTGTTAGATAATACCTTATTATTATTATTTTGTGTTGTGTTGCTTCCACGATGATACTGAGTATCTGAAGCAAAATAAAGGTGATATGCCCATTGATTGAAATTTTTTTAAATATTATTTGGGTGGATGCAAATTGTATCAATTTTATTTTTATTAATTTTTAATTATTACTTTCTTGCTCTATGCAATATATAGGGTAAAAGCCGTTGAAGTCTCTGTATTTTATCATATTATTAATATATTTTTACTTTTAAAAAATTATTAGTACCTCTATATAATTTTAGTTTTATAACACAATCTTCATATTTTCAACTTCCTTTCAAGGCGATAATGTGCAGTCAAAGTATTTCCTAATATTTTGTAGATCTTGGACAAAGTTTATAAGTGTTAATAGTGAACCTTTATAACGAACAAAATGAAACAAAACAATGGTAGGTTAAGAGTGGACTCCGAGTAGGTATCCTTCCTGCCTTTACCTAGAGTCGAGCCTGTGTGCAATATCACATGTTAAAAATAACGTTATTTTTGAATCTATAGTAAAAATTTCAAATGGAAATATAAAATCAAACGTGTAAAAGAGTTATTGATAATTTTTAAAAGTCAAGAAATATATTAATAATACACTAAATTATAGGGTCCATCAAATTTACCATAGTATATAATATTAATCTAACCCGAACCATGTTTGACTAAACAAAAGTTAATACTATATAGCAACTCTTGTGGGTTGGTTTTGGTCACCAACCAAATGAATAAGCAGGAATATTAATGCAAATATCTTAAGGTGGCTATATAAATATCTCATAAAGTGCTCTTTGGTAGTGAGTTAGTGACAAGTCGCCATGATTCCAAGTTATTGGGATTCCCTCTTTTTTGTTATTGAGAATCTGAGATTCTTTCACCAAAGGGTCGAATACGACTATTTATAGTGGTCTTTCCTTCCTAATAAGCTCATTTCACAAAAAGGGCCGGACCTATGTGGCCCATAAGTGGAAAGCTGTAGTAGGATTTTGCCATTTTAGTCTTCTTTTTCTTTTAGGAGTAAAACGGACATTCTTTGTAATTTAACTAATTTAAAAGCTTATGTTTAAAATTATTTTCAATTTTATTTTTTAGAAAATTCCTTTTCATAAAAAATAATAATAAGATACACATGACATGAATAATATATACGAACTAATCAAATATTATTAACATAATGGTCAAATCTGATTTTTAAATATAATTTGAATAAATTAATATGACTCGAAATAATAACTTTGTGTAGTTATATTTAATTATTAATTTCAACTAGTTTACGTTCAATTTAAAAACATAGTTGCATTGTTGTGTCACTAATATCAGATTTATTCACATTTATTGTTCTATAATTTTTTTAATAGAAGTATAAGAAAGGATATTTTTTTAAAAAAATATAAAATATAAAATTTTCAATAATTATAAAGATTAGAATTTTTTTAAATTAGTTAATCACAAAAGACTTATGACTTTTACCTTTTTTATACAATAGAAAATTCCAATCACTTTCTTCCGCGTATAAATAAAATAAATCATCTAAATTAAATAAATTATAGCATGAATGTAATAATATGTAAATCATATATTCCTATTAAATCACTTAATAAATTAATGATTTGAGAATCAGGTAATGAACCCGATTTTATTAACGGTTGCAAATTCATATTTTTATGTTCAATTATTATTCTTTTTAAAATTTTAGGTGAATTATAACCTTTCTTAATTAATTTGTTGATGATTGTTACATATAGCTATCATTTTGGTAATATTTATGATTATTGTAATTAATATTGACATTAAATAAATCTTGTAAATAATTGATTATTATGATAAAAAATAATTTAATCAATATGATAGTAACAACTGAAATAATCATTCCTAACTATTTCTTTCCAATATATTTATGAAAATTGTATGTCTTCATTACTTGGAAAGTGATTTTTGGATCTCAGCCCAAAAAAAAGAGTTTTTAGTAATCACAATGTTTGGGTACATGTTAATTCTTAGATTAGTTTTTAACTCAATTCTTTAGATTTAATTTTGACAATAGATTAGGTCAGGTCAGTTATTTTGTATTCGCACCAGCTTGACTTGAAACTCGATCAGATTAGATTAAGATTGGATAGTCCAAAACTCAATCATACCCAATCAAGTCTTAACTAGGCTTAATTAAATACAAAATTATATATTTTAAAATTATAAACTGTGTTGTTTTAAAAATTGGGCTTCTAATGTGACTGAATTAGGTCTTAAAAATAGTTAGAGTCTATTCCAAATCAGGTCAAGTTGGGTTGAACACATTAGCTTCGAACATGATCGAGTTGGGTAATTTTACATTTTTACGTGAATTCTTGTATTTGAGAGGCCCAAAGAGGTAAATAGGATAATAGTTCTTTTCTTAAATTATTTCTTTACCAATTGATATACAATTTATTTATTTACATAATTACATCCAATTAATCAAAGAAACAAAGAACATGAAAAAGAAAATAGCAATTCACACCCTTATGTACTTGTCCTGAGGAACAAGTATGTATAGGGAAGTCTGTGGAAGGTAGCCTGAAACTGTATATCATGCTGATTTGGATTTGGAACCACCAGATGTTTTATCTCCTCGCCGGTCATCATCTCCACCACCTTGTGCGACGGTGCCACCAACTGGAGTTACAGTGCGAACCTTGAACCTGTCAGGCCGCAATGAAGATAACTCTCCTGACCCAATACTTAAGCTCCTTCGTAACGTCACCACTTGATGACTCGGTTTTCTGAGACACAACATGTTTCCAACCTTCTTGCACACTTCAACACACTCATCCTGTAACCCTGGAAACATTCTGTTCAACAGCTCCCTTCTTCGGATGAAGAGCTGCCTGAAAAATTCCAACAACGTCTTCAACCTTGGATCCACCGAATTCCCATCTTCCTGGGATCGATTTCTCTGATAATAAACATGGTCACCACCGTACCTCTGCGGATAAAATCCACTTCCCATAAGTGAGATGTCATCGTATATGCCTAATGAAGGAGAAGTACTTGTCGAGCTTGGCGCCATAACAATGTCAGATGTATCATCCTGACAATACCCGGATGGATAAACTATCGGTGCTTGAGATTCTGGACCTGGGGTATCACGTGGGTTATGTTCCATCAAGATTAATTGGAGGATTCTGAACAATAACAGCTACGCAAAGATCGAGTTACGTGATCAATATTGTTCCAGGCAGTTGCTTAGAGGTGTATATATAAAACCTCCAAGCATGCTCAATAGTAATTGAATATCATTAATTTGTTATTAAGTTTCCAAGCTAAGACTTGATCAGTTGATTAATGTACGTGTCATGTTGACTTGTGAGTTCTTCTCTAGACAAATTTCTGCTAAAACCACATATATCAATTCTCATGAATTGATATAAGCCATTAGATATGGAAATAAACTACAGTATATAGTTCTCCAAGCAGAATAATCTACGGTCAGGATTGTTCTGTTGGATTACTAAATTCCTATCCAATTGTCACTATACCCTTTTCTTTCTTTCTTGAAGAACTGGTCTCTTGCAAGCAATGGCTATAGAAAATTGGAAAATTCCCCTGATTTACTATTTGAGAAAAGACTTAAGCCCCACGTTTTGTTACAACTTATGGGGAAGTTCATTGTCTCTTCGTTGAAGCAGCCATATTTCTGTCCAAATGTCAAATATAAAATATTTTAGGTTATCTTGTCAGGAAATATTTTATGTTACTTAAAGACTTGAAAGTTCATTGACATGAGAATTATAGAACAAGCCACTTTTAGTTCCCTTCTAATCCTTTTTTTTTTTTAACTCAGGTTCTATCATATTGTTTTGTTTTGACTTCTCCCTCAGGGTAAGCCATGTACATAAAAACTGGAAATTTCTTCAAGTTGCTTGAACATCCTCTGGCACTTCCACATTTAACCAGTAGAACTATTGAACCAGATCATTTGCTGAAGAGAACCGGTTTTCTTAAAAAGTAGCTTCACCAATAAGATCCAATTGGATCAAGTGTAAAGGTTTAATGGTATTCAAATTCTCTCTTCACGCAAGCTTGAACAGGGGGCAAAATCTAGCAATGACGATATATCAGTACAGTGACAACATCTAAGTGATTCAGAAAAGCCAACTTGGATGTAACTGCTATAATATTCGAATGGTT
>JAOTAY010000003.1:30506288-30522418 GCA_025629805.1 Erythroxylum baracoense | reverse complement strand
TAAAGAACTACGTGAGGAGATAATCGAGCTGCTTCATGAGTACAAAGATTGTTTCGCATGGGATTACAAGGATATGCTAGGGTTAAGTCGGAGTTTAGTGGAACACCGACTGCCCATCAAACCTAAATTTTGTCCCTTTCAGCAGCCACCCAAGAGGATGTCTAAGGAAGTCGAGATGAAGGTGAAGGAAGAAATAGAAAGGCTCCTCAAAGTAGGTTTTATCATACCAGCTAAGTATACCGAGTGGCTGGCAAATATAGTTCCCGTAGTCAAGAAAAACGAAAAAATTAGGGTATGTGTAGATTTTTGGGACTTAAATGCCACCACACCTAAGGATGTGTATGCAATGCCGGTCAGTGACATGCTCATTGATGCCACGGCCAACCATGGAATGTTAACATTCTGGGATTGTTTTGCTGGCTCTAATTAAATCAAAATCACTGAGGATGATATTCATAAGATAGCGTTCCGGTGTCCAGGGATAATTAGTACATTCGAGTGGGTTATGATGCCTTTCGGGCTGAAGAACGCCAGAGCTACTTACCAAAGAGCCATGAACCTCATTTTCTACGATATTATTGGAAAAATTGTCGAAGTATAAATCGAGGATGTGGTCATCAAGTCCAAAAAACAGGGTGATCATGTAGAACATCTCAGGCAGGGATTCGAGAGATTAAGGAGACACCAGCTCAAGCTCAATCCACTGAAGTGTGTCTTCGGAGTTAGAGCCGAAAATTTTCTTAAATTCCTGGTCCATGAAAGGGGTGTGGAGGTGGACGACAACAAGGCTAAAGCGATTGCATAGGCAACGCCGCCTAAAAACAAAAAGGAACTACAATGGTTCCTGGGTCAGGTTAATTACCTGAGGAGGTTCATCTCTAACTTGGCAGGCAAGACTAAGGTCTTTTCAGAGTTGCTCAAACTGAAGAAAGAAGAAGATTTTCTGTGGGAGGACAGACACCAGCAAACATTTGACAAGATAAAGGAATATTTGTCTTCACCACCAGTGCTCATGCCGCTAAGGAAAGACCATCCCCTTCGTTTATACTTAACAGCGTCAGAAACTTCAATCGGATGCGTTTTAGCTCAGAACAACACTAAAGGTAACGAACAGGCCATTTACTATTTGAATAGGACTCTTAAAGATGCTGAAGTTAGTATTCTCTGATTGAAAAAGTGTGTCTGGCCTTATATTTTGCGTGCAATAAGTTAAGGCATTACATGATGGGAAATTTGGTGTTCGTGGTGTCCAACACCGATGTGATTAAGTACCTGTGAACAAGGCCGATTATCACTGGGAGAATAGGAAAATGGGCTATTGCGTTAGCCAAATTCTCTCTCCAGTTCCTACCTCAGAAGTCAGTGAAAGGGCAAGCCATCGCAAACGTCCTGGCTAACCATCCAAGTGTAGAGGTACCCGACACTGGGGAACCAGATCTGAATGTATTCTACTTAGAAAAGGCCTCATGGGTTTTAAAGTTCGATGGGTCTAGTACCACTGATGCCGCAGGGGCAGGAGTCATTATCATATCCCCAGCAGGCATCAAAACTACACTCTCTTTCAATCTCAATTTTCCATGCACCAGCAATCAAGCCGAGTATGAAGCTCTGATAATTGGGTTGGAGATTCTCAAAGAATTCAATGCCAAAGACTTAGCCATATATGGGGATTCACAACTGGTCATCAGATAACTAAACGGCGAATACAAATGCAGTAGCTTTTCTTTGGCACCATATTTTGCTGCTGCTGTTCAGTTTTTAAACGATTTTAAGAGCGTGGATCTATTCTATATCCCACGGGAAGACAACTGGGAGGCGGACTCAATGGCTAGGGTGACTTCCGGAATAAAGATGTCCAATAAGTTGATGCATAAGTTCGTCCTTATCCAGAAGAAAAATCATCCTGCCATCGAAGGTCGAGGGATGCCAGTGGATGTGTTTAATACCGATGTAGAGTGTGCTGGTGACTGGAGAAGCTCTATCAGATAATACTTGGAAAATCCAAAAGGAAGGACACCCTATAGAATCAAAATGCAGGCATTGAATTACCTTCTGATGGAAGGTACTCTGTACCGGAAAAGTGTCGATGGCCTCCTCCTTAGATGTTTAGGCCCGGTAGAGTCAATGGAAGTCTTGAAATAAGTACATGAAGGTGTGTGCGGTGCCCATCAATCTGGGGAGAAAATGCATTGGTTGATTCGTAGACACGGTTATTACTGGCCCCGGATATTCGATGACTGTTTCAGGTATGCTAAGGGCTGTAAATAGTGTCAGAGACACGGGAAAATCCAGAGACTACCAGCCGTAGAATTGACAGGTATAATCAAGCCTTGTCCCTTTCGTGGGTGGGCCATTAACCTGATTGGGAAAATTTACCTAGTATCATCCAAAGGCCATTTTTTCATCATAGTGGCTACAAATTTCTTCACCAAGTGGGTGGAGGCTCTACTGATGAAGAAAGTTGAGCAAAAAGAAGTCATTCAATTTATCAAAGAGAATTTGATCCACAGGTTTGGGATTCCTGAGTCAATTACCACTGACTAAGGGACAATGTTCACTGGAGAATTAGTCAGGGAATTCGCAGAGAATTACGATATCAAACTATTAAGATCAAGTCCTTATTATCCTCAGGCAAATGGGCAAGTCGAGGCCTCAAACAAAGTTATAATTAACATTCTATAGAAGATGATGGAAGACAATCCAAGGGACTGGCATAACCTCCTCTCCGAGACTTTATGGGCATATAGGACATCGAAAGGAACGCGACTGGGGTGACTCCATTTTCATTGACCTTCGGACATGATGCTGTATTACCTATGGAAGTAGTGGTGCCCTCTTTAAGGTTGCATGGAAAAACAATTTAACGCCAGAAGACTACTCACAAGCCATGATGATGGAGTTAGAGGTGTTGGACCACGTGAGGATGGATGCCCTCAATAAGATGGTCCTACAAAAAAAGAAGGTGGCCAGAGTCTACAGCAAGAAAGTAAGAAGGAAAGATTTTGACGAAGGTGATTTGGTCTAGAAGTTGGTGCTGCCCATTGGAAGCAAAGATCGGGTGTACGAGAAATGGTCAACAAACTGGGAAGGGCCATTCAGAGTCTATAAAGTATTGCTTGAGAACACCTACTGGTTATCAAGCCTATCCGGAGAAGCTCACAACAAGTACATCAATGGCAAGTACTTGAAAAGATAATATCCCACTATGTGGGAAAACATTCAAAACGAGTAGGGTTTAAATGTTTGCATCAATGGGCGTCCATTAGGAAAATTGTTGTGAAGTGGGCTGCCCAACTTTGTAACCGGTTTAACACAAATGAATGGAATGAAAATTTAGCATTAGTCATTCATCTAAGTTCAAATATCGCAAAGCCAAATACAAAAATCGTTCCAAAATAGGCTACTTCTAAAGCTGGCTACATATACAGTTCACAAAGATTACAGAAAGTAATATTGAGTATGCCGGATCTCGTCCTACTGAATCGTCCTTTCAGTGCCCCTCAGATTGGAGGAGCACGCCACAATGGAGGGATAGAGCTTCTTTATCTCTTCACCACGTTCGGTGGCCTCCTGTTTCTGCACCTTCAAGGCTTCCTTTTTGCCCACTAAAGAGGCCCAATGCCCTGACACTTCATGCCAAGCGGCGACGACCTTTCCTTGAAGCGTCGCAATCTCTTCCTCTCAAGCTTTTATTTGGGCAATGTGGTTGTCAGCCGCCAGCTTGGACTGCTTAATGTCCTCAGCAAGGGTCTCTACTGCTTTCTTCTGAAGACCGTAGGAAGCATTCAGAGCCTAGAAGTGACTCATCTAGCGATTGGCGTCTTCTCTCTAGATGGAACAGGTGGAGAACTGGGCCCGCAAGCTACTGATTCTACCTTTTAAGGAGTGCATCACTACCTTTTTAGTGGCCAAGAGGTCTGAGGATAGAAGAACCTCTATAGCTTGGAGCGACGCCTGTACAGTAGCCTCATCCATCGAGTCAAAATCAGAAGAGAAGAAAACCTTCACCTTTTCCTTGGCGGCAACTGCTTCCTCTGGAGACACCACAGTGGGGACAGCGGGAGGAGGATTGAAGACACTTAGGTCCATTGTAGCCAAAGGGTCCTCCCAAGATAGCTCTTCCTCCATGGCAGCACTAATGGACACCAGAGCCTACAAAGGAGAAGCACAAATCAGTAAGGATGTGTCATCACAAAAGGAGGCTGGCGCGACAAAGTCCATACCGCTATGGGAGAAGGGGCCTGGTCACCAAGGGTCCTGGTGCCCATGACGTCCTCGGTGGCCACAGGTACGGTGTCCTATTGGCCACTAGCAACTTCCAAGCCCCGAGCGACCTCGTGGAAGCTTAGGACTTCCTTCTCTCCACCTGCTCCCTCTGAACCTTCATCGCTGGAGACCTCTAGAGTACCAGCGACCCCTTTGAATTTTGACTGACTAGCCAACCTTCCAGACCTACGGGAACCAGCAGAAGCAGTCTGCTTTTTGTCCAGTGTCTGTTTAGCTTTGACACTGGAGGAGGCCTTAGGTTGCTTAGGTGTTTTTTCACCTAAGGGAGCTGCAAACCACAGACAAAATCAGGGAGAAATAGAGAAAGGAAGAAAGCAGAAAGAAGGACGGTTACCTTGGTTGGCCTTTCGGACTTTGCTCTTGCCCGAGGCAGCAGACGACTTTCCTCTTGAAGCCAAGGGAGAAAGGGCACCTGAAAGCAAAGAAAGGGTCAAATATCGACATGAAGTCCTAGGTGACCAGAAAATTACCGGACATACCTTGATCAGGTGAAGAAAGAATGAAGTTCTGAGAGACATGCCCCCACCAGGAATCGAAAGAATCGGTCATCGAAGCCGGATCTCTCTCAACACAAACGATTGGCATTATTCCAGGGTCCGACAGCCTTTCCCGGTGCTTCTCAATGAACTCTTTAATGTCGGCCTCTAACAAAGAGACCCTACTGTCATCCTATTTAGAAAGATGCTAGGTAACGTCCGGACAATCCTGTATCAAACCAAACTGACGGCACCACAGCTGTGGCATATAAATCTTGCAACATACCCCCAACTGCTTACCACCCCCTTCAACATAGCAGAGGTCCCACTTAAAAGGTGCCGAGCCTCGCAAACCAAACACCAATCTCTTTTATGCTCCTCAAGCATGCCAGACATATACCGTTGTAAGTGTACTAGGAGGACATCCCATTCCTCCCCGTGATCAAAAAGAAACATAGGAGGGGCATCCTGCCCCCTTAAGTTCAGAAAGTACCTTACTACCTCCTCCTGAGATAGGGGGTAGGGGCAGTAAGAAGTTGCAATCCCAGGGGCGACCTCATCCCTCCAAGGCAAAGCCAAAGAGCGTAGGGCTGGGAAGTATAAAAGGAGCCACAATTAGAGAAGCCAAGCCGATGGTGGTAGCTCCTTGAAAGGCTCTGAGGTGACAGCCACGTATAGTCCCCGGTAACAGTGACAGAGGAAAATGTTGGCTAGAGAGACCTGCTGACCCTAGTGAAGTGCAAAGGCTAAGTTCTTGGTCTCTTTGGTAAGCTGGCCAGCTGGGGAACAAGTGATGTACTTGGCAACTAAGTACCACATCAGAGCCAAGTTTTGACTTGGTAGGTCCAAATCCTTGGCCCGCCTTATTACCTGCAAAAGAGGAAAATTAGTGGTTAGGAATGCTAGAAAACAGAGGAGACATAGGCAGCAACCAAGTTAAGAGACACTGAAAGAAGAGGCGATGGGCAGAGAAACCAACGCCTCCTCTAAAGAGCAGTCTTCCTCTGGGAAAACGGCGGAAGCAGCCTCCTCCCCCTGCAAAGGGAGGCCAGTAATCACCATAACATCCCGCAAAGTCACCGACATTGGACCATGTGGAAAGAGGAAAGAGTTGCAGCCGTGGCTCTAGAAGCGCAGGGCTCCCATGATCAGGTCCCTATCGAAATACTGCTGGTGTAGGGACAGCTCAATAAGGTCAGCTATACCAACCTGCTTCCAGCGACTTTCAAAGTATGGCCGCAAAGTGGCCACCTAGGTTCCGTACTCCGACGCATTAGGAATCCATATTCTTTGTTTACCAGGAGCGGCGAAGGAATCCCGATGGAGGAGAAGAGTTTCTCCCTTAAGCAGCGGAAAGGGCATGCCCGAAAGAGTTGGGGAGGACGGAGAAACAGTTAGACATTGTTGAAGGTCACCCTAAATAATAAATAGATGTGTTTAGAACAGAGGAATGTTTTGAAGGACAAAGAAACACTAAAAGAGGGATCTATACCTATTTGGTGACCAAGGCTGCAGAGGTAGAGAGAGCTAGAGAGGTTTTTGAGGCTGCAATACAAAAATGGGAGGTCAGTTTCTGAAGGGATTTTGACAGAGTTTCCTCTGTAATTGGGAGTTCCCAAAAATTACCTGCAAGCAAACACACTCCTAAAATACACCCCAGTACGCCCTATACCAACCAAGCAACAATTCCCAAACTTCAAACTTCAGATACACTCGAGACCTTGGAGGTCACTGGGAACTCTCAAGGTCACCAGAAAGTACAATGGTCACCCAAAATCGAAATGATGGAGTTCGAGAAGATACGTACCTGACATCTTGTTGAGCGATTTACAGAGCTTTCGACGGTAGAAAGAAGGAAAGTGATGGTGTTTCTGGAGAAAAACGCGGATTGTTAGAGTTAACAAAAAGTCGTAGAAATGAAAAGAGGAGAAGGAATCGCAGGCTTACCAATGGGTGTCGACGGCGACGGAACTCTTTCAGACAACTGAGCTTCAACGATGTTAGAAAGCAGAACACCGAGAGATTGTGTGAAGGTGGTGACGACGGCAGAACGGTAGAAATGCGAGGAGAAAAGGAGAAGAAACTTTAGGGAAGCTTTTGAAAACCGTCTCTCCGGGTAAGGAGTAACCCTTATATATTGACGGCACTAGACTCTTTTGAGAGCTGAAGAGGTTATGTTTTAAAAGGGTGCAGCGAACAGGGCTGCTTCAGGCGAGCTATTTGGTGCGTTTTTGTCAGAAAGTCCTTTGAAATCTCGATGTCCGTGTCTATTCAATGACTTATGTCTGGATGGCCAGTACAAGGAGTTACTTGAGTTATTACCAATCATAGGTGGAGGACCTTTGGGTATAACCTCGAGAGACAAAGTATCCAAAGGATCTAACCAGATGTTCAAAGACCACCATAGGGCTTATTCTTCTAAGCCCAATGGTGCAGGGGGCAATTGTTTACACCGAAAAAATAGTTCGGTCTATTTTTACTTTCTTGGGCCGAAAATTTGAAGCCCAAAGAAAGTCCATAGTTTGAAGTCCAAAAACTGGCCTTGGCCCACTAGATTTCAGTGTCCAGTAGAGAAGGACGTATTAGAGTTGGAATTGAATTGGGAATCTGGGAGTCCAAGTTTAAAGAGGAGATAAAAGGATAAGATGATAGACACCAGCCCAAATTCTATCTCTATTAGATAAGATAGAGTTTCATCCAAATGTATCTCTATCCAGTGAGATACAATTTGATCAGGATTACAAGTTTGAATTAGATTGGGACACTCAACATCTTTGGCTATAAATAGGAGTTTTGAAGAAGGAAGAAGGATCCAACCCTTGACAAATCAAAACCTGGCACTCCAGCAAATCCTTGCACTTTTTAGTTTATTTCTTCTTCAGCAATCCTTTATTTTCCCTAGCCTAGCATTTTTTCTTTCCAATTTTCATTAGCTATTTCTTCAACTTTCTTAATCATTGCGTGTTTGCCAATTTGTTTATCAAAAAAATAAAGTACTTTCTGTTAGATTTCTGTCCCTTTTCTAGCAATACACAGTCGTTTTGATTTTCAGTCAGTGTACAAGGCGCAATAATTTTTTTCATATTTTTCCTAGTTTGGAACACTTTAATTTCCTGACACGCTCTCAAACCGAACAAAGGGCTACGTGTTGTTCTTTAGTCAAATAAAGGCCAAACACCTTGGATTCAAAAATCTAGTTGGATAATGTTTTAGATAGAATGGAATTCTATCTTGAATAGATGGGTATTTGATAAAGGATATTGAAGAAAATTCTAGTTTGAATAAAAATTGATTTACGTGTATGATGGAGAAATAGGGGCATGGTTGGAGCTTGAATGTGAATGGAATTGCTTTTATGTGATTGAAGTGAAAGAAGGGCATTGTCGTAAATTTATTGGGAATTAAGTGAATTTCAAGAAAAGACGAGATGGTGTTGATAGTGAGTTGTGTTTCTTTATTGTGATAATGTTGTATATCTCCAGTGTGGAAAAAGTGAATTAGGTATGTATTGCTTTGGATGGAATGGCAATTTCCGTGATTAATTAAGTGGGAGAACCGATGGCCTTTAGCAACCAATGGGAAGGGTGACGGTGTTCCTACTCCTACTAAGTACAGTTGCAAAGGTTGTTCGATCTCATTATTCCACCAAAAACCCATGGCAAACTTTTAATCACTTCTCGAAACGCGCAAAAGGCTAGACGGTGATTTCTGATCATTTTGAAGCTCTTAAAGGCAAGTGGGTTTTTGCGTATGGATGTGTGGATTTTCAAACGGAAGGTGTGCGTGACATCTATTTGATTTGTTGGAGACTGAGTTGAGGAAGATTTGTGAAGTGACTTTTGGGTGGACTGTTTTTTTATTGTTGTTGCAATAACTTTCAGATTTATTTTAGTGGAGCTTAATTTTTCGAGAAGTTATTCTTTTTTTCTGTCTCAAGTGTTTTTAGTTTTGTTTCTAGTTATTTTATTCACTTGAGTTGTTCCTTAATTATTTGATTAATTGTCTTTGATTAAGAGTGGTATAGAGAAATCCTCTGTTGAGGTTAGTATGAGGCAGTTGTACTATTGGGTGTGAAAATATTTCATGGGAAGTGAGGTTGAGTGATAGTGTCAAGGGTTAAGTGTAGTCGGCTCAGTAAAGCCTTGAGTAATTCTATTGTACTTCGGTGAAAGTGATTAAGCTGGGTGAGAGCCCCGCAGAAGTAGGCAAGGAGTTTCAAACTGCGTTAACAAATTTTTGGTGTTCTTGTTATTTTGCTTTGCATGATTTTATTTTTGTTCGTGTCAAAGAAGTTTGCGGAAAGTTTGCGAAATAATTAACCCCCTTCGGTTTTTCAATTGGTATCAGAGCGGGTCACCGTTTTAGAACTTGTTGACAAATTGGTGCAGATCCTAGTTTCGCAAACATGACTAATTTTGTGATGAATTTGTTAAGGGACAATGGAGAGAAGAAGAAAGGATTAGCATTGCATGCCAAGATTAGTAAAGTCGCGAATGACTTAGAAGATGAATCCGACAAGAACGAGGAGATGGAGCTATTAACATGAGAGTTCAATAAGTGGCTAAAGAGAGTGAAAAAGGACAGACCTGAGTTTAGGCAAAAAGGCGAGAGCTCATTGAACAACAATTTCAATCAACAAGCCAAAACTCATAAAGAAGAAAGAAAAGTAAAGAGAATTCAATGCCATGAGTGTCAAGGCTTCGGATATGTTCAAGCAGAATGTACTAATACTATGATGAAGAAAAAAGGAAAATCCTATATGAGCACTTGGAGTGATAATGAATCAGGAAGTGAAGAAGAAGTTGTTAATAATGATGCGTTGGTTACTTTGTACAGCAAAAGTCTAGTTACTTGTTTAACAGTAACTGAGAAGGAAGTAACTGAAGATGAAAAAGTGAGTAAATTTGATAATTTCAGGAAAATGCAAACGATTCAGCTCAAAGCTCAATTTTAGATTATGACAGTGATGAAAGTGGGTCAAGTGATAAAATGGAGAACATTTATGAGGCTTATGAACTAATGTACGAAAAATGGGTAAAAATATGCAGAAAGAATAAAAGATTGAAGGAAGAGAATCCCTCCATAAAAAACATCATCCAAGAATTAGAAAAGAATTTGATGTTGACATCAAATGAGCTTGGTGAAGCTCGAATGAAATTAGTAAGTACCAAAAAGGGATTGAGAATGTTAAATGGAGGTACCGAAAAGTTAGAAAAGTTATTAAAAATTGGTAAAGTTAAGAAAAGTTGTTGAAAATTGGTAAAGTTAAAGGGGATCTTCAAGGCATTAGCTATAAGGGTGAGTGCTCTAAAGTGAATAAGGAGAAAAATAATATGTCCAGATCTGTCCAAGAAGAAGAAACATCGAGAAAGAATCAAAGATTTATACCGACATGTCATTTCTGTAGAATCACTAGACATATACGGCCAAGGTGTTATCAGTTACTACAAATGATATTTCAAAAGGGTCAAAACCGAAAATCTAGATGCTCTTCGTTAAATTTCCAACAGCATCCCATGGTATCGAAGCAAGCTTGGATTAGAAAGGGTCAAGTACAAGTACAAAAACATAGTGAAGGAAAAACAAGAAAATATACAGATCCACAGTTAGTTACTGTTTGTGAAGTAACCAGTCAAATAGAGGATAAGTCAGTTACTTCTGAAGAAGAAATCGATGACCGAGATAATGTGACGAGGAATAAGCCTAGGTTTGAGATTCTTCGAGAGGCACAAGGACAGTGTGCTTTACATTTTTGAAGTATTTTTTATTGTTAAAAAAAACAAAAAAAGGGAAAAGAAAAGTCAAAAAATTGTTTTCTTTAATTCTTCTTTAGTTTTTTGTTGTTGCCATTGTCGTCTCGTCTTTTCAGTAGTTTGTATTGTGACTTATATTTGGTTCCACCAAAGACTCCTCAGCTCTCTCATCAGTGTGGGTCTCTCTCTCGGGTATCTTTCTCTCTCACTGTACTGACAACACTTATAGTTCATTGCTTGGGTTTATGAATTTGATCAGTCTGATAAAGATGAAATTGAAGTAAGTAGTGATATGTTGACATGTGTTTGAATGGTGATAAATTATCTTCTTGGCGTGCTTATGATTGTTCCGCTGCATCTATTGGTGATTATTATGATTATGTTTTTTGTCTCAAGGGGAAGACATCAGATTGTTTATGGTGAATGTTCCATTCAGGGGGAGATTTCAAGGTATATGTATGACTATTTGTCTTACTTTTTGGCATCTTTTTGTCCCAAGGGAGAGAAATTTAGATGGTTGAATAAATTTGATGTTCCAAAATGTTCTTTGGAACTTGATTTTGATTAAGGAGGAGTATTTGCCATATATGGATTGTGCATTTGATTTATATGTCCAATTATGTTATTCAGGAGGAGTTTCATATTTGTGACAAATAATGCCAAAAAGGGGGAGATTGTTAGGATATATTTTATATATTCCTTATTTAGTTTTGGCATTTTAAATTGGACATATAAATGAAGAAAATAAGATGTGTATTAATTAGATGTTGAGTGTTGGAATTGGGATATTGAAATTGCGTGGTACACGTAGACTCTTTTAACTTGGTTGAGTTGGGGTCATATACGTACATCACAGTTAGTGTTTAAATGAATCTCCACAGTTGGTGTTTAAATTGAAGTCTATGAACACACGTCAGTGTAAGAAGCCTAGTGGGATGTGTATGTTACTGAAGTAGTGGAGTCACATGTCTTGGAAGTAGGTTTTGGACTGGCTACGTATATGATGATTTTGAGCTGAATAACGCAATTATGTATGTGACTTACGAAGTATGTGTGCGGCAACTAAGTTGGGTTGCGAAATAATTAACCCTCGACAATTTTTCAGTAACAATTAATTTCTCGGTTAAGAGAGAGAGAGAGAGGGGGGACCGTAAACCAACTAATCTCATGTAGGCATGGAGTTAATGGAGAATCACGTAATGATGATTCTGCTTATCTCACAATTGCATACCTTCATTACCAAACCAATCTCAAAAGAGTACATATTTTTGGTAACTATTCCTACTTGAATTTTACTCTTTTGTCAGGTTCACAGATGGTTATAAAAAAATTAATAAGCTAATATATTTACATAAATAATGAAAAAAATATTTTTATAATATAAATTTTATTTTTGTCTTTTTATATGATATTTATAGAGTCAATGAAGAATTTTGAAATTACCAACTTAAATATAATTGATAAAGTAAACACACGCAAGAGGGGATAAATTGTGTGTGAATTAAAAATTTTGCAAGTTTTTTCAATTTGTATAATAAACATATCCTAGTTAACGAATAAAAATAGTATAAGTCTGTCAGACAATAAAGCCTTTTATGGGATGAATCAAAACACTTTAAAAATCGAAGGCACCTATTAAAACTGAAAGGAACAGTCAACAAGTTGAAAATAGAAGGGATCTATTATAAAAGTGAAGAAGCCTCTTGCTGAAATGAACACACAAATATAAAAAATAATGAGAGAGAGAGAAGAAGGACACAGTTGATTTATAATAGTTCGACTTATAACTCGAGCTTACGTTTAGTCCAAAAGTATCTAACTTGAGTGTTTCACTATAAAAATCTGAGTATTAAATTTGACAAGTCTTTCCAAGCTTACGATTATATATTTTTCAAGGTTCTCTAACCTTCCACACTCGAAGTGTATAACATGCTTTTAAAAACTCACAGAAAAATAAAATAACAATTTCTCTCTTGATAGAATGATTTCATTTTGTAAGGTATAATAAGAATGATATGACTCTCAAGAATATAGGTGTTGCTCAAATGTTTCAAAAGTCTGAGTATGTTCGTTGCTTCAGAAGTGTTGTTGCTCTTCCTTAAATAGTTAATTTCTTCAACTAGTCGTTGTTTCACTTGCATCTTTAGTCAACTGGATGGAATTAAATCTGAATAACTTCGATGTCATCTTTGCCAAAAATCTTCCAGTAATGACGGGGCTAATATATGACCTTCATAATTTGTAGGATCCTTTCTGATAAACCATTTCTAATAAAGTAAGTTCATAATGAAGGTTTCTGCAAGAAAGAAAGCGTATGTCTTATGATTTTATTTCTTTTTGACAATAAAATCACTAATTATAAAAGGAAATAAATCTATTTTGAATTTTAAAATATTATACAATTATCATCAAAATCGTCAATTATAAACCTTGAGTTAACAATCTCTCCTTTTTTATGATGACAAATAATAATAGATATATTTTTCAAAATTCAAAGAGATAATAGATAATGTCGAAAAATACCTGTGATTTTTATATGTTTAGACATAATTAGAAGAAGCCTGTTGTTTCCAACTTTCTTGTTTCCTGCTCTTTTCTTCATCTGCTTCTTTTTATAGAAGCAGACATATTTTTTTAGCATAAAGTTGAACTCGTCATCTCCATCTATGTACAACTCAGTGTCAGTTTCATCACCGTTTGATTTGTTAGTTGCATTCAGTGTCGTTTCTTTTTTGTAGGAGGATCCTTCATCTCGCCTAAGTTCGGTTTCATAGATCATCATATTTCCTCGTAGCCAGTCGAGTGAAATAGTATCTAGATCCTTTGCCGTTTCCAGAGCTGTCACCTTAGGTCTCCATTCCTTTGATATTGACCTCAGAATCTTTGTTACGAGCTCGTCATTGGGATATATCTTTCCCAAGTTCTTTAAGGCCGTGATGATGTTGTTGAACCGTCTGAAGAATTCGTCTATGGTCTCTCCCTATTTCGTGCCAATAGTTTCGTATTGATGCACTAAAAGACTTATTCTATGCTTCTTTACCTCATTTGTTCCTTCAAAAGTGACATGTAGTTTGTCCCACATTTTTTTTGTTGTAGAGCAATAAGATATTTTTTTCATATTTTTCTGGAGACAATGCACATATCAAGTGATGTTTTGCTTTAGCGTTTAGTTGTGCATTTCTCCTTTCAGCATCAGTCTATACTTCTACGTTATCGAAAGTGGGAATTGTAGCTCTAACTCTAATTGCTTATCATACTTTGATAACTACAGATTGAAGATATATGGTCATTCTCTCTTTCCAGTATGAGTAGTTGTTTCCATTGAAGTAAGGAAGCTTTGAGACAAATTGTCCTTTAAAACTTCTCAAGGTGTTTGCCATGATCTATCACAAGCTGTAAAACCCAATAAATATGAAACCTCTCTCTGATACCAAATGATAAAGCAAACACACACAAGAGGGGGGTGGATTGTGTGTGACTTAAAAATTTTGCAAGTTCTTTCAATTCGTATAATAAACAGATCTTAGTTAATGAATAAAAATAGTAGGAGCCTGTCAGACGATAAAACCTTTTAAACGACAGAAACCTGTTAGGCCATAGGAGCCTTTTGTGGAATAGGATCATGCTTAAACAAAAGGAGCCTACTGAATGATGAATCATGTCAAAACAGTTTAAAAACCGAAGGCTCCTGTTAAACTGAAAGGAATCGTCAGCAGGTTGAAAACAGAAGGGACCTATTATAAAAGTGAAGGAGCCTCTTCCTAAAATGAAGACACACACAATATAATGCAGAAATATAAAAGATAATGAGAGAGAGAGAAGAAGGACGTAGTCTATTTATACTGGTTTGACTTACAACCCAAGCCTATGTCCAGTCCCCCAATATCGAACTTGAGTGTTTCACTATAATAATCCGAGTATTAAATTTGACAAGCCTTTCCAAGCTCAGGAGTACATATTTTTTAAGGTTCTCCAACTCGAAGTGTATAACAAGCTTTTAAAAGCTTACAAAAAAATAAAATAACAACCTCCTCTCTTGATAGAGTGACTTCACTTTCTAAGGCACAATAAGAATTATATGACTTTTAAGAATATAGAAGCTGCTCAAATGTTTCGAAAGTCTGAGTATGTTCGTTGCTTCATAAATGTTGTTGCTCTTCCTTCAATAGTTAATTTCTTCAACCAATCGTTGCTTTACTTGCATCTTTAGTCTACTGAATGGATTTAAATCTAAATAACTTCGATGTCATCTTTGCTAAAAATCTTTCAGTAATCAGATATGAACTTCATAATTTGTAGGATCCTTTCGGATAAACCATTTCTAATAAAGTAAGTTCATAACGAAGATTTCTGCAAGAAAAAAAGCGTATTTCTTATGATTTTATTTCCTTTTAAGAACAAGACCGTTAATTATAAAAGGAAATAAATCCATTTTGAATTTTGAAATATTATATAGCTATCATCAAAATCGTTAATCATAAACCTTAATAAAATATAAAGAGAGAAATATAGATGAAAAAACAAAATTTTTATAATAAAAAATTAATTAATATATCTTTATTTTACTGTAATTCTCTCTAAACTTGACTAAATAACTCTAGACAATTAAAACGTATTGAAAAACCGTAAGGGGGTAGTTTCGCAAACTATCCGATTTTACGTTCACAAATAAAAGCAAAAATCAATCAAAAGAAAAATAGCAGATGACACCAGAAATTTGGTAACACAGTTCGGCACTCATTGCCTATGTCTGCGGGGCCCTCACCCAGCTTAATCACTTTTACCGAAGTACAATAGATTTACCTAAGGCTTTATTGAGTCGACACCACTCAACCCTTGACACTATCTCTCAAACTTATTTTCCGTGAAAGATTTTCACACCCAATAACACGACCGACCCGTGTTAACCTCGTCAGAGGATTTTTCTCAACTACTCTTAATGAAAGACAGTTAATAAAAATAATTAATGAACAACTCAAGTGATTAAAATAACTAGAAATAAAAACGAAAATACTTGAGACAAAAGAAAAGAACAACTTCCCGAAAAGTTAAGCTCCACTGAAATAAATCTGGAAGTCGTCGCAATAATAATGGGAAAGCAGTCCACCCAAGAGCTACTCCACAAATCTTTCTCAATTTAGGACCCGTTTGGTTCAGCTTTTGGGGGGTGGAAAAGCACTTTTTTCCACCGCAAAAGCTATTTTAAAGAAAAAATAGATGTTTGGCTGTAAAGTCTAAAAGCGCTTTTAGACTATAAATAGCTTTTTTAAAAGCTAAAATACAGCTTTTCTAGAAGCTCAAATTTGGAGCTTTTTTAAAAAGCCCCTCATTTTAGCTTTTTCGGGTAGCAAGATTTGCGTCACTTACGTATATAACAAATTTTAAAACATTACTTTTGTTTCTTCTGTTTACGTAACTCTGTCTTCTCCGATTCTCCAAACTATACGATACACAGCACAACAACATCTCCTCTTTTTTTCACAACAGATCAAGTTAGTTTTTATTTCATATTTTGGAAACGTCTGGGTTTAATTTATTCACGATCGTCTGCGTTCAACGCAGAACGTCGTCTGCGTTTCAACGCAGACCTCTGCGTCTGCGATGAAACGCACTG
>JAOTAY010000003.1:30442436-30491198 GCA_025629805.1 Erythroxylum baracoense | reverse complement strand
TACGCCATCGTCTTCAACCCTCCTCCATGAAGACCACCGCACCACGCTATTGCCACCACTGAACATCTGAAGGAGGAAAGAAGGCTACTGCTCGCCTTGATCTACACTCAAAGCTATGACCAATCACTACCTGAAGGCCCAACCCAAAACCTGAAGAATTGGTTTTGGGGTGTGTTTTTTGAGTTTTCAATTTTTTCCTAATTGTGAATTAGTTGGAACTTGGATGTTGAATGTTGGAATTTAGTTTTGTGATTTCAGTTGGATCTTAGATTTGTGATCGATTGGAACTTAGTTTTGTGATTTGCGATATGTGTGTATCTGGGTTGAATATTGGAGTTGAATGATTCACAATTTTGTGATTTGAATATTGGAGTTCAATGAGTCACAGTGTTGCTTTTGTTTTGTGATTTGCGTGGGTTGAATTAGATTGGATATTGAAATTGAATGATTATTTGGTTGATTTATAGTTTGGTTTTGAACATTGGTTTAAGTTTAACTGATTAAGAGAAATTTATGATATGAATGAAATGCACGGCCTGATGTGAATATGTGATGAAGTTGATGAATTAGATTGATTCAATTGAAAGTTTGTAAGTTGAAATAACTTAAATTGAAATTTTAAACCGAGAACATTAAAGTTGCAAACTTGCAAAGACTTAAATAACTAATTGATACATTCTTAAAATTTGTGAAATGGTATTTCATTTTTAGTATTTGAGTATTGTCTTTAGGTAAATAATTAATTGAGTGTAAAATTATGCAATTGTAAATTAATAATAATTTGGTTGTAGTTAATGATAGTATTTAGGTATTAGCTTTGGGTAAATAATTAATTGAGTATAAAATATGTTGAATTATTTGATAATATATATGTGTGGGCTATCATAAATATTTATAATAGATAATGTATGAAAGTAGTGATGTAAATGTTTCCAAAAGGAATTTTTTTTTCAAATTGTGAACATGTTGTACGCTCCATCCATTTATACTTAGACTTATTAATATCAATTAAAAATCATAAAAGCAACTTATATATTTGAGAACCAAATATAGAATGGTGTATAAAATATTATGGTTTGTTCAAAATGAAAAGAAGATTCAAAGCTTTAAATAAGGGGAAAAATTTTTCTAAAGAAATTATATCCTTCAACTTGATCCTCATGTTATGAATATATCTTTCAACTTAATTATCATATTATGAATAGATGTGTATGAACAATTGTATAAGATATGTCATTCATTATTTGGCGATTATGCAAATCATACCCTTCAACTTAATCCTCATGTTTGAAACTTTGAATTGAAATTGTTCAAAATTGTTGGAAATAGAAATTGTTTATATATGTTTTGTGGTTGTTAGAAATGAAAATTGTTTATGTATGTTTTGTGATTGTTGGAAATAAAAATTGTTTATGTATGTTTTGTGTAATTATATATGTTGAATAATTGAATTATTAGTTTTTGACTTATAGTGAATTATGTTCGATGAAATTGAATTGTGTATAATTTAATCATACAAAATGAGTTATATTATATAAGATGGGCATGCATATTGTGTAATGAAATTATGTGTTACTTATTTTGATATATGTATGTTTGTGATTATTGGAAATGGAAATTGTTTTATAAATGTTTTGTGATTATTGATAGGCACGTCGTAACGCTAGTCAAAATAAAATAACTAGATTACTACTGTAGCAGTGGTGAGTTTAGGTCGATTCCACAGAGAGTGTGTGAAAAGTTGTTAAAATGAAATTCATCGGTGTTTAGGAAGGTTTGGATTTTGGAGTAAGAAAATAAAATGAAACAAGTTAATAAAAACAAATTAAAGAAAACGTGCGAAAAATGATAAAATTGGAAAATTCGGTAGGGATCTGGTTCTTTAGTCCAATCTCGGCCTACACCCTGATTAAGCATAATTCATTGATTTGTTGCTCTTTTATATCTCTTATCAGTTATCGGTCGTAGATTAACAACAAGCAATGTTAATCCTAATTTTTCCTTAGATCCTAGTTAATTACGAAGTGCTTGTTAATTAATCCTAGCTATCGAGAAACCTAGAATAAGCTCTCTAAATTTATCCAGACACCCATCTTACGAATCAAAAAAATAGACCAATTTAGATAATAATCACATAAGCTCGGGTTATTTAATCTATGTTATGTTATCTCTAATGATTCGGAATCAGTTGCTACACATGAATTGAGAATACAATGATTACGTATTGCATTCGATTCTAGCAATGGGTTTTCATGAAAAACGATTCAATAGAACATTAAAATCATCATCATTCAAATGCTCAATCAATTCATACAAGATAAGATAATTAATTTCTAATGAGAGAAAGAAATAAAAAATAAAAAATACTTAACCCAGGTCGTCGACGTCGATGTCGCCTCTGAACCGGCGTCAGGAACTTAACCTTCCATAGGTCTCTCTAAAGAAAATAGTTCAGCCCACTCAAATAATCCTACCAAAGCCCCTTTCGGTTCTTCACTCACTGTCGTAAGCTTCTCTTCAACTCACTCCTATTCATTGATTTGATAAATAAAGATTAAGGTTCACCTTACAATTCACACTTTTTCCTCTCCCGTGACTCTCTTATATTTTCCAGTCATGCTACTGTTTGTTCTTTTCTTTTGTTTCTGCCCCTCAATTGTAGCTTTGATGTGACGATTTAATTCAATGGACCAGACTCACTGTTCACACAACTTAAAAACCTAAGCATGAAACGCAGCATATGCGTTGCGTTGAACGCATACGCTTGCATTCAACGCAAAACACAAACGTATGTGTTACATTTAACACATACGCGTTGCGTTTAACTTAACTTTTCCCAGTCGCTGCGTTTTGTTTATATGCTGCTCTTTGGACGTTGTCGTTTAACTCCTTAATGTGTTATTGTTTCACTCCTTGCTTATTTATCTGTTGTCACATGCGTTTTGCCTTCTTCTTTGTATTTTGATTTTTTTCTTCTTCTTGTCTTTTAATTTTCTTCTTCTTGCTCCATGAAGACAAGTGAAAATTAATCTTGGAAAATAACCTAAATGTAATGCTTTCGACTCACTTTAATTTCTTTGCTTCCAAATTGTACCTAAAATCATATATAAATTAAAGTGAGTATCTTAAGCATTTTTGTATCATTAATCACTAAGTGTAAATGATTAAATGTATCGAAAATTAAACACATATCAATGGAATTCCTTCCAAGTGAGCTCATAATTAAGCCAATCAAGGAACCTCGACTTGAAATTCCATTTCCTATTCTAGCTCAGTGGAATTCAATTTCAAGTAGGGCAATGAGGAATTTTAAAGAGGTTGAATCAAACAAGGTTGAGGACATAACGGATCATCTACAAACGAGGCTCACAGTAAAGGAATCATTCAAAAAGAAGATTAAGGAGCGTTTAGCAAAAAATAACCCCTAACATAGCACAAAAGAAAGAGGAACCAGGGGATTTTTACATTCCTTGTAGTATCAATAGAGCCAAAATAGACAGGGCATTCGCAGATTTGGGAGTGAGTATCAATATGATACCCTATACCTTTAGTCAAAAGTTCAGGTTAGGAGAGTTAGAACCCACAAAGATGTTAGTAAAGACAGTCAACATAATAGTTCATCAACCGAAGGGGATCATTAAGGATGTGCAAGTACAAATTGAAAATGTTACCTTTCCCACAGACTTCTATATATTGGATATTAGAGAAGATGTGGAAACCCCAATGGTCCTCGGATGACCATTCTTGGCCACTGCTCGCTCAATAATTGACTTTGATGGGGGTGAACTAATTCTGAGGGTAGGAAAGTAGCAAATAACATTAAAAGAAGCACTGTATGGGAGGTGACCCATGGAATGTTATTTTACTTGAGTTTTTCTCTAGATAGTTTGAATTTTGTAGTTAGGTTATTTTGTTTCTAGATAAAATCGGGAAGACATAGGACTTCAACATGAATTTGATGATCAATGAAGTATGCAAAGAGAGTTGAAAGGACCATAAAGAGTTAAGAAGAGGTTTAAGAAAGTAGAGAATGACAAAAGGAAAAAATAAATTCATTGGTGGAAAAAGTGTAGGCCACGATCGTGGCCTGTGGCAGGTTAAAAAAAAGAGACACGCAACTATCATTATCAAATTTTACCATTCTACCCTCCAATCACCTATATATTCATTTCTAACTTTGCTTTTTCACTCACTTTCATTTTTTACTTTATCTCTCTAAGCTTTAAACCTCCAAACACTCTCACTTCTCTCTACCCAAATTTTAAACTTCCAGTTTCTTCCAACTTCTACCAACTTGCAAGCCAGTATGTCATGCATCAAGCAAACAGTAAAGTACGATCAATCAGCAGGGTGAAACCAAGTCTCGGGACAAGGGAAAGGAACAAGGCAGCTGATTACAGAGCACCTTTCCCAATCTTCTCAGATGAGGAAGGTACCTTTTTTCATTCTCTTCACAATAAACAAATTATGGTTCCAAAGTATTTTCATTTTGAAACTTTAGATAGATTAGAATTGCAAGACAAAGTCGAAAGTTTAGCAGAGAAAATTTAATGGGGTCAATTCTTTCAATTTCAATTCTCAGTTTACGAATAACTTACCTTAGAATTTTTTACATCCCTTCAATACGAATCCAACAAACCTAGGGAATTGTGGTTTAGGTTGTAGGGACAACCTTACAGGCTTGTTTATGAAACTTTGTATGGAATTTTTGGTTTCCCCGAGTCGTCTATAGTGGATCAGTATGATGATTTCCGTTTCAACCCCTACTGAACTGAACTAACTGGCTTAGAGTGTTTCAATGCAAAGAACGCACACAACAACATCATTAGGAGCCACGAACACTTGTTGATGAACAAATTCATGTGTCAAACTGTTTTTGACAAAATAGAAACCAATAGGTGTTTAACGAAAGAACTTTTCATGTTATGGTGTATGGATCATAACGTCCCAGTTTTCACAACCACCCATATCTTTAACATAATTATTGTTGCTCGAAAGAAGAGGAACAACAACTTAGGAATGGGATACTTGGTTTCATCCCTAGCTAATTACTATGGAGTTGAGTGCAACGGACTAACAATTTACCATCCTGAATTCATAAGACATCATTATTTATGGCGACCTAAAATCCTGAAATCCTATAATAATGAACTTTGGGATATTAGTGCCAAGGCACATGTCAAGGGCAGGACTGGTCAAGCGAGTTCCAGTGCTCAATAATAACAAGAAGAGGATTCGACCACTGAGGAATTTGAAGAAGAAGAAGAAACAGAAGAATTGGGCTGGAAGAAAGTACTGGATACATCTCCGCAAACACCAAGGTAATTATAGATACACTTGCAGAGAACTCCAGAAGGATTAAGGAGATGGCCCGAACTCATTGACATCAGAGCTAGGACAAACGTCGTATCCATCATTATTTCGAGACTTAGGGCATTCAACTGCCACCTCCAACACCATCCTTGCCTCCTTCACTATGAGACTTTGTTTTAACCCCTTTCTTTTTAAAGTTAGCCTTCATTTTTTAATTTAATTTATGATTCTTCTTTCCTTATGTGTGTGATTGTCCCCTTCTCACATTGAGGACAATGTGTTGTTCAAGTGTGGAGAAGGTTATGTGTTTTGCTTTGAATGTGAATTTACAGATTATATGATAGTTATTAGGTTGCATTTTGTGAATTATGTGGATGTGTCAAAGGCTTAGATGGATTAGAATTGATTTAATTTTAAGCATAGTCTGTTAGGTTGTGAAGAATCATTAGCTCGCAAAATTAGTGAATTGGGGTCTTTGACTAAATATGCAGCTTAATTAAGATTTAGTGTTAGTTTGTCACCCTCTAAATTGTAACATTCATTCACAATTTGAGGCTTTTCGACTTAAGTAACTTTGCTAGTATCTTTCATGAAAACAAGTAGTTAAAATAACAAGATAGGCGATAAAATAAATATAAAAATCAATCAAAAATCATTTTTGTTAATTTTAAAATAGATAACTATTATGTTGGGCTTTGGGTTATGAATAAAGTTAGTAGCCAGTTGAGAACATGATATAGCTGAGTAACTGGATTGACACGCATTAGAAATGTGCACCTTCACGTAAAAAGGCTATAATGAGGCTCCAACTAAGCAATTTAATAAAAAACATGACTTAGTTGAGTAACCGGATCGACACTCATTACCAATGTTTACCTCCACGTAAAAAGACTAAGTCCATGTTCAGAAAAAGTAAATAAAAAATGTGTTTTCGAATAAAAACCTACCGAACTTGTAATAGCTTGACTTTTCATGAAAACATGCTTAGGAGTAGTTACAAAGTTTGAATGACCAAAGAATTATTAATGTATGTGTGCAATTAAAAATGGTAAACAATTTAACAATTAAGTCTGGATTAATATGTATATTTAGTTTAAAGCCCCAAGATGCGGAGTTTGCATGTTAATGAATTAAAATGACTCAAATGATTGTGTTAAAATTAAATTTATTTCCTGAAGTTAAAGCTATTGTCTCATTACTGCATTGTGTGATGTGTGAACTTTTGTGTGTTTATTGTTTTGTTTTCTTGAGGACAAGCAAACATTTAAGTGTGGGATTGTTGATAAGTGTGAATTGCATCATGTTTTAGGGCTTTGTTTGATATGCATTTAATTGTTAACTTAATCGTTTAGTATCTGTTCAGGTTATAATTGTGTTAGTTTGTTAATTAATTATGTTTAAGTGTTTTTATGGGCTAATACAAGTCTTTGAGCTTAATTATTATGTTTTTGAGGTACCTTGATGTGTTTGCTAGTGTTTCAAGGTCAACATCAAAGAACGGAGAAGTTTCGGAGACACTGGGGCCAAACAACAGCCCACGATCGTGGCACAAAATGCCACGATCATGACAGAAACACTGGAGTCAGTCTACGATCGTGGCCCATATGCCACGATCATGATAGAATCCCAGGATATGGCCCACGATCATGTCCTGCTTGCCATGATCATGACAGAAGGGTCAAATGTGGCCCATAATCATGGTCTGCATCTGGCAGATGTGTAGACATTCAAAAACCTTAGGATTTCGAGGGAGTTTTTGGACCTTTTCGACCCCGGATAAACCCTAAGGCTGCGCAGAACACAAAAGATATATAAAGAATAAGACAAAAAGAAGAGGAGGAGCTTTTGCATCAGCTACTTTTGAGAGAAAACCCTAAAGAGGATTGTTGAAAAATTGAGGAAGAGAAGAAGGAAGAGAGAAGTAGAGAAGAAATCGACATCGACGTACTTCCCAAATTTGGGGTTTCCCGACATCACTACCTCCCATCTCCATCCAATATCGTATTTCCTATTATTTTCCACTTTTATTATTATATAGAATTGGGAATAGTAGTTTGATGATAGGATTTGTGAATGTTGAGATATTCTATACTCACCTTCAGGTTTTTTAATCTTTGATTTAATAAAATCTGATTGTTTTATGTTTATTGGATTTATTGCAATTGATTTATGTGATTGCATAATTTGGTAATAGGCTGAGAGAGTGAATTGAATGAAAAATAATCAAATTGGGCTAACGAGAGTTAGGTGATTTAATAAGAAGGAGAAATTACTCAAATCGGTAATTGTGTGAAGAGAGATCTCTCATAGGCTCCTGATAGTTTATTGAACAACTTCAAATCTAATTAGGGTTTTGGATAGATTGTTAATTAAGAAATTGCAATTTTCCATAATCTGATTAGGGTTTATAAATTGGGATTAATAGTTATAACTCGAGAAAGAATAATCAACATTATGATCATCTAGGACCAATAATTTGATAATTCATAATTGATTAGGTTAGCGTTAAACATAGGTAAAAATTCCCCTTTCTCTCAATTGATAGTTCCTTTAGGTTGATTCTTGAGTGTAGGTTGCAATTGTAACAGCCACATACCCCCTGGAAAAGATATGCAGGTGCTACACAAAACAGAACCCAAATAATCTAAAACATACCAAATGATCCCTTACTTGCATTTCCAGAAACTCAAGCAAACAAGTTTTATAATCCATTCAAAACATAATATACATCATACAAGTTAAACTTTTTAAATACATACTATAATTCCATTTCTGACCTGTGTTATAGTTATTACAAACCATACACAGATAAAATACAAATTCCAATATGTCTCATTACATTAAATACATCACAATAACAAACTCAAATATACATCATGTCGAAACAAAAAAACATCCATTTTTGGCCATTGCAGTTGTTTTGTCCCAGTCTTTAAACCTTCTTATTAGAACCTACATGGAGGCAAAACCACTGTGCTAAGCATAAGGCTTAGTGGGGAATAACTACACAAGACATAATCTGGCGACTGTTTCTAACAATCATCTAGCATTCGTATATAAAAAATCAAACCACATTTTAAGCATTCATTACTTATTCATATTAAAGCGTAATATGAACAATATATATCTCAGAACAAAATATAACATATCAAAATAGGGTATATTTGCTTCAGAGCAAAACTTACAAGTATTAGAACAGAATACCAAAATTTCATAACTGAACTTTAAAGTACCAGAATAAAACTTGTCTATATCAAACAAAATCTAATTATATCATAACAGAACTTAGTTATTTCAAAACAGAGCATGATTATGTCAGAACTGAGCATGTAATAGAATTCAAAACAAATTAACTTACTAATCCTTTTTACAAAAGTGGGTAATGGGACCAGAATAGGAGATACCTATGATTGGTATCACAAAATAGGAGTGACTTATGCCTCGACATCGGAGTGTCCATATCAGGAGACACCGAAGTGTCAATATTAGGAGAGACTTATGTCTCAGACACTGAAGTGTCTATATCAGGAGACACTGGAGAGTCAACACCTTAGTGTCACAGGAGCAGCTGAAGACCCTTCTAGGCATGCCTATTTACCCACAACTAGGACTTAACAGTTTTAAAACAATCCATTTCAAATTTCAAAATCACATGTAAAAGATATAATGCATATCATATGACTTATTCCATTTTGCTTACATAGGATCTAATCATTCACATTTCATCAAACTGAACATGTCTTATGAACATAAAAATATGTAATAATGTACTAATGAATACTTTAAGTAATTACACATTACATGTAGTCACATAAGTTCCCAATTCTCAAACACTCACAACTAACACATTACTTTTGTTCTTTAAATCACATTAGCATTCATAAGTAGACTTCATTCCTTTCCTTTAATACCTTATAAATTCCAAATTTTGATATTGTGTTGTCTGTAACACCTTTCTTAAGCTATTACTTCAGTTGAAAATCCAAAACCTATTCAACCTTTAACCAATTAATCTAATCTCAAACTAGGTTCATTACAAACCATAATCAACTTTAATTATACAAATGTAAGGTATACTATCTTACTATGGTTCAATAATTACATAAAACAAAGATTACCATGTTAAGGCCTTGCCCACGATTGTGGGGTACGTTTCCACGATCTTGATAAAAGCTACTACATCTGCCCGCGATTGTGGGTTTGGGTGCCACAGTCGTGGTCTACCTTTTTTCCTGCACTTTTCCAAATTCTCACACCTTGATACCAAATTCAAAGTACCTGTATATTAGTCCATTAGTTTTACATCAATTGTATACTAAATATACCTCAATTCCTCATCACTAAAATCTTTTAATTCCAGCTCAAACTTATTCAAGGAACAACTCACAAATCATGGTCTTTCATGCATCTAAACTAAACCAGAAACTACATGCTATCAAGTTTATAATTCCCTTACTTAATTACCTTCAAGTTCCTTCTTCAAAAAAACTAACCAAACCAGCCCTTCATGGAACAAATACACTTCCAAAATCTAGGTAGGTGTAGGATGATCTTAACACCCAAAAGACAACAGCATAAAGGATATCTTGAGGCAGCTTCTTGATGCAATGTATGCCAAAGAGTTTAGTGTGATAATACATCAAAATTGAAGTAAAATTCAGAGCAAAGAGTGGAGATGAAGTTGATCCTTAGACTTCCTTCTCGCATTCTATTAACCTAATCGTATTCTTGGATCTTGTTCGTGAGATTTTTGAATATTTTGTTTCACTCTTTTCATTTCTATGTACATCAAATTACTAGAGTATCATATATTTTCTTATTTTAATACTTTATACTTATACTTTCTTTTTTTATTGTCATCTTTGGTGAATGAGCAAAGAGAAGGATGAGTTACAATAGAAATTAGCCAATGCATAAGGCCATGCCATGTGTAAGATGACTGTCCTTACTTTAAGGACACTTATAACACAAAGACACAAACCACATGTCCTGTAACGGAATAACCCACATGTCACACATAGAAATGAGCCACCTGTCCTCTATTTAAGCTAACAAATGTCACAATTCTAATAGGCCATTTGTCCCTTATTTACTTATGCCAATTGTCACTAAATGTATAGGTTTATTCATCCAATTTTCATGTACCAACTTATCTTGCCACTTGACATTTTCCTTATCCAAATCTACATTTTAACTCATCAATTTTCTAATGATATCAATTAATTCCAAATCACTAAGTATGATCCATTAAACCAAAATTCAATATCAAACCAAAATTCAAAACATATACAACTTACAATCATGTCACAATTTAACACCTATCACATATGCCTTTATGAACATGTAACATTTCAACTAGGGTATAAGCTTGGTTTGGGGGAGCAGTGGCGGTTGATAACCTGCTGAAATCAACCTATTGAAATGATAAGTACTTATTCTCAATAAATACTTATGTGTTTGGGATTGCTGTTTTGGTAACTACTAAAATGTGAAAAAAAAGTGTTTGGCAAGTGCAGTTGCGGTTGCTGAAAAGAGATAAAATTACTAAAATGTCCATTGATTTAATAAACTATTAATTATTGTATAAATAATTAAAAAATATATTCTTAGTCATATAAACTTAAAATTATAAACAATAAAATATTAAATTAAAATAATAAAATATAAATAAAATAAATTTAGTAAATAAAATATTTCATAAAAATATATTATTGGTTGTATTAATTAAGAGTATAATGGAAAATAATACTTGTAGTTAAGGTTATTAATAAAAAGTAAAATTTTTACCACAGAAGCAGTTTCCTACCGTAACCCTCTTTTTTCTTATTAATTTTTGCGGTGACATCGTACTTTTTTCCAATCTCCGATTTTTTACCATAGATCCAAACATATGATTGCGTTTGAAAACTGCAATGAACAAGAACTTATCTCCACTGCAGTGTAGATCTAAACGCAACCTTAAATAAATTTTCTTAGAAGTATCTATTTTGATTTGACTATTTTTTTCTCCTATGCATTCATTTTCTTTGTCTATGCTTTTACCTTTCAAATGTAGATCATAAGGTCGAAGGAAATTTCCAAGCAATGTCAAATATGTTAGGTAAAGTCTGATGATTATATTATCATGTTCAAAAGCACAAACACTTCTAAAACTCAGATTTTAATAATTTTATTTGAGTAAATGAAATAGAATTATCTTATAATTTCATAATTTTAACAAAATTTCTTAATTTTTAATTTTTTTAAAATTTAAAAAATCATTTCCCTTAAAATTCAGTTAAAAATAACGATAAAACATGTAATATAATTAATATTATACAGAATTCTCTTATAATTCAAAATAAATGAAAAATGTTCAATTTTATATTTAATTAAAAATTATTTTATTTTAAATTTCAATTAAAATTAATGGCAAAAAAGACGTGATATAATATTACTACTCAAATCTATAATTTAACTCATCTTCTAAATTTAATTTAAATTAATTAAATTTGACTTAAGTCAGTAATTTATAATAGTTGGAATAAATTATTAGTTTGAATCAGTTTAATTTTATCTTAAATATTTTTAAAATATATTATTCTTAATATAATTCTATTATTTTAAATATATTATTTTAATATAAAATTAAACGAATTTCTTTTGAAAAATTTAACAATATTTTAAAAAAATTTAAAGATGAGGTACTCATTTTCTTGGTATTATTTTTGGGGCTCTCAAAAGCCATCTAGTAATTTTCCATCCATGGTAAGCCACACCTCGAGATAAAACAAAAGAGCTGAGGTGAGGGGAAGATATGTATGTAGAAAGAAGACATGAAAGATCGTAACACGCGGAGGATTCCCCTGAAATTGGAGGTCCAATGTTGCCTGTACAAAACACCAACTGTCCTGCTTGTCCCTTCTTTTCCTTCCGAAACACGTCGTCTTTGGATCCTTAATTTTCTGTTTCTAACATTCATTTGATTTCCTTGGATTCGGCCCTGAGAACATTGATGTTTTGAGTATTCGTTACTTCAACGATCATAACATAACTAAGGTGATATCATTACTTCAACGATCATAACATAACTAAGGTGATCTTCTCTTCCATAATTTTCAAAATTCGGTAGAATAAAAAATATATATTTTTAAAAACTTTTTAAAATTTTTTAGCCTTTAAATTTTTATAATTTTTTGAAAATTATTTTCTTAATATTTAATTAAAAAAACAATAAAAAATGCGTGAATTAATCTAATATTTTTATATCATAAACTAATAAAATTCTTAAACTTAAATTTTACTAGTTAAATTTGATTTAAATTAATAAGATATTTTATATATTTTAAATAAATTTTAATTGGTTCGGGTTAAATTTAAGATTTTAGTTTATATATAATATTCATATTACATGTATTTTATTATTTTTAATTAAAATCTAAGAATTTTTTTAAATTTTAAAAATTGATGTGTAGTTTTCGATTTTTCATTTTGTTTTAAAAATTATAAATTATAAAGAAAAAGTTTTAAAAAATTTTTAAAAATTAATAATTTTTTGTTTCTTAAATGACAAAGAAGATTTATATCTTTTATTCAATATTATATATAGTCTATTTAACTTGTATATGTTTATATAGTTATTTTTGTTTTGCTTTATGTTTTAGAGCACAAACTCTAACGTATTGTCGAAGATTAATTATGTGCTTTGATTGCTTCAATAATTTGTTTCTTCTTTCCATATTCAGGCGACGAACAGTCGAACACACAAGGCAGGTGTGATTCATCCATTGATGATATCAAATTCCAAAACTTGTCATCTTTTTGATGTCTATTCTAGTGAAAAGCAAGTTCTTTCATTATAGATTTGCGCTGTTGCCAAGTGTGACAAATAAGATGTAACCACCTCGTAACACAGAGATTATAACTGATACCTACCAATTTGTAGTTTCTTTAGGTTGATGTGTCATTAAGGTCCATAATTTGACTAATTCATCTTTTCCTCATTAATTATAAATATGAATTTATCATATAATTATAAATTTACTTTTTTGAAATGTGATTGAAGTGTTAAGATATAATTTAAAAGAGTCTTTTAATTATAATTTTACAAGTTACAATTGCAAGAACTTTTACTACATAATTTGACACATTGTTTTAATTACTTTTTTGAAGAATAGTTCAAGTGTTTAATGATGCCTACTTTCCTATTATAAATATCGAGGTTCAAAATAAACTTTTGACATTTTCGAGGGTTGTAGTCGAATGGTTCAGAGCGAGACTTAGCGTATGTTAGGTCCCAAGTTTAATTGCATACTGCGTTGCTATAGTCCTAACAAGAGCCTGGGGCAGTCGAAGGTTTTATCCGCTAGGGATTTTGCTCATTGGGTCCTTTGCTGAGGGTGTTGCTCGTTGGGCCCGCCTATTAAAAGTGTTGCCCGCTAGGCCCCTCGTTGTGCAAAAAGTGTTGCTCGTTGAACTTTTAGAAGGAGTTTCCCTTGTACTAAGAAAAACATGAAAATGGTGTTCAAGAAGGTAAAATTAAAAAAAAATCATTGGTACGAGATTAAATAGTTGATGATAGGTGAATGGTCGTAATTGTGAAAATTTGATTACATTTGTGAAAAAGGGTGACTCACCTTTCTGGCTTGCCTTGCTTTCCACGGATCACCGCAGGTTAAATTAAACACTACAATTTAACTAATATTGACTAAAAGTCGGATTAAGTATAATTTGATCGAAATTTACGTTAGACTCGAGTTTAAAGGGGTGGTTTGAGATCCAACCCGAATGATCTGATCGCCCACCTAAAATGCGGGCTCAGGCTATATGATGCAATGCAAGCCTGACCCGACCAAACTATCCTTTTAACAAAAGGCTACTATCCAAATCCAAAAAGGGTGGAATGTATTATGAGAACAGGGAATCCTGTACAGTTATAGTGCACCACCGTTCATGAGCAAAGTTCCTGCAACTGGCAAGGTCCCCCCAAGAGCATTGGCCTTGGATTCCCCTTCTAATCTCACTTTACAGTAACCCAAAAACTGTCATCAATCATCATTCTCACCATCTCACCTACTTTTGCTGCAAAAAGGGACTAATAAATTATCAACTTTTCAGCTAAGTAACTTGAGAGCATGTGCAAAAGGAGAAAGAAGGTATTTCAGTTTTTAATTTATGCATTTGGAGATAAATGACCAAATTCAGCTACAGAATTCATAATATATACTTTACAAGTTAGAAATAACAGTGATGCAATCACATTGAACTTCACAGATGCTATTGGATTCTGCAAAAGTCACTACTTGGCCTCAAAAGGATCAAACTAGTTGGTATTCCAGAGCATAAAAGGTCTGAGCCCATAATCCTCATCTGTGCCCACCTGCACATGCTTCTGCTTTACTTTTTCTTTTTTTGGGTCTCATTTCATGGAAATAATGGAATAATAGCCTCATTTCAGACCCATCACTCCCATCAAACACTTCAACTAAAAGACTCACTGAACACACTACATGGGGAAGAATAAGAAGTACTAGACATTTATATCTGTAGTTAGAACACCAAACTAAACTATAATTGCTTTTGGTCATCATACTATTTATATTCCACATTCATTCTTTATAGAATTTTTCTGGTCTTTGATTTGTTGTTGATTAAACTGCTTGTGGGAGTTGGTTTGTAGTAGGTTGATGAGCTGCCATGGCATTACACTGAATGTGTCTGGGGCAGGTGATCAAGTGGTCATTACTGAGACCAGCTGCTTGCATCAATGAGTGCATTACAGTTGGACCAACAAATCTAAAACCTCTCTTCACCATGTCTTTGCTAATGCTTTCTGATTTTGACGTCTTCACAGGCATCTTGTTGCATGATCTGTATTGGGTAAACATTGGTTTGTGATTTACGAATCCCCACAAGTACTTGTCAAATGACCCAAATTGCTTCTTCACCTGTAACAAGAATCAAGTTAGCTAGAGTTTAATCATCTACTAAGGAAACTCCTACAAGGACATGTAAATTGAAGGAAGTGTTTAAAGTGTGTTTGTTCTTCATTACCTCAAGTATCCTGTTGGAGTTGGCAATGACTCCTCGAACTTGGCTTATATCGATGCCAAATTCAGCACTAATTGAGGTTATCTTCTTTTCATTGAAATCGGAAACAACCTCTGGATCAAACCCTGAAAAGGCTTCCCTGCAGAAGGTGATTCCAAAGAACCATTAACTATTGAACAGGAAGATTAATTGTATATGGTTTTGATTCTTTCATGGATATATCTACCTGAATGCTGGACGTTTCTTCAGAACCGACGTCCAGTCTGATCCAACTTGTGCTCCAGTCAATACTAGCAATTCAAACAACAATCTGTATGATAAAACGAACTCGGTTCCTCAGTATGTTGTCTAAAATTCCTGTGATTGAAGAGACAGAAAGAGGATATTTACCTATCATCGTGGACTGGAACTCCCCATTCTTCATCATGATAAGCAACATAGATGGGATCTGGAAAAAAGAAACAGAACAGGATCAAGGTCTCAGTTTTCTTGCTTTTGATAAATGTTTTCCAGGAAATGCATAGAATAACTAAATCTAAAGATTGAAGATACCTGAATTGGGAGTAATAAAACTACATCTCTTTTCCTCTTGGCTAGTGGTACCGGTAGGCATAGAATCAACTGCAGCAACTTTCCCTGAGAACTTGGCAGGTTTTCTTCCATAATGAGCGATTCGCGATTTTCTCTGTTCTTGCATCAAAGCAACTTGTTCTCTTCTTGCAGCTGCTATACTACCAGAAGCCTCTACGGTCAATGAAGAAGAAGAGCATTTCACATCAAAAGTTTCTACACAAGGTGGTGCGACTTCACCAACAACGCAACCTTTTGATTTCTTCACTGCACTCGTCACTTTAGCTATGTTCCTCGGTGTGTAAAGCTTCTCAGAACTCGAATTCAACCCCTCGTTGTCACTTCCTCTCTTGAGTGGTGGTGGTTGTCTTGGAGATTTTAGCTTGGGAGATATGGGTGGGGACAAAGAACCCTTAGTACTCTTAGTGGAAGCAACATTTGTAGGTGACAACAATGGCAAAGGTGAAGGCTTTGAGGAAGGAGACTTGGTGGGAGAGTTCTTTTTAAGTGAATTTCGTCTCTCCAAGATTGGAACTTGGTTCGATTTTGGTTGAAGTACAGGTCGGCCATTGATTTTAGCAATGGTGTTGGCTTGATGCAACCTGGGTTTAGAGGAACACATTGTGTAAGCAAAGCAAGCAGTTGCAGAGAGACTTAAAAAATGTTTTGGACTCTTAAGAACTGGTAAGGAAATATGAGGACAGTGAAGAAGATTGGACTTAAGAAGAGCAATGAAGTGATATGGTAATATATAAATGGGAATGTGGGGACAGTTTGGAGGAAGTTGTAACATGGGTGGGTTGGGGTCTGCCATACAACCCTTACTTGAGGGGCATAGCTTTTCTGGGGCCAAATGTTGAGAAGAAGATGACAATTGAAACCCTACTCAAAAGGGTCTTGATAAAAAAAAAGTTATTAATCACAAAAAAAAAAAGAAGTGTTGGGGGTGGTGGTAATGTCGATGCCAGCCTTCTCATGGACCCTCTTCAATTCCCATTCTTTTTTGTGCCTTTACTGCTAAAATAGCACAACCAGTCTTTCCCACATCCTAGCTGGGGTGGGGATGAAATGGAGAGAATGACCAATCATTGCCTTTCTTATGGCTTGCTGGATCCCTTAAGTGTATGTTGAGTACTTGATAAAAAAAGAAAAAAGAAGAAGTGATTTGGTTTTTAGTATTTATTCTAGTTTTAATTTGATTAAAATACATATACTTTTTATGCTATTTGATAAATTTTAGAAAATTATTTAATTTATAAAATTTCAAAAAATCATATTTTTAATTTTCTAGAACAAACTTTTTCTCTTATACCTCAGTTAAAAAATAATAAAACACAAGTGATATGAATATTATACATAAATTAATCAAATGTTATTAACATGATAACTCGTATAAACTCTTAATTAAACTTGATTTGAATAAGGTAAACTCGACTTAAGAACTAAACTGGATCATCTTGTAAACAACATCAGATTGACCCACATATGATGCTTATGTTTTGTATGTTTTATTGTTATTTTTTAATCGAAACCTAAAAAAGGAGTTTTTTAAATTAAAAACATAAAAAACTTCAAAAATTATAAAGATTAAAGATTTTTTAAATATTCCTAAACCAAAAAAATCCTTTTGCTCTTTTAATTTAGTTGTTGAACTAATCAAATGAGTGGTTAAAACCTTTTCATCTTGTTACATGCTTGCTCCATACCTTCTCCACATCTTGTTTAGTGCAACTTCCGCTTATTCTAATTCATTATCCTTTGAAAAAAAAAAAGACTTGTGAACGTGAAATGGTCCCAAATCCCAATTGGAAGACAAATAAGCCTTATTTACTCAACTCAAGTACCCTGGATCACTCAATGCCTGCATATCTTTCTTCTCTAACTTCTAGGCTATGAACTTAAACATCTGAAAAATATCAATTTATCAGTATACCAAACCTTGAAACTGAATTCATATGGACATTGCTTGGATCTCATGTTCTTCTCTAATATTAGAGAATCATTGTCACTTGATCAAGGGTTGAGAATGCCTGTAAAATGAAAGATTTCTTATTAATTTATTCTGCCTTGTGAATTTTCTTTTGTCTAATTATGAAACCCTTATTATATAGCTGTTACACTAAGTCAGTTCTTATTAAAGTTATGGGAAGATCAACCATAATCTTTGACATAAAGAGGGAGTGTAGGAACCCAACACATTGCATTATAAAGGTATAAAAACAGCTTTAATTTGTTGTTATTGATGATTTACGTGTTCACTCAAAGTAGAGAACGTACATCAAAACCCGTCATGGTCCATAAAGAGCAATGTGGAACCCTATGATTAGGCTGGCCTAAGGCATATCTAGACAGCCATTAATGTATAATCTATGCCTTTCAGCTTTCAAGCAAAGTGTAGCCTAAGCACATGACTTGATCGACAGCAAGCCAATGTCAAAGAAACTGAAGCTTTCAAGTTTGGCTATCTTTGGAGTATTCATTTGATTGTAGTCAAGAGTGGCCCCATACCCATTTATGGTCATCTACAGTATTGTAGGTTCAACTCCTTACATCTGATCTTCTGAGGGATATGCAGGTGATTCTGACACCGGAAAACAAGATTAACAAACATGTCTGACTTTATTAATTTTGTGTCTTTAATTTCTTAGACATTGCATGAAGCAAGATCATGCAATTCTCTAAGAGTTTCACAAGCAGAAGCCATTGCAACAAAGAAGTTTTAAGACTAGATTCAGTTCTGGGGTTCAACAAAGTTGAAAGATATAACCCTAATTGCATGATTAGAATTATAATAGAAAACTAGATAATTGAAGTTTAAGAAGCATACATCATGAACAAATTGGAAAAGAAATTTTAGTGGAAATTATTCTACTACTACCGAATTTAGATAGTTATAATGAATAAGTATTGTCTATTGTGTTGCTACAATCTTCGTAAAAGCCTGCAGTAGTCAGAGGTTTTATCCGCTATGGATGTTGCTCGTTGAGCCCTCCTGTTGAAGGTGTTATCCGCTGGACCCTCCAGATAGAATTTCTCTCGTATTCAAAAAAAAAAAATTGTCTGTTTAGAAATGATTCGAGAAGTGTAAGAGTTTCTATTTTTAAAAAATTTTAAAATAAAAATTAAAAAATGTATAATTCCAAAATTTACTTAAAAATAATTAATTAGTTAGATATATAGTTTGTTAATATTACATATAATCAATTAATAAATTTTGAAGGTCAACATATATTTTAATTATAAACCCTCTATTCAGAGTTATTGAGTTGTATCATGTAGGTTAATTTATTAATAATTATATTGTAAAAAAGGTCATGAATTAGCAAAATTTTGATGGCTGGCGTTTATATTCTCAAGTCATCCTCGCATTTAATGTGCCGAGCGGATAAAACATGTGTTTCTCCAACATATTTGCACTCGTGACAATTCGGGGACAATCCACTTGTAACACGCAATGAACATCTTTTCGGAGTGAACTGTCTCTTTGTTCATTTATTTTTCCTTCATCATCGACTTGACATGAAGGAAAAGGTGAAGCATCAATTATTTAATCGTCTTCCTGTTTTCTGGGAAGAGTTTGTTCTGTGAATTTAAACTATCTTTTTTTTTACTGATAAGTTCAAACCGAAATTCACAGCAGAAGTTGGCCAAAGTTGAAGTTTGCAAACAAGTTTGATTCAATAACTGGCTCGTGTAGCTATAGTTGTCAGAATAAACGAGAAACCACATGGAGAAGAACAGAGGTGCTTCCAGTTCCATGATTCATCTGCAAACTCGTTGAGCTTCGAAGTGCCTCAAAATGACATGGAACATCTTCAACTTTCCGACAGTTTCCACATAGAAAGATAAGGATTGCGTTCTTTTGGGTACTGATAGGTACTTGTTTGACACCTTCTTACTCAGAAACCCTAGCATGCTGCATTATTGTACGTCCCAAAAAAGAAAAAAGAGAAAAAAACCATGTCGTGCACCTGTCTTGGGCTGTTAAGCGACTGTAATCTTCAAACAGCTGGTCACGAGAGCCAAAGGTACTGCCAAATTTTGTTGTTAGGTTACGTCATGATCATCAATGGTGGGACAAACCTCACGTCGCTCACTTGGTTTCCAATGATGGCAAGCGATGATATCTGCAGACAATTTGGGACAGACCAAGTAAATGAAAGCATTCTCAATGTTTGATTGCATACATCAAACTTCCATTGTTGTTCGAGTTGGATCAAATTTTAAGACTAATTTCGAACAAATATTGAGCTGAGTTAATAATTACGATTTTACGGAATAATTTTAAAATAATACATAATAATCCGTAAATTATATATCAATCAATGTATTAATGTACTCGAAATTAGTCATTGGTAGCAGCAATTTGACAATATTTATTTAATGATATTCTCCATTCACGTATCAAATTCAAGTATTAGACCATAGTTAAAATTAGAAGTTGGAACTTGAACCAGTAGGTTTTTCTTATGAGTTCATGGAAAACAATTAAAAAAAGAACTCGTGATGAGCTGTGATAAAAAAAATTCCTTTGATCCACTGATAAAGAAGGGTCTTGGGGATGTCCCCAAGCAGGTGGACCTCAGTGCTGGCATTATTCAGAGTCAGCAGCACAGCAGCCTCCAAATCATAAAAATTTTTGGAAATTTAATAAAAAAGAAAAATCATAAAATTACCGAAATTGAATAGAGGACATGATAAAAATTTAGGAAATTTTTCATGAAAGAGATGTTTCATGGTGTATGATAAAGTATATAAAGCAAGCTCTTGGCAAATTCTGAATTCCTTGAACCTTGTTTGTATGATCCATCATTCTCATGATCTTCAAGTACTTGTAAGTATTATCTTCAATGTTACTTGTAAGTATTATCTTCAAATGTTAACTTTTCCATTAGGTGCAAAGAAATAAACTAATTAGCCAATAATTAGTAGATTGAGAGTTAAATCGATAAAATAAAAGGATTAAGATTTAAAAGGTTCAACCGATATCAAATCATTATAAAACTAGTAAAAAATTGAATAAAATTAAAGAATTTGAAATATGATTAAAGGATACTGTTCTTGCTTATAAAAGAATTTGAAATTTAATTAAAAAAGAATATTGTTAAATGAAAATTAATTGATTTATTTTAGTTTATAAAAATTAATTATTTTACTAAAACCGACAAATCAATTAATAGACCGATAAATTTTTAATAACAAAGATTATTAAAATTAAATTAAACTAAAAAATTAAAAATTAAATCAATAAATAAGACAATTTAAAATTTTTATAATTAAATTATTCGAATCAATTCAATTTTTTTGTCACAAAGCTGATCTGGGGTTGAAGATCCATCCACGTCTTTCCTTGTCAGACTATTTCATAGGATATCTGTTTCTGAAAGGCAAAGGGGGTATTTATAACTCAACAACATTCCATAAATTTTCTTACCGATTACTGTTTAATGTCTACAATAAATTGAAGGTAGTGACATTGGTTTTTTTGCCATTCAAGTATCTCTACCTGCCTCATTAAAACAAAGTTCCCAAAAAGAGAATGATACTAGATATAGTCACTTATCTAAGTCGAGAATTTGGTTTTTGTGGCTTGCAATCACTTATAGTTTAGACATGGACCACTGTACATAATTGGTTAAGTTGCTTTCACTTCCAATTTAACAGGATGATCAACCCTAATTCAGAAATGCAAAGGGCAAGAAGAATACTTTCAAGTAATAGTGGCAAATTCACCCCACCCGGCCAAAAATTGAGAACCAAGTTGAATTGATTGAGTTCCGGATTGTATTCGAATTTGAAGACTTAGCCCGAAATTTGATAATTTATATTATAATAACTCAACATATTGTTAATAAAAGTTTTTTTAAAATTTTTAATCGGGCAACAAAAAAAATTTTAATAATTAAAAATAATAAATTATTTTTTAAAAATAAAGAAAATTACAAAGAATTCTACTTCTTTTACCCTAGGGCAAAAGAGAATTTGCATCAGAGAATGAGCAAGTGGCATAAGAATTTGTCATTGTTATTTTATTTGTATACAGTAATTTCAGGACTAATTTACCTTTCTGCCTATATCCTCCATTAATGGACTTGAGCTTTTCTGGGATTTGATAATTAGCCAGGTTTTAATCAAAAGCTGCACTGATAGCAACAATACATAGAAAGCCTATTCCAAAAAGCTGAAGTGGAGGCTCAAGGTCAGCACAGGCTACAACAAGAGTTTAGGCCTCCTGACCCACAAATGAAACGAAACCTACTAATTAAAGTATCATATTTTTTATTCCCAGTTCTTACATATTTTATTAAATTTTATCGAGATTAAATGACACGGGTTAAAACACAGAATATTTCACTCTTAGGAGGGCCTGTTTAATTGGATGTTAATTAATGAAATAGAATAGAATGAAACAGAACAGAACGATTTATAATGGAATGAAACGTAACATAGTGAAAAGTTGTTTGGGAGGGATGAAAGGGGTCATAATGTAATGTAGTAAATTCTTGATGGAAAGATAAATGAAATAAAATGTAATGTATAATAAAAAACTATTATACTTCTGATATTGAAATGATTATTGCAAGAGATTTAACGCTATGATTTTAAAACATAAATCATATCTAATTAAAAAGTTACGTTTGTGACATATTTTTTTATATATTTTCTATTTAAAAATAATAAAATTTTAATAAAAATTTTAATATTTTATTATTAATTATATATGATTTATTATTAATTATTTAATAAATTTTATTCTATTATATGTGATTTATATTTAAAATTTATTTATTTATATTTTATTTATATAAAAATATATAAAAATAATTAAATAATAATTTCTTATATATTTTGTATTTTTCATTAATAAAATTTTTATAAATTTTTATTAATTATATATATTTTTATTAATAATATAAAAATATTATTAAGGGTGATAAGCTTATGAACCTTAATAAATGAGTTTAGGAAAAAGAGAGTTAGAGATAGAATAAATAATTAGTAATTTTTCTAGAGTTAGAATAAATAATTAGTATTAAGAAAAATTATTGAGCGTATATTAGGTAGTATGTATTTATTAGTTTACGTTTTATCCTAAATCTTCTAAATTGGATGTTTATTATTTTCACTGTTCGTGATGAAATGAAATGTAATATGAAACCTTTTATTTTCATCTTATTCCATTGTATTTTATTATGAAATCTTCAATCAAACAATAGAAGTGTGTTACTTTCTATCATGTTCTATTAGTAACATTTCAACTAAACAAGACCTAAATAAAGGCCAAGGCCAGCACAGGCTACAAGTTCAGGGCTCCTGACCCACAAATGAAACGAAACCAACTAAATGGAAGCCATTTCTGCCGTGCCAAAAATCTAATAGTAAAATAATTTGAAACCGATCCAATTTAATTACTTCGAATCGATTATAATTTAAACTAGATTTGAACTTTTATTTATAAAAACTTTTAGACTTCAAGGTTTATGTTTTAATAATTTAATACACTGCAAAGTTTAATTATATTAAAATATTTTTTGTTTTAAATAAAATTGTATATTTAATAATCAATAAAGTACATTTAAGATAAGGAATTCAAAGATTAATTAAGCAAAATTAAGTTCAAAAGCTGAGTTTTTTAAAGATTTGTGATTGAAGTAATGACTCAATCGCTCTATTTATATAATTCTTTATTCAGCCTTCGCAATTTCAATATAAAAATTAGAAAGTGGAAATCAAAGGATTGATTTTTAATTTACATACTCAAATTGAAAAGAGAAAGTGAAAGAAAGTAACCCTTCAAATAAAGTATTTAATTTTTTAAAAAAAAGTTGAATTTTTTAACTTGATTAGTTTCAATTGAATTTTAAATTATTTAATATTTTTCTTAAAAAGTTGGTCACATAAATAGACTGACTATTTAATATTTATTTAAAAAGATTAGACTTTTAAGCTTAACTCGACTTAATAATATTTGATCTAATCCAATTGAACATAATTAAAATTTAATTGAGCCTAAGCTTAGTTTAAATTGCTTATATTTAATTGAGCTTTAATTAAACCAATTAAGAGATTTGATTCGGCTTGGCCAAATCTGTCAAGTTCGATCAGGTCGACCTGACATATCACTATATTTTTAACGCCTTTTAGGGGATGGTCGAGTTGGTAGAGTGGGGAGAGCATAAGACCAAAAGATCCTGTGTTTGAATTCTCCTACTTCCACTCTCTTGATTGAGCTTATTGTACCGCTGTTACGGATTTCTCCGTTTTCAAAAAAAAAAAATTTAGTGTTCACGTAGGTTTGGTACAATCTTTTGTTCTTCTTTTATCAGGAAACTTGTGATTTTTTGAACTTTCTCAAGAAATTTGTTCTCTTCATGTTTCTTGTGATCAGAGACCAAACCAGTAGGTTGTAATGGTCAACCTGGTACGTTGTAATTGGCAAAATATGGAAGGAAAGGTTCAGAATCCGAAAAGGACAAGTGATGGCTCTATAGAAAACAATGGTTAAATGCTGTTCATCCTCAAAATACATATGCAGAAACATATGTGAGTAAAGAGAAACAATTTGTGTGATTAGGCAATGTACAAACATTAAGCACAGCGATTAGTCATCTTCCAAGTTCAGTTTTGAGTTGAACAGGACGGTCCTCTGGAGCAAGAACTCGTTCACAGGTTTGTCAGTTTCTTTATGTATCCATGTCTGCCCTCACTACGTCCAGTATCGGAGCTCTGCAAATCGGACATTTTCCGCTACTCCATTGCAACTCATGAGCACACTTAAGACAGGTACACATATGTCCACATCTGATGAAGAACATTTGTTAATTACAATTAAACCAATCCATGAGTATTAGTTTTGAAGATTTAGATTGAACCAAGAAGTATGGGATCAGAAGCAAAATACCTGTACAGAAAACAATCGACCTGCACTTCATAGCAGATGCAGCAAATTCGCTTGGATGGTACCTTCTCAATTGAGTTTCTTCCTTCCACTTGAACTGTAATTTGTAGTTTTTCTGAGTCTTGATCATAAGGAAATGGATGGAAATACTGAAGAAAAGGAAGTTTAACAGGTTTTTTATTCTAAACTTACCAGGTGGATGTGCTATGTGTTGCACGGAGTTTGCCAAATTCACTTGCATCTCCACACAGGTCAGAACTGATTTCTTGAGTTCAAACAGCTCGCGTTGGAGTTGCTCCATATGCCCTCTTAGATCATATATCATTTCCATTTCCTGTGAAGTGACGCCATAAATTATTAGCATCATCTCCTGCAAGTGGCTTTTACCGGATTTGATCAAGAAAATTTGGCACTTACAATCGATGGATGGCTTGCAGATGAAGAATGTGGCCTGTCCTGAGTCAATGCCTGAGAGGGTACACTTAAAAGAGAAGGTGCACTTGAAACTTGTCCATCATCATCAACAGCAGCTTCATGATGATCGTTGTGATTCCACATCCTAAATGGAGATGAAGATTGGATTGTTGCTGAGGTTTCATCAAAATATGCAGAAGCTTCGATATACTGATCAATGGGGCTTTCTCCTATATATTGACTACTCGAGCTCTCTCCTCCTCCTTCACCATTTGCTTCTTCTTGTAACAATCCACCTTCTTCTCCTTCTATTTCTCTCCCTACATCATCAGCTACTTGTTCTCTTCCTTCTGTTTCACTACCTGCTACATTCAAATGCCTCCTGAAGTAAGGCAATCTTAACAACTCTTCAGCTTCACTTCCCTCATCAAGTTCTTCTAGACTGGCTTGCCTTTGTGCACGTAACATCATCAATTCGTCCATCTTATCTCTGAGATCACCAGCAAGAAAAGTTGATACAGTTTTTCTGCATCGACAATACAACCAACATCAGATTTTATTCATTTTTGGATTGATGTTGAAGTGTTAAGCATGTTGGAGAACATCATACCTTTCAATAAGCTGCCGTCTCTCATCGTTGTCCGAGCAAGTAAGCATCATCTCCTGATACCACGCTTGTCTCCGGTCTTCCCAATAACTTTTCGGCCGAGCTATGTCAGTAAACCAGTCATAACTAGTCACTTCAAAATCCTGCTGGTAATTGAAGTCTTGTTCTGTCTCATTTTCATCCCACTCATTCAAGGACTCAGTTCCCTGTGAAGCTTCTCCAGGTTCAAGATCTTCAACCTCTTTGGGCCTGATTTCCTGCCATGTTATATTGATTTGTACATGAACATCTTCAAGACTTTTGCTAGTTGAATTCTCTACTAAATCTGCAACTTGGTGCTCAGTAGTGGAACTTTCTTGATGATGACCATCTGCACAGTGGTCCCCTGTTGGAGGCAATCGATTTTCTACTTGTGCAGCACAATATTCTTGCTGACGACCCTTTTCAGGAACTTGGTTAACGTGTGAGGACACGTTCTTTACTTGAGATGCACTCTGATCGGTGGTAGTGGAACATTGATGGCGATCATTGTCTTTAGGAGTTTGCCTTGGTGGCAAATCTACTCGGGGAACACTCTGCTTTGCTTCAGGAGTCTCACGATGGTCACCATCTTTAGTGAGCTGATTTTGAGTGCTCGAAGAATTGCTCATATGCACATTCCTGACATCGTTGTTGCTTCTTGAAGTAGAAGCTGCATCACTCATGGATGTCATGGCCTGCTCAATTCCTGCACTAAATATTTCCCTGCATAATTATCAAACTTTTGAGTAGAGATTCCATTGGAGTAGAAACAAAACCTATTGGCATTGAATGAAGAACTCGCTAATAATGTGATACAGTTCATGGAATTTGTACTATGTTTCAACGCATCAGAATCATAGTTCATATATGTATTTGATACCTGAGATGCATGATTTTAGACCTCTGTTGCAATTGGTTAGCTTCAGACGTCGGTGCTGTTCCGGTTATTTGTGGCCGCTGCTGACTTTGGACCATATCATCTCGCCGCCGTAGGAGTCTTAATCGGAGTAAAGACTGAAATTGAAGCATTACAAACAAATACGCGATACAATATTTTCAGTAACAATAAGTTGCGACAGAGATGAAATTTCCTGACAAAAGGCAGAGGTTGACTTCACCTGAATGCGGCCACGATGAGGGAATTTCGAAACAGATTGGCGTTCTGTTAATGAGTTAAGCTCTCTATGTCTGTCTTGTTCCATGTGCAAAAGCAAATCATTGAAAGCTTGTCTTCCTCTAATCCTAGGTGAACTTACAACCTGTGAAAACCCTCTTTGCTCTGCAGATTCAGAACCAGCACAAGTCCTGCGCTCTCTTGGCGCATCTCCAACATTGATTGTCTGACCCTGATCATTACTATCAGAAGTCAGTTTCTTGATTATATCAGCAATCCTAACTTTCTCTCGCTCCCCTGCACTTGAAATTCTGGAATTCATCGACGAATGTCTGCTCTGCGGGATTGTGTCACAATCAGCAAAAGAGTCAACGTTTGAGGCAGAGTCACCTGCATCAGAGCATCTCGGCGGCGAGGGCAATGTACTTTCTGTAAAGTTCGATTCAAAGCTTGTCCTGTTCGTGCTAGGACAAGTGGGGTTTAGGGTGCTGCTAATACTGTTGGATCGATTTAACTTGACATCTGGTTGACTTAGCCTCGCTTCCCATATCTGAACCAGTGAAGAGGCCCCTAGATTCTGACTTTCTGATGAATTGCCACATTGGGTCGCAGAATCTGATGTATTCTGAGAACTTTCTCTTGCAAAAGACTGTCCATTTGAGGATGCAACCACCCATAACTCTGCCTCTTGGCTTTGTTTCTCAATGGTTGAGACCATTTCTCGAGCCTGTTTTGCTGCCCACCGATCAATATTCCTTGCCTGCTTGCGACTCATGGCTGGTAGATCACCAATTCCATTGACATTTCCGGCTTGACCATTGGTCACGTATCGTAAGTTTCCATGGTCAGGCTTGGGATTGATCCGGTTCTCAGAATTCTCATTAGATGAAACAGAGATACATGTGTGGAGATGGTCTCTGACCAGTTCCTTGAGGTTTTTCTGGAAATCGGCATTGGTCTCTCTGCCACCGCACCTGTTACGCCTGTTCTGATCCTGAAGAACGCAACCAAAAGGCGAAGATGAAGCAATCTCAACTTGGAAAGACGCCATTTTCGTTTTACTGTTTCACAACATACAAACAACCATTGGTAATCAAAACTGGAGGTGACAATGACATCATCTCCTTGCACATGAACAACAACAACCCATTTTTGTTTTCATGGGATTGGGGAGGATTGTGGTGGGAATCAAACCTCTCAATCTCTTACACCAGTAGATCTTCTCCTTTTTAGAACTGGGAAAACCTTAAAAAGTTATGGAAACACGTCACAGAAAACAGAACCACCAAAAATAGGGAAGAGGGTGTAATGTGCAAAATGAATGGTTTTGGTTTAGCTATTTTATGGGAGTCCTCGAGAGACAACTTTGACATAGAAAGATTTCGTCTAAATTGGTCTAAGAAACGGTTGTTTTTCTTAAAAAAAGGACTTTAGCATGAACGAACCAGAAAAAGGAAAGAAAAAAACAGAGTAACTAAGAAATGGAGGGAGAGAAACAGAGACACAGACTTTTTGATAGATTATGGAGTGTGAGGGAAGAAAGGAAGGAGACGTTAGTTCAATTAGCCGTTGGGAACAGAGGAAGGGTCCCAAAAGCAAAGCTCATGAACTAGGAGGAGCTACTTTGCATTGTTACTTTTTTGACTATTGCTTTATAACTTTTTTTTGGGTATAATTTGATCGTATCAATCATATTATAAATATGTATTTAATGTCTATTTAATTAACTTTGACTTTTTAAAATATTTTGACTGGTTTAATAGTGTTAACCATCAATATATATAATAATAACCTAGAATAAAATTAGTATTATTGGCAATTTAAATTAAATTTCTTTTTTATTTTTCATGTTTTTTTATGTAGATATTCAAAAATAGTCTCTGTACTAATTATAAATAAAATGATATACTACTTTGAAAATTTTACTTCTGGTTATTATTACTTTATTTAACCTTTTGAAATTAGTATTGCATATTTTAACATACGTTTTTTTAATTTTTTGTCTAATTTATGAATTTCCATAATGATAATTACTTAATAGTAATTTTTATTAATTTTTATAATCTTATTTTTTGGGTATAAATTTACATTTTTATCGTATCAACTATATTATACGTATGTATTATTGGCAATTTAATATGAAATTAAATTCCTTTTTTAATTTTTTCATGTTATTTTTTATGTGGATATCCAAAAATAGTCTCTTTATTAGTTGCGAGTAAAATTATATACTACTAGACCTCTCTAGATCCTGAGTATGATTGAAATTTTTACTTTTAATTATTATTACTTTATTTAACCTTTTGAAATTAGTATTGCATATTTTATCATAAGATTTTTTTTAATTTTTGTCTAATTTTATGAATTTCCATAATGATAATTACTCAATGATAATTTTATAATCTTAGTTTTTGGGTATAAATTTACAATATTATCGTATCAACTATATTATACGAATGTATTTAATGGCCATTTACTTAACTTTGACTATATTTGACTGGTTTAAGAATGATAATTAATGGATATATATACATTAAAATGAAAATAAATATTTATTAAACTCATCCTTATTTTACTTCGTATTACCTTCTGAAACTAATATTACACATCATAACATACCAAATTTCTTTTCAATTTCTTGATAATTTTTATGAATTGTCACAATGATAATAACAATTTTTATGAATTGTTTTATAATCTTATATTTTGGTATTAATATACAATTTCATTGTATCGACTATATTATACATAGGTATTTAATGTATATTTAATTAATTGTGACTTTTTTATATGTTTTTTTGACTGGTTTAATTGTGCTAACTAATTGATTGTATTATTCAATATTTTAAAAATCAAACCGAAAATTAAATAACTAAGAAAAAAAGTTTAAAGTTTACAAGGTTCAATCAGTGTTAAACCATTATAGACCCCCCTGAAGATTGAATGAAATTTAAAAATTTGAAATATAATTGAAAGATATTATTCTTAGTGATCGAAAAACTTGAAGATTGATAAAAATAGGTTGTTAAATGAAAATTAATTGATTGATTTTGATTTATAAGAATTTATTACCTTATAAAATTGATCGATTAATTACTAAATTGACCAGTTTTTAACAAGAAGAGTTATTAAAGTAAATCAAACTGGAAAGTTAAAAACTGAATCGAAAAATTAGACGATTTAAGATTTTTACGATTTAATAAGTTAAATCGGTTGAGTTTTTTAATCATTAGTATTATCATCAATATATATAAATAATCACAATAAAATTCGTATTATAGACAAGTTAATATGAAATTAAAAAGTTAAACTAATTCTTATTTTACTTTATTAAACCATTCTGAAATTAGTATTGTATATTTTAACATACCATTTATTTTTCAAATTTGTTGCCAATTTTTATGAATTGCCATAATGATAATTACTCAACAACAAATTTTGGTATAAATATACAATTCTATCGTATCAGCAACATTATACGTATGTATTTAATGTCCATTTAATTAACTTTGACTGGTTTTTATTTTGACTGCTTTAATAGTGTTAATTAATGGATTGCATCACCATTTATACAAGTCAATAAGCCACCATAAAATTAGTATTATACACAATATAGATGAATTAAAAAACTTATTAAACGAATCCTTATTTTACTCCGTTTAATCCTATGAAATTAGTATTACATATTTTAACATATCAATTTTTTAAATTTCTTGCCAATTTTTGTGAATTGTCATAATGATAATTACTCAATAACAATAATTTCGCACAACATACCCTTATTTTTTGCGGTGCAAATATACTTATATAGTATATACCTCTGAGCATACCAACTATGTTATACATATGGACTTTATGTCCATTTAATTATTTTTGACTGGTTTAATATTATTATTTTAGGGTTAATTACTAAAAAATCTCAAGTTATTGTCAATTTTTTAATTATAGTCCGAATTTTAAAAAATAATAATAAAATTTTCAATTTTTTAATTTTTTTTCAATTTTAGTCTAACGTTAAGTTCATCGTTATGATGGCTAACATGACATTGCCACGTGTCTATGGACCCCCGCTAATTAGACACGTTAGTGTCATTAAGAAGAGATCGTCTAATTAGCGAAATGATGTTTTTGTTTAGTAAAATGATGTCGTTTCGGTTATTATTAGATGTCACCCTCTTCTTCTCTGTCGATAGCCCCAAAACTTTGTAACTAAAATCCCTAACCTCTTCTCTGTCGATAACCAGAAAAATGCGAAACTGAAATCCCTAATCGTGAATGGGTGCTTCTTCTTCGTCAGTCCCTCACACCCTAAATCCCTAATTTTGTCTTCTCTCGCGCACTCTCACTCTCACACACGAGCTTCGTCTTCGTCCGTCCTAATTTCGTCTTCTATCACGAACTCTCACTCTCATATAGAAGCTTCTTTTTCGTCAGCCTCACACCCTAAATCCCTAATTTCGTCTTCTCTGGCGCACTCTCACTCTCACACCCTCGTTCTCTGAAACCTTAATCCACAATTTCTTCTCACGCACTTTCACTCTCACACCCTCGTTCATAATAGGTCAGTTTCGATTTTTGGTCTCTTTTTGGATTTGTAGTTTCAATGTTCTTTCATTTTGTTAAGTTGCCAATTTTGTACTAATTTTGGGATAAGTTTGTTTTATGAGTTAAAATTATTATGCGAAATTGATGGACTTGTTTCTAAATTATTTTTAGGTGGTTTGCAACACATGGAAGATGAAATTGGACCAAAAAGATGGAATTAAAAGAAAGACAAGTCGAATTTTCAACTAGCAGAAAAATAGATGACTAAGTGTGGGCACTACAAGGGAAAGGATTTTCTGCAGAATCTAATTTAAAATCATATTCGATACATTCAAGATCTTTATGATTTTGAAATTGAAATGTTGCCTTATTGATGAGGATTTACGATCTGAAGATTTGGAAGAGATATCTGTTGAAGATCATGATAAGATGAAGGAGGGAAAAATAAAAAAGCATACAAGATGTGTACTGTTCATGGATTTGCACTTTTCACATAGACTGGAGTTGTTGTTTTTCATTTTTCTGCAGATTGTTTCTTTTTCAGTTTTTCTTGTTTTTTAGGCTACAATTTTCATATTTTTTATAAAGGACCAGGGATGGAGACCTTATCTTTTGATATTGTTCTATTTGCTTTTACTTTTGTTACGAGTAGTAACTTTTCTTCTTGGTTGAAGAGAATCGTGTTATCATCTAGTATGGTGAGATTTCTAAATAAAGTTTATTTCATTGATAAATATTAAGTGTCTTCTGAATTATTTTTCATGATTGAATTGATTGATTTATAGGGCGTACAACTATGAATTAATTCATTTAATTTATAGCTAGATTGGTAGGATATGACGTTCAATCTTGCTAATCACCAGTAGCAATTAGGATTACCATCTTTATCTTAGAGCTGGAAATTCTAAGAAGACGCTTAGCTAGATTAAATGCATGTCGTATATGTGTTGTCTTGTTCATTAGTTTCTTAGTTCTTAAAGTTATTAATCAATTGAACTTATTATTTTAATTATTATATAATATTTAATTGTGTGAAGAGTTAATTTAAATAGTATTAATTATGATAATTATAAATTACTAAAATAATGCTTAAATATAATGAGCTTAGTAGAAAAATTAGTTGTTAGAAATAATAAATAAACAAAGTTTTATCTAATATATGTTTATATAAGTTTCAAATTTTGAATTTTCAGGATAATCACAAGTCAACAATGTTTACATATAACGAAGGATTTTAATTATATGATTAGGATTTTTAGTCTTTCAGTTAAATGTTCTTATTTCAATTATTAAACTATCAAAAATTTTAATTCAATTCTTAAATTTTGCTAGTCACTCTATATAACAAATGGACTATGTGATATCAGAAAGAGTCCAAACTGAAAATAAAATTAAAAGAATGTGAATGTGTATGTCTACCTTGACGTCACATGAGATTTTGTTAAAGATGTTAATGAAAATCTAATTTGTAATGATTAGTAAATTTTAAATATAATTAAAAATTTAATAATTATAAAACTAACATATAAATAATATTAAATTAAAACAGGACCACTAAAATTACTATTAAATAAATATAGGCATAGAACAAAAGTAAGCGCAACAAAGATTAGTGTTTCTTTCGGCCACTACGTTTAGAAATGGTAACAAGAACTAACCTGGATCGGCTCAAGTTGGTTGAATCAGCATTTTACTATTTTAGAGATCAAAGTTGGAGATGATAGATACTACGAAAAAATTTGACATCTCTGAAGCAATCACTCTTGCTTTGTCTTCATGTGCACCATCCATCTTGAAGATCTTACATCATTATCATGTAAGACAAAGCAATTATTATTATACTCAATCATAAGAACATAACATGATACAGGAAAACAAAAACTTCTACTTAGAAAAGATCAGATTAAATCACAGTTTCAAATGTCGTCAAAAGAGCGCCTATTATTAAATAATATGTATCAGGACTTGTTATCTGGATCAAAAATTATGGGTTATTTAAAGCTGATATGCTTATTTAAGACAACCTTTCGGTTGTGTTTTTTATCCTTTTCAAGAAAATACATGTAAATGTGAAAACTAGAAAGTTGAATAAAGATTTTTACATTATTGCCAGAAACATAAACAATCGATTCAAAGGTACGAGAATGACATAACATGAAAAAGAATGTTAGAAAGAAAATACATACATGTATGTGATGCCATCTACGAAGTCTCCTCTGTTCCACTTAGTGGGAGCACTGAACTTTGAAGCATTGACCTTTTCATTTCATTCAACTTCTTCTATCTTCACCATGGACACTGGAGTAGGAAAGTTGAATGTGTGATAGAATTTATCCTCATCTTCTTGGGTGTATAGTGGAATGATCCCACACTTTTTGATTATATAGTTAGACAAGCTGAACTTAAAAAAGGCTACATCCTCTTTAAAGTTACCCTGTCCACGTGCCCATGCACAAAGCTCTTTATTGATGATGACTAACATATGCTCTTTATCTACTGTGTGAAGTGTGCCATATATTGCATCAGAGGACGAAAAATGGTGAACGTCTCCAAAATAGCAATCATATCTAAGAAAACAAACTCTTCCGCCATCATACTCCACATTTTCATGGCACATATAGAAAGCAAATCCCAGAAAAAGATGATTGAACCAATGAGAAGAAAGGTGGATTCGAATGGAATCACTCATGCTTTGATACTTGACCCACTCTGGTATTTTACTTCCTGGATAGACCATGACAAAATTCGCCTGAACCGTAGAAATTCTTATTCAAATTAATGATTATACGGAACCAGATAAAGAAAGAGGAAAAGATAAAGAGTTACATACCAATGATTCCTGCATTTGAGTTCTTATATAATTCCTCAAGAGTGCATTTACTACTGCCTGACATTCATCTTCATCCAACATGAAGCAATTATAAAAACGGAACCTATAGAGACGTTTTTGTGAGTCAAGGTGTAGCTGTTTGAGGGTCCATATTTGTTTTAGGGATCTACAACCATAGGCGGATAATTCTGAGACACTAGATGGAAGTTCCGGTAAGGATAGAAGCCTTTTGCAGTAATCTATATTAAGAAATGTCAATCGTGAAAGTTGTTTGAAGGAAACAGGGATTATCTCAAAATCATTTTGACTCAGGTGTAGATGTTCTACACAAGATAGATATTCAAAGCTCAAGTCCTCAAGGAATTTCCTTAAATTACAGTCGGAAAGGTTTAAATCTTGTGACAAGGAGATGCCTTCCAACGACAAACCCGATGCCTGTTGGTCTTCTAAAAAACAACTTTCGAAGGTTAAACCATTGAAACTTTTTGGGGAAAAAGCAAACATCCGGCAATTACTCATCCCTAATATCTTGAGCCCTTTGAGATTGGCGACAGACAATGGCAACTTCTCTATGGCTGTCTCACTTAAGTCAAGATTCCTCAGATTATACACGGGCTCGGTGATTTCAGGAAGTGCCTTAAGGCGGGAGCTTCCTATCAGATACAAATTTTCGAGAGATGTCAACTTGTTAAAAAAGTTGGTTGGAAGGCTTTCAAGCTCTCTACAATATTCCATCCCTAAGTGCTCTAATTTGCTTAAGAGTTCAACTGATGACGAAGATACCCGTTTTATAGCAGTCCCACCTAAGTATAGCTTTTTTATGTTGCTTGAAATTTCTGGAAATGTATTCAAATTTGAGCAACCCAAAAGTTCAAGAACTTCAAGAGCTTCTAAAAGTGTACTTCTGCTGTTTGGAAGATGAGTTATGCTTTTGTTACTTGCTAAACTTAGGGACGTCAACTTAGCTAATCTCCAAAAGCTATTAACAATCGTACTCATCATTCCATACGTAAGTTGAGACATCATTGAATCTTCCTGTAATTAACAAAAATAATAAAAGATTAATTAATTCATATTACTTTCAATTTTTCTTACAGTAAATTAAATTATTAAGCAGTATATGATTTTCGTACCTGGGCTCCATTCCACAATTGTTTGATGTTACTGTAGGATAATTTAAGCACCACAAGATTCTTTGGTTGGAAATTAGGTGGAAAAGAATGTAATAGATACTTATCCCACCTAAGGTACCTTAACGTATTAGGAAGATAATCAAGACCGCGAGAGAGATGTATATTACTTTCACCATAGAAATTGAGAAATTTAAGGTTAGGCATTTTCATAAACACTTGTGGATTTAAATTCATTTCTCTTATCTTAGATAAGTCCAAAATGATGCTTTCCACAGCTTCAGCCTCCTAACAAAAGACACCCAAAATATATGCACAAGTTGTTATGATAATAAATAATTTCTTTCAATAAATAAGAAATTATAAAAGATTATTAATAATTGAAAGCAATTTTTAAATATCTTACCTTATTCCCTACGAATATTTCATAAATATCTTCAGGATCCCATAATCTACTTCGTTGATTCGGATATCTCGCTTCTTGACGAACAATTTCCTTTCCCATCTCTTTTAACAAATCATGCATTTGTAATATGCCTTTAGAAGCATTCACAAGGCATTTGTCTTCGAGAATGCTAATTATAATATCCGCATCAAAGCCACAACTTTTAAGCACTTTCTTCACAACATTTGTGCTATCATACTTGAAGAAACATGCAATGTCAAGAAAGACATCCTTCTCCACTCTATTTAAGCCATTGTAGCTAATTTGTAGCACATGCTGAATATCCTTATTTGAAACTTTTGACAATTGATTCAATGCACTTCTCCATTCGTCTTCCTTTTTCCCAATTAGGGCGGAACCTAAAACCTTCAAAGCCAAAGGATTGCCTTGTGCATAATTCACAATCGAGTTTGACAAGGACACATAGTCATCTCTTGGATATTTTTGCTTGAAGGCACTCTTACTGAAAAGTTGGAATGCTTCATCATAATGTAATGGTTTAACTTCATATATAAAATCAGCTCTCTCTCCAAATACTTGCTTATCTCTACTAGTAATTAGAATCATGCTTCCTGAACCGAACCAACATGGACTTCCAATCAAAGAATCTAATTGTAGAGGATCATTCACATCGTCAAGAACAATTAACATCTTCTTGCGACCAAGTATTCTTTTAAGAAATGGTCTAACTCCTCCACTAAACAGACTTTTATCATGATTTTTTCCACCCAATGCTTTCGAAACAAGTTTTTCCTGCAACTTCTTGATTCCACCATCTTCTGATTTTTGCCTCACGTTGTGAATAAAGCAATAACCTTCGAATTGATGGAACATTTTATGATATATTACTTCAGCCATAGTAGTTTTACCAACACCGCCCATACCCCAAATTCCTAAAATATGAATCTCTAATGGGTTAACAGTAAATACCTCTTTTACTTCCTCAATACGAAAGTCCATTCCAACTAAATGCTCAAAGTCATCATATGCTATCAAATGGTTTAGTTTTTCTAAAATATCTTGGACGATTTTGTTAATAAGCATATGATCATTCCTGCCATTTATGAAACAAACAATATAAATGAATGAAAAAGAATTCTTTACTTGGATTGACCATACAATCTAAAACATACCTGAACTCTTTAGAATTAAATCCAGATAGATTGGCAGCAGTGGTCAAGGCATCCCTCCACCTTGAAATCTTGTGTGCGTTCTTGAGATTTTGCTCGTGTTTAACAAAAAATGCCGCAACATCATGAGATTGTTTTCTTAAATGGGATGGATCTATCTCGTAGAAGATAGGTATGACAATCTGTCCATGGGTTCGGTAACACTCAATAATCTCTGCAAGCTCATCAAGACACCAACTGGAAGATGCATAGTTTTTTGAGAAAACAAGGACAGCGGCAGTAGAATCTTGGATTGCTTGGGGAAGTGACTGAGCAATTGCTTCTCCTCTTTTTAGATCATCGTCGTCAAAGAAGGTTTGGAGATCCTTTTGACGCAAAGCAGCATAGAGATGGCTGGTGAAATTGCGACGAGTGTCATCACCCCTGAAGTTCAAGAAGACATCGTACTTCAATGGATGAGTGGCCAAAGAAGAAGAAGAAGAAGAAGAAGAAGCCATTATTGTTGAACGAAGGGGGTGGAAGCTATCTAATAATAGAAAATGGCCATTCATAAGCTTATATGCATTATCGAAGACAATGAAGTCGTCTTAATAAACCATTTTTTTTATTGACTGTGAAGCTTCCGTGAATTTTCTTCGAAAAGTAGATGACAATTACAAGCCATTTTCTTTCTCTACCTTGTCTTTCCTCTTTGTCTTGGACTTTTGTCTTACTATATCTGACGTTTCGCTTTTATATTACTATCTCACTTTTTTGTTTGTTTGTCAATATTATCCTTTCAAGGCGTAAGACGACCCTTTCAAGTTTCAAGGCGACAAATTCCATGATAAGTGAGGAGAGAGCTTGTCGTCGTTGCCATGGGACAAGGGCATGTCTTCAAAAATCTTATCCTTCATGCCTACAAGTAATAGAGATTGTATTTTAGTCCCACCTCGTCCTGACCTATTTTGACCGAGTTCATTAAGCTTTGGATCAAAGTTAAACTTTTTTTAAAAAATTTTCAAGCTTTACGTTGGACTCGAATTCAGACTATCCAATCTAATTTAACTCAAATCCTGAAAATTTTAAATAATAACATGTTTTTATTTTTAATTTTAAATAAAAATAATTGAACTCGGTTCGGATCCAATCAAGTTTTGAGTAGCCTAAACTTAACTGAGCTTTGTCTTCACCATCTTTATTTATTTTAAATCTTAATTTGTTGTATTTAAATTATAATTAGATATATTTATCCACAATAAAGTTTGATTGACAATTAAATTTTTAGTTGTAGTTTATCTACTTATTTTATTTTAATTTTGATAAACTAAAATTTATTAAGACTTCTTTTTATTAATTTTGAAATGCTATTTTAAGGTTTTTAATAAGAAATAGTCTCGAAGATGATAATAAACTTCAAAATGACTTCGCTCTATAGAACTAGAAACCAAATGTTAGGTGAATATAATTCTAAAAATATATACCATGTTATAAAAATGTGATATATCATATGTCATCTATTATATGACATACCATAAAGATGACAAGAAACAGGGTCAGCTTCGGATTGATTTAGTATTATGTGGGCTCGAGTCAAGAGGATAGGATTCTCTGTCTAATTTTATACTGTCTTATTCTATCCTATAAATCTCAGTTATTTATTTATGCGGGTTTCATATTTATTTATGCGGGACCCACGTAGGACCCATATAAATAAATGATTGAGATTCATAAGATAAAATAAGACATCATAAAATTAGACAGAAGATCCAGACTCTGAGTCAAGAGGGCGGCTAGAAAAATCTAAAGGATAAGTTCTGCCATAAAAGGATTTACGAAGAAATGGGTCAGTTTTGGATTTAATTGGGTACTATGTGGGTTCGGATTGGGAGTCTGGCTCAAAAGAACCTGAAGGTCATCCACCGTAAAAGAATTTGTGCAAGAAATGAGTTAGTTTTAGAAAATAATTAAAAATTTTAATCGATTCAACAGGTTTAATTATAAAAATTTTAAATTTTTAGTTCAACTTTTAATATTTAAATTCAATTTATTTTAATAACTCTTGTTATTGCCACAACGGTGAACGTTAATAACTGAACGTTGTCTTCAAATTTTGGAATGTATTATCAACAGTTTAAGGGTCCATATCTGTTTTGGGCATGTACAACCGTGGGTGAATAATCTAGTAATAACAGAGAAGTGGCCCTTCGTAAGCTTAAATGCATTATTAAAGACAGTCCATTGACTCGAAGTAGTCTTCATAAAGCTTTGTTTTTGTTGGACTGTGAAGCTTCCATTCCATCAGCTTTCCCTGAAACGTAAAAGCTTCCATCAACTTTTTAAATTCTATATATAATACATAAAACAATATTAATAAAGCCCATAAATTAAGAAAGCCCAATTTCATAAAGCCCAACAACATCATCATCAAAGGAAATGAAAGAAGCCTGCAAGTGTAGTAGACGGAGAGGAAGAAACGAGAGTGAAAGTGTGTGAGTTTTGGGGGAATCGGTGGTCATCGTCGATGGCGTTGAGTGCGACGGTGTTAGGAGCGTTGCTGGGGCTTGGAACCCAGATGTACTCCAATGCTCTTCGGAAGCTTCCGTACATGCGGCGTGAGTCTGTTCGTTAGTTAATTGATTGATTGATCGAAGGAGGATTGATTCTTTTTGTGTTTGATTTTATATGATATGATGTTGAAATGTTTGCAGATCCATGGGAGCATTTGATTGGGATGGGACTCGGAGTGGTGTTCGTGAATCAGTTGGTGAAATGGGATGCTCAGCTTCAACAGGACCTCGATAAGATGCTCGAAAAGGCCAAGGCCGCAAACGAGCGTCGCTACTTGGGTAAACCCTAACCATGTCCTTGAATTGGAATTGCCACATTAAAATGATTGAATGTTTATGGGTTGAATTGGGTTCGTTCAGGACAAAGTGGGTTTTGTCATTAAAGGTCGTAATTACATAGTTTTTAGGACTATGTAATTAACGTTTTCAATTTGTTGATTGAGGTGCAATTGGATGTTGCAAAAAGCTTTTGCTTGATAAATATCATCCCTTTGCTAAAAAGGGCATACTGGCTTACTGTGTTCGGTGAGGTTTTTGAATTTGCACTAGCTTTAATTTTGGATGCTTGATGCTGTTGTTTTACTTTGATTTTGGATACGCTTTGAAAGATTATAATTGTAGTTCTGACATGCATTTTATCTGTTTTACTTGTTCATTGTTTTTCTCTCTAGTTCTTGTACAGAGGATAATAGGCTCGATATGTATGGTTTGGTGTGGATGCCTGTAATGATCACCTTTTTCTGATATGAAGAAACTCAATCTATTGTATTGTGTCTGCACACTTCTTTTGTTTGCTCGTCTTTGATTATATCTATCTTCTGGCTTTATTTTCATATTTGAAGCTCCTTAGTCTGAGGTATCTGTATGATTGCTACTGTGCATTCTTCCTCTTCTTCCTCACTTTTGGTCTTCTGTTTCTAGCTTGTTCTTTTTCTTCTTTCTTTGGTTTTGGGAAAATGATTGTCCATATTATTCTCATTTGTGTTTCTATTTCACCATCATATGTACTTCTCTTCACTGGAACTTATCCTTTGATTTCTGTTGCAGATGAAGATGAAGATTAGCGGCTTATCTGTTGATGTTTGCTCCTGCCTTAAAGAAGATGTTTCAGTACCATAAATGTGCATCTGTTATCAATTATTTTATGCTACCGTGTTTGTATGGTTGCTTGAACTTTTTGTAATGTTACTTGCGCATAAATTACTGATGTTTTGATGGAGCAAACTGGCAAATTTCTAATAAATTTAGGCGTGATTCAGAGGAATTTCCATTCTGCTGCAATACTCATTTATGTTTATGACATTGTACAAGTTTTATGGCCAGGTTTCAATCTTTTTGAAGAGTAATTGCTGAAAAGAAGAGGTTGAATACTATACCTGGAAATAAGTACAGGCTAAATACTGCAAGCAGATCAAGGATGTTATTTGATTTGCTTATGCATGAGATGATCGGGGATGTTGGTTGTTATTTCTGTTGTTGTCTTTTATGACATATGATACACAGCCAACAGTAGAAAAACTCATTTAGATTTCAGAACACATAACAGTGGTAATAATCCTCAAGTGTTATTTGGGGATCAACGTGGCACGTAGTTTCAGCAAATGATCTACAAAGCTAAACTGATTCTTCTCTTATATTTCAATTTTGGATATAGCGTTAATGTTACAAAAATCATATGTAAGGATCCATGTTCATCTTATCAAGCTCTGCAATCCTGTTATTAAACAAATGCAGGAGAAGATCGCATGCCTGCCGTGACGAGAGCCTTTCTTGTGGAACGGTTTTTGTGCACTGCAGTGCTATTTCAAGCATTTGATATGCTGCAGATTCTTCCCCTTGTAACATTGGTTGTAATGCAGGATCGATCAATTCTTCACGAGCAGATCCTTGCATTTCAATGTGTTTTTCTACCCATCTCACCATGTCCATATCGACACCAAATGTTGCATCTGTTGGCATTTTCCCACTCACGAGCTCCATTAGAACGATCCCCATACTGTAAACATCGCTCTTCTCTGTTGCCTTGAACGAGTAAGCATATTCTGAGAGCAAATGAATTTTGCCAAGGTTAGACAGTATTATATTTAAAAACTAAATGGAAACAGTAACCGAAGTTGATACCTGGAGCAATATAGCCATAAGAACCAGCAAACCAGAAACCTGATTCTGTATTCGACTCGACATTTTCCAGAATCGCCTTAGCCAGTCCGAAATCTCCCAAATGTGCTTCCATCTCAGAGTCTAGTAATATATTGCTTGATTTGATGTCTCTATGAATTATGTGTGGAACACAGTCATGGTGAAGATACTCCACTCCTTGAGCTAGTCCAATAGCTATTCTCAACCTAGCTTCCCAGTCCAGGATGATCTTCTTTCCATCAGCTGGCTGTTTATGCAGCCAATCCCACACGCTTCCATTGTCCATGTACTCATATATCAACAGATTAGAACCCACAAGTCGGTTGCTACAATACCCCAACAACTTCACTAGACGCCTGTGTCTGATTCTTCCAAGTGTTTTTATTTCTCTTGTGAAGCTTTTATTGAGTAGAAAATCATCCTTCCATGGAATTTTCTTGACTGCCACTGTTTCTCCAGAGGGAAATTCAGCTCTGTATATAGTTCCAGAACCACCCGTGCCAATGATTAACTGGTCACTTAGATTATTTGTGGCTTTCATAATGTCTTCCCATCTGAAATCTCTCTCGGCAGAACCCCTCAGAAACAGCGGTCTCCTCTGTGCTTGGGAAGAACTTGAAGAGTAAATGTAGTTCACTTCGCTTGATCTTTTGAAAGATTCTCGTTTCTGTTTGAAGAAGAGAGCAAGTACAAGTAGCATTAGAGCAATTGCAGCCAAGGTTGTGATTGCTGAAATTGCCACCACTGTTCGCTCGCTCAGGCCTGACTGTCGGCTGCTGGATGCTGCATTGCAGCCATTAAGGGGACTTCCACAGAGCTGCAGGTTTCCTTCAAACGACTCAGCTGGCCACTGTGAGAATTGCTTGCCCAGCTTACCTTGAAGATTGTTGAACGCGAGATTGAGTTTGCCAAGGCTGCTCATTTCTCCAACTTGGGCAGGGATTTCTCCAACAAGCCGATTGTGAGAGAGATCAAGCACTTCAAGTTTGGTCAGGGTACCAATTTGTGGTGGTATTTGACCAGAAAGATTGTTGTAGCTGAGGTCTAACATGCTTTGCAGATTCTTGAGTTGTCCGATCTCGGCAATTATTTCGCCACTGAAGCTGTTGCGAGAGAGCCGAAGCTCATACAATTTGCTTAGGTTTCCCAATGATGCAGGGATTGGCCCCGATAGTTGGTTATTGTTCAGATTGAGAACATTAATAGATTCAAGGTTTCCAACCTCAACAGGAAGAGTTCCATTCAATGAATTGCTATCAAAAGAAAGCACCAACAATTTGGAACAATTGAATAGCTCTGGAGGAAGAGAGCCAACAAACTTATTGGAGGAGAGCTTAAGCTCACCTAATAGGGGCAAACTACCCAACCAGGGTGGCACAACCCCAGAAAGAAGGTTGTTGTTCATGTCAATGTGGGTCAGTTTCTTGCACAACATCAGCTGTTGTGGTATTTCTCCTGTGAGCAAATTTCCCGAAATGTCTAACAGAGACAACTCACGAACTTTTCCCAGTGTCCATGGAATGTTCCCGGTAAACAGATTGTTTCCTAATCTCAGTCTTTCAAGAGAAGGTGAGTTTCCTATCTGGAGTGGGATTTCATGATCAAATGCATTATCTGTGACATCAAAAGATAGAAAGTATCTCGAGCTACACAGTGAAGCTACGCTACCATTCAGTTTGTTGTTGGAGAAATTGATTCTTGTCAGGTTCCGTAAATTGGTAAGCGAATCAGGAAGTTTACCTTCAAGAGAATTGTTGTAAAGCATAAGCTGTTGGAGAGCTTGGAGAAATCCAAAGGTTTCAGGAATGGCACCAGAGAGACGATTGTCAGCCAAGTCCAGAATATTTAGTTGGTGACAGTTGCCTAAACTGGCAGGAATTGAACCCACGAGCTCATTTTGCCTTAAATGCAGCAGTTTCAGTGCCTCAAGACTCCCAATAGTGAAGGGTATCTCTCCATTGAAATGATTTCCGAAGAAATCAACCATTTGCAAGCTTGTACAGTTGCCTATCTCCATAGGTATTTCCCCTGAAAAATGGTTGTCGTAAAGATACAGCACTTCCAGGTTGCTAAGCATCCCTATCTCTTTAGGCAAGTTGCCTTGTAAATTGTTGTGAAATAGTGCAAGTTCCTTCAGGTTGGTGAGGTTTGCTATTGATGGAGATATTGAGCCCACCAAGCTGTTATTGTGCAGATACAAGTGCGTCAGTCCAACCAACTCGAAAATCTCAAGCGGGATTGAGCCATTAAGTGTGTTGTTAGACAAGTCCAGTTGTTTCAGCGCTTGACATTGTTTCAGTTCTTTCGGAATTGGACCAGAAACTTGAACCTCTGCCAAAATCAAGCTCTCCAAGCTGCTGGCGTACGAGCATATGCTACCTGGAATGACTCCAGAGAGATTGTTGTTTGATAAGACCAAGTAAACAAGCTGTCCCATGCTGCCCAACTCCTCTGGAATTCCTCCAGAGAGACCGTTGATCGAAAGATCGAGATTCTGAAGATTTCCCAATTTCGCTAGCGATTTCGGGATCGAACCTTCAAGCCTGTTGCTCATGAAGTTCAGGTACGTCAGCTGACTCAGGTCACCGAGTTGACCCGGTATCTCGCCTGAGAGACTATTGTTGGCAAGGTTTAAGACTTGGAGACTTTGCAGACGACCCAGTTCTTCTGGGATTGATCCATTCAGCTTGTTAAGAGCTAATGCCATGACAGTGAGGTTTGAGCAATTTCCAAGCTCCCCAGGAATTGGTCCCTCCAGTTGGTTCTGTTGCAGAATCAGCTTGTCAAGTCGATCAAGTTGTCCCAGTTCAGGAGGTATTGGCCCCGAAAGATTGCACGAAGCCAAACCAAGAGTGATCAAGTTAACAAGATTACCAAATGAAACAGGAATAGGTCCGGTGAGTCCATTGTCTCCAATTCGCAAAACTCGTAAGCTTGTGAGAGAACCAAGCTGAGTTGGGATTGGACCCGTGAGTTGGTTAGAGAACAAAAGCAAAGATTCCAACGAAGAAAGGTTTGACATAGTGGTTGGGATGGGACCCGTCAAGCTGTTAGAAGAAAGATCAAGGTGGAGCAGGTTTTGCAAGCGACCGAGTGAGGGTGATATCGACCCGGAAAGCGACGAGCCTGACAGATTCAGGCTCACCACTTGCATCGAACCATCAAACGAGTTCAACCCACAAGTAACTCCTGTCCATGAGCAAAAGCTCGTGTTGTTCTCATTCCAATCCTGCAGAACCTTGTTAGGGTCTTGTAAGAATGATTTCTTTACCTCCAGAAGGATTGACATCTCCTGGTTTTGACACGAAACAAAACCAAAACCATACAACAAAACAACGACGAGAGCTGGCACCACTTGTTTCAACACCGCCATTTCCGTCGACAGAAAGCTTCAAGCAGGACTAAAATGACAAAGAACAGCAAACAAACAGAAGTTGAAGGTCTTTTGAGGTGTCTGTTGCATGCTTCTTGGGGTAATATCTCATGGAGGATTGACTCTTGGTCAAGTAGGCATTAATGGTAGGTGCAAGGTGGAGTTGGTATCAGTGTTACTGGCGACTGTTGATGGACTAGAGAGTGAGACGCGTGTGTGGAGATAAGGTGGCGGCAGCCATGTGATCAGTAGGTGCACGGAGCTCTACGTATGGGGTCTTGAACTGTACGCAGAAGAAGATATTGAAGTCCTGCGTTGGGAAGTTGGTATTTGCAGAGTTGCAAGAAAGAGGCCTTAAAATGGGTGAAGAAAGAAAACAGGAGACCATAGTCAGGGAAATGCAACAAACGCCATAAATGAGGATTCCAGCTACAGCTGGAACGGTGCTATTGAGCAGGATCGAGAAGATAGAGATAGTGTGATAGGCAGCGAGCTTTAAATGTGAAGAAGCAGATGGACAAAGAAGGTCAAAGGCGATCAGGGAAAGAAACATTAAATCATATGATTAAAAAGTGAAGAGTAATAAAAACAAGAGAAGTCAATGAGTACAAGAAACTTACAAAATTAAAGACAAGATAAAACCATAAAAAGAAAGAAAAAGAGAGTAAATTAAAAATTATTAACTAAAATATGGTCCTTTTATTTTGAAGCTTTAGTCCAAAAAACAAAATTGGACATGGAGATTCGAAACTGTCCATTATATTTCAATAAAAAAAAGAGGGTCTTAAATTTTTAAAACTTTAAAATAATGTAATTTTATTAAAATTTAATAAAATATTATTATTTTATTAAGTACTATAAAATTTATTAATTTCAATGTTGTCATCTTATTTTGAAGTCTAAACCTAAAAAAGCCCCTGAATTCAAGACATAAATAACCCGAACTATTTAAAAATGGTCTCAAATTGAGTAATTTTACTTACATTCTTTTAATCGAGCCTGTCGTACAGGGCTTGTTTAATGCAGAATACTCGGTTGACGTAATTTACATGCTATTACGTCAATTCGAAAGTTTACCTAGTACGCATTCAAAGGATAACGACTATGAGTTCTTCTGCTCAAAAAAAAAAAAGAATTTGAGTCATAAACAACTTAACTTATGCTTAATCCATTATTATGTTTAGTATATGCTTAGTTTTTTATATATACTAAAATACATAATAATAAAAAATTACTATTCAAAATAAAACGAAAGTATTTGGATATCCTTAGGTTGAGATTGAACAAGAAGAGATATTGGATTACAATATGAAGATACAGTGGTTAGATGACAGACACGAGGACTGAGTCGTGGGTTTGCTTGAAGTAGTGTGTTAGCTCAGCCTGACTTAAACCCTTGTGAGAAAGTGAGCAGTTGAATTGCTCTTTTTTCTTTTTTGCATTACAAAGGTTTCATTACAGGAGTCAATGGAGTCCCTACACAAACTCTGTCATTCTATACGTAAGCAACACCAACTTCCAAATTCTGATGGTTTTAGCTAATTAGGTTATGGTTTTTAATAATGTTGTTACTCTCTATCATTGTTTTGGGTTGAGCTACCAAACCTTGATGTCCTTTTGTGGCCTCCTTTCTTTTGCATCGCCTACTCCAAAATGGCCTAGCTACTTAAACCTTTTCACTTTCTCAAGTTACGTGAACAAGAAGATCATTGTTGCTAAACAAATAACAAGTTTTGAAGTTTCGTTTCTTAGGTGGTGGTCGAGTTGGTAGAGTAGAGGGCACCAAAAAGTCATGTGTTTGAATTCTCCTAGAGCCTGTCATACAGGACTTGTCTAGTGTGGAGTACTCATTTGGCGTAATTTGCAGGCTATTGCGTCAATTCGCATGTTTACTTAGTGCACATCTAAAGGATAACGACTGAGGATTCCTCCGTTTCAAAAAAAAAAGTTTTGAAGTGTCAAATTTTTAATTTAGTGTTAAATTTTTTTCAAAAATTTAATTACAACATTCTTTGATTGTTAAATTTTAAAATTTTTTAATTAGTTCACATGAAAATTTACATATCCATCTTTTTTTTATCAGTTTATGCCTATATCATATCAATAAAACAATAACAGAATTAATTAATATTTTAAACTGAATTATTAGGATTTAAAAAGATTAATCATTTAATTGAAAATTTTAAAATATATAACACTAAATTAAAAAAATTTAAAAGCTTGATACTTTAAAATATGTTATACCAATTTTAAACAATGGTAGTTATACCAATTTTAAACAATGGTAGTTTGAAAACACATTTGTTCAAGAATCTCATAAATAAAAAGGTATAACACTAATAAAGGGAATTTATTCTAATTAATTTAATTTTAAGTTATTAATTTATCCAATAATAAAAGCGAAATGATTGAGTTATTAATCTATCGAGAGATGATAAGAAGGGAATGATTGAGTTTAGTGTTAGTTTTATGTTTTCTATTCTCTTATTATTTTAATTAAGTCCAACCTACTTCAGCAACTTATGGACGATAAGTTCAAATAATTGTTGTAGAAAAAGCTTATCTTCTACTTTCTGCGGCAAACCGTGACAAGAATATGCTCCCAAAACGATTTCCTTATGAAAAAGATCTAGAACAGGATTGAATAGATTTTTTAATTTTTTTTCTTCCTCTCTTTTTAAAGTGCTACAAAATAAAAAATTAACACACAAGGCAAAATAAAAACTAATTGAAATAAAAAAGAGTGGAAAAGAGAGGTAAACATAATATATATAGAGGTTCGGTGCAAAGACCTACGTCCTCTACTTAAGCTCCCACTTAGAATTTTGTCAAAGCTCTTTACTACACACTTTTGAGTTTAGTGTGAACTCTTCCAATCAACTTGACTTTCAGCTCAAGTTATACCTTACAAATAATTTGTTTACTCGGCATAAATCCTACCTTTCAAGTGATTCTTCTCTAATCACTCAACTCACAATAATAACAAAGATAGTAATGAAATGATAAAGCTAAGTACAACTGAAGATAATCCAAGTATGCTATGTAAGCAATATAAGAGCAATGAGAGAATAATTTTAGCACAATAGAATGTATGCTTCTTTTAAGAGCTTGTTCATGCCTTTTTCTAAAGTGAAGATCTCTATTTATAGGCTTTTAGACGTTCCTGGATGCTCCTAGCCGCTGTAGAAAGATTTGCTCTCATTTGAATTCGTTTGACAAATTCAAAGTCTGTTCAGCTGTAACTAATAATCGACTAGTAATAGTCAACTAATACATCATAATCGACTTGTCTTCCAAGTGATAGTTGACTAGCACACTCTCTTTTATATAAATCTTCAGCTCTGTACTTCGAATAGTCGACTTATAAAATAATAGTCGACTTGTCAAGTTCTCCAACTAACAGATCTGATTGATTCTCCAATCTTTGACTGTTGAGATCCATACGTAAAATCCTTATACAAAATCTTCACATGAAATTCACGTTTTTATTTTACTGATCCTCATTAGTCGACTAGTGCAATTGTTCAAACAATTCTCTGACTATCTTTAATCAATTCTTCATCAGCACGATAGTCAGCTTGTGCAAGCTTTAAGTCGACTAGTGTTTATTAACTTCCTTAACCTGAAATTATTTCTTAACCATTTCTTAAGTTT
>JAOTAY010000003.1:30392315-30416195 GCA_025629805.1 Erythroxylum baracoense | reverse complement strand
AGGTTATGAAATGAAATGAGGAAATTTTGGATTTTTGACATTGTGTTATTTCTGGTTTTAATTATGATGCCATGAGATACATTGAAAGTGAATAGGTTAGCATTCCAATTTTGTCGAGCATGTGCACGAATATCCGAAAGGTGTACATGTACGTGTCGAATGGAGGTGGGGTGTTACTCCTAGGCTCTTTAGAAACACCCAAGATCTCTTTAACTGTATATCTTAACGGAGTTGCTACTCTTTCCCACATCTGGTTAGCATCTTCTTCCTATTTTCATTCTTCTCCATATATCACTCTTTCCTTAAGCTAGTTAACTGTATCATCTTTCAAATTCCACCATCTAACTCTAGTGCATCTTAGAATTTGCTTCTTCCTCTAATCCTTAATTATAAGATCAATAACTAACAATCTATGTTGAGTTGACAAGGAAGCATTATATATCACCTTACAATTCTTGCAATTGGGTTGATCGCTTTGCCTTAAGAAGAAGAAATCAATTTGTGTTTATGTGGTTATACTTTTAAAAGTCACTAGATGCTCCTTGTTTATTTTTTTAAAAAAAGAGTTGGTGATCATTACTGCGAGATCCAATAAAGTTGTCTCACTCCCATTCCTAACCCGAAACCCCCACGAGTCCACGAATAGCCGTTCGAGGTTGCCCCTATATGGCGAATAAAGTTTCTTCTTAGAATAACTCTCTTGTCAGAAGAGATCTGTTGAATCACCTTATCTAGCTCTTCATAGAATTAGCACTTAAGTTATTCGTCCAACTGTGCTTAAAGTGTATAAGCATACACCACATTGAGTAAATTAAAGTTCTTTAATTTATCTTTAATAATAAAAAAAATTCTATCTAATAACTTTAGAGTAGTGAATTTTATAATCGCTCAATTACCTTGATATGATTTATTTTGCATACGATCACTTCCAATTATCCTTAATTAGGATATATCATAAATAATATTAAATTATGACAACTCCTATATAAGATATTTTGGAGATCTCAATTTAAAGAATTATTTGTACAATCATTATTATTTTATTATTTTCACAGCATACGTTAACCAATCTAAAAAATAATATTGTGATTGAGTGAGAATGATTATTTTGAATTTTTGATACATTATTGTTCCATTTGATATAAAGTATTTATTTTGGAAGTTTTAATACTAAATGAAAACTATAACTGTATAATGCATATTTCAGAATAGTAAAATCTTCATAAAAATAAAAATATGTCTCACTAATAGTTCATAAAGGATACCAGTACATACTAGCACAACCGAAATTCATTCATGCAAGAAAAAGAATAAATAAAATCTTATTTAAATTGATAAATTAGGGAGACGAAACTCTTATTATTATTATTACTATTATTATTATTATTATCGTTATTGAAGGATGCGTGTGTAAAAGCAGCCGCCAGAGATGCCCTCGCACATATTTAGAGAATATGAAAGAAATACAACAAACCTGTAATCTGATAAACAGAAAGGCAGACGCGCCCACATAAAACGAACTAGACATTACCATTTTGTTCTCTTATAATTGCAGGTGGTGTATTCTGCAACTTTCTTTGGAGGGTTTTCTCTCAGGAACTCGTATTTGTCCAAACAATTCTACCCTTCAGGCTTCTCCAATTCTTTAGTTTCCTATTGGAATTCTAAGTATTACGATAATCATGTCTCATACTAACTGGGAAGCTGATAAAATGTAAGTTTTACTCATTTATGATACCTCGTTACATTATTGAAAGTCGTAGCGTTTGTAGGTTTTCCTCATTTTCTCTATTTTAGACGTTTTGGGTGGTATTGAATCGGTTCTGTGTTTTAGGGTTTTGATATTTTGGTGCTGGTATTTTGTAATGACTATTGGCTGGCATTTTACGCTAGTTATGCCATTCCGTGTGTCCTTCCAAGTATGCATATTTGTTTCATCTGTTAAGGTGAAATCATTTCTTCACCTTAATGAAATGAAATAATTTACTTGCCATCATGGAATAACTTGTTTTGCTTATTTAGCCTGTCAATTGGTTGTAAATCAAGAAAATATCAAACACGTTATGGGTTGTTCATCTTCCATCTTGGGCACACGAACTGTAACCCATTTTTCTGTTGTTTTGATTGTTATGTGGGTGGCCCTGGAATGGCCCCAATTGGTAGAAGAAACCTGCAAGCCCATGGGGTTATCCTGCATTTGGATGAGGAAGGAGAAAATAAATAAGTATGGTAATAATACTTTTTGTAGTAAATTGGAGAGGTATGTTAAACTTTAATTCTTTTGCCTGTTTGAAATAAATTGTTAAGCTCCACTGTTTTGGTTCTGAAACCTCCAGAAGGAAAGTTTGTTCCTCTCTTTGCCTGTTGCGGGTTGACGTGAGATTTTACTTCATAAGTTCCACGTTTGTGTACATTATTTGTCTAAAGAAGGATTGAGTGCTGACACTTTACAAGACCAATCTTCAGTTCTTTTTCAGTAGAACTTCACAACTGCTTGCTTTGGGTTCTTGCTGCTTGCAATTGTCCCACTTCTATCTGCTTTATTGGGATGTTTAACTTTTTTGGACTTCTGATGGATTGCATGCTTCATTCAAGGTTGGACGTTTACATATATGATTACCTCATGAAGCGGAAATTGCATGCCTCTGCGAAGGCATTTCAAGCTGAAGGGAATGTCTCCACAGATCCTGTGGGTAAGACAACTGTCAAACTGAATAGATGCTCAAGTTACAAAACGATAAAACAGAAGAAATAGCGAAAAGAAATTCCTTACCTGTTACTCTTCCATTTCCTTAACGTTATTATAATAATCACTTGATTCTTTTTTGGTATAGCTATTGATGCACCAGGTGGTTTTCTCTTTGAGTGGTGGTCTGTTTTCTGGGACATATTCATTGCTAGGACAAATGAGAAGCACTCAGAAGCTGCTGCATCTTATATTGAGGTTGGTTTATAGATTTTTCAATCAATTCAACTTGTCTAAGTTTGATTTGCAGCCATCAATTCTTTGTCTAAATTGGCTGGAACAACTTCTGTTTGATGTCATTAGCTTGGCAATATCTAGTGTTATTTGTAGAAAGAAAAGATGCATATGGTTGTCCTAGTTTTTTTTTTCCAGTTTGGAGGTCACCAAGTTTTTCAATTCACTTCTCTAGTTCTGCATGAGTATAGGTATCTTTAATAGAAATGAACTAGTCATTTTTATTAGGACATATATTCAATTGTACGTCGTATATTTGCTATGTAGAAGTATAACTTGTAATCTTGCTAAATAAAAATTATGGTAAATGGTAGAGTCAATTGGCTAAGGCTCGGGAATTACAACAGCAACAACATCATCCACATCCAAAACCTCAGCAACATCAGCAGATGCAGATGCCACAGCTTTTGCTACAGAGGCATGCTCAACAGCAGCAGCAGCAGCAGCAACACCAAAGAAGAGATGGAAACCAACATCTGAATGGTGGTTCCATTGGACTTGCCACTAATGATGCATCAAGACATACCACTGCAACTGCAAGTGCTATGGCAACACAAATTTACGAGGATAGATTAAAGGTTCCACTTCAGAGGAATTCCTCTGATGATGTGGCAATGAAGGTGCTAAGTTTTTTTTAAGCAAAGAAGATTGGAAGATTTTTTTCATTTTTTTTTGGTGAACAATAGACTTCATTCTTGTATCACTATGGTTTCCATTCTAACATTTCTATTTGCAGCAACGGCTAGGTGACAATGTGGGTCAGCTTCTAGATCCTAATAATGCATCATTGTTGAAAACAGCATTGGGTGGTCAGCCTCCAGGGTACTCTTCTTCACCGTAGATTTTATTGCTATGCTTATGGGATATTACATTTTTTTAACAATCAAATTAGTGAAACCTTTATGCACTTTTTTCTTCTTCTTTTTCCCAGACATACACTACATGGTGCACCTGGATGCTCAAGTATTCAAAACCGTAGTCAACAGCTGCCTGTGTCTACCCAGGTAAAGTTGTTTTTGGGTTTAAAATTTAACATGCTCCATTTTTCTAATATAATCTTGTGAAACAGGAGATGAAGACTGAGATGGCTGCAATTATTAATTCCAGGAATGCTGGTTCTGAAGGATCTTTAATGGGAATTCATGGTACTTTCTGTCTAGAAACTTTTCTGGAACAAAAAATTGCTTTCCCATTAGGGCCTTCTCTGTTAGATTTATTTTTAAAAATTTGGCATTACCTATTGCTTATGAAAGTTCAATCTGATTTGTGATTGCTAGCTGATAGCATTCCTCACGTGTTAGTTTGGTAGGATAAATTTTATTTGTCAATGAAAAATTGTCTTTGTTAAAATTTCGTCTGGACTCTGCTATTAATCAGATTTCTGGAGACAACTATCCTGAAATAGAAAATAACCATAAGATGTTGAAAATTTATAGTAGATTAATGCAGTGGTTCATACGGCATTTTTATTGATGCCAATTTAGGGAGTGAGATTTTTTTATCTATGGGCTTATGTTTAGGTTTTGCTTTTACATTACTGTAAATATTTGGTTGACCTGTATTTTCAGGTTTAGCAGTGGAATTGAGACCGTTTTCCTCCATACTTTTTTCATAACTCTTTAACTGTCTCGTTGTTTTCTCTTCATTCTGCTTTTTTTTTAATTTACTTTTTCTGTTTTGGATTTGAAATGCTGTGTCATAGAGAAAAGAAAGGAATCCAAATTTATTGCATTCGTATACCTTAGGATGTTCAATTCATTAATCTTTTCTGTTTTCCTTTTTCTTTCTAGATTTGGTTATCAAGGCTTGAATTGTTAATTTGATTACCAAACTGTGTGAACTACTTGTCATTTGAGTTTGCAACCAACTGGTTCTGGTATTTGTATAGGATCAACACAAGGGGGAGACAAATTGACTTTGAAAGGATGGCCTTTGACTGTAAGTTTGTGAAATGACAACTGATTGGGTCATTTAACCTCCTTGAGTGATGCATGGGGAAATTTTAGCAAATTTATTTAAAATATCTTATGCTAAACTTATTTTATTTCATCCTTTTTATTTTTCCTGCATTGCAGTTCTGATCTTGTTTCCTTTTTTAGGGGCTGGAGCAGCTTGGGCTCCTTCAACATCAAAGGTTGATGCAGTCTCCACAGTCTCTTAACAAATATCAACTTCAGCAGCAATTGATGCTTCAAGCACAGCAAAACTTGCCATCTCCATCTGTTAATGATTTGGAGCGTAGAAAGCTAAAAATGCTTGTGAATAGCCAGACTATGGCTGTTGGGAAGGATGGCTCATTTAATTCTGCTGATGCGCTTAGTAACATTGGATCACCAATGCATGTTGGTTCTCCTGTAATGTCCCGTGCTGAAACAGATGTGCTGGCTAAGGTACTTATTTCTCTGATGTTAGACTGAGGATTTTTTTCTACTGTTTGCTTTCTTTAGCAAATTTTCATCATGGATTTGCTTATATGGTTGAGGTTTCCAGTTGCAGCAACAACATATGCAGAACAGTCAACAGCAGCAACAGTACCCACAGCATCCTCTTTCAAGTCAACAATCTCAGAGCTCAAATCAACACCTCACACAGCAAGAAAAAATTATTGGTTCTGGTGGCGTGACTATTGATGGCAGCATGTCAAGCACCTTCCAAGGAAATGAACAGGTATGCTATATTTAAACTTTTGATTTTCTGATGTCAGATTTCAAAAGGAAAAAATAAATGGCCTGAGGGTTGGAATGTCATGTAGGTCAGATTTCTATGACCATCCATTCATCAAAACATTTGGTGCTCGAGTAAAATGTTTGAACACTAAGAAAACTATCATCCTCTTGTATACTGAGACCATATATGGACCTTAAAAAGTTTTCCTTTGACTTTGTTCTTAGATAATTGTTGTTTATTGTCTTTTCTTTTTTGTTTAGAAAAGTTCCTTTTCCGGAAATTGGAATTCCTATCTGCATACTTGATGGATTTAATTTCAAATCTGTGGATGCTTCAGCCATGAATGTTCTGTACTAGTTACATTATTGAAATTATTTTTCTTTGGTTCTCTTTTCATTATGTTCTGTTCATTAAAGGCTTCAAAAAGTCAGATTGGGCGCAAGAGAAAGCAACCGGGATCATCTTCAGGCCCTGCCAATAGCTCGGGGACTGGTAACACTGCTGGACCATCTCCAAGTTCTCCATCAACACCTTCTACACACACACCAGGAGATGCTATGTCTATGCCATTGTCACACAGTGGTGGATCCTCGAAACCTTTGCTTATGTTTGGATCTGATGGCTTGGGTTCCCTTGGATCAGCTGCAAATGAGTTGGTTAGCAAAATAATATATCTTCTACGGCATTTTTGACCCTAATTTCCATTTTTTAAGCTTGCTACTAATATTTTAACCTTTAAATGCATTGTTTTGTTAATTGATGTAAGATGGGACAAGCACATGTAGTGTTTTCTGAATACCTCGTGCTTACAAAGGTTAAACGTTCGATGTTTCATTGTTGAGATAACTTCAACCATGAAACCTGATGTTTTGAGTTTGAAAAGGCAAAATAAGTTGCAATTCTGAAATCTATAATTTCAAAAGCAAGTTGTTTTCTTCATACTAGTATATGTTTGTCAATGACATTATATTTTTAATGACCTCTGGAATTTGTTGTATTTAAACTCAAAAAGTTGTCAAAGAGAATTTAAATTGATTTGTCCTCAAGTAGATGTGGAGGGAAATTGATTATTGGCTTCTAATTTACTTCTATACTAATACTGGCAGAACACTCACATACTTGTGTAATTTTAAAATTTTGTGAGTTTTTCTCTGATATCTCATTATGTGATTGGTTGGTAACGAATTGTGGTTGTCATTTACATTTAAAAGTTGGATGATTGAGACTATTAAATGCAGGCTGATATTGATCGGTTTGTGGATGATAAGATTCTAGATGAGAATGTAGAATCCTTCTTTTCACATGATGCGGCAGATCCTAGAGATCGAGTTGGTCAATCTGGAGATGTCACCAAAGGTATAACTTCCTTATCAGTCTGACCAGGGTATCGTAAGAACACTTAGAAGGTGAAGGTTTAACTAATTAACCCAGTTTTGATGAAATCAGAACAAATTGTTTGGAGTTAAAAAATTACCCAAAACTTGTTCCACCTACTGGTTTTCACTGTATAACTGACTCGTATCAATGACTGTGCCAGTTGGATTGACTGATCTGTTCCATCCCACTAAGCATTGGTATGGAATAAAGCAAGCAGCCACAACTGGAAATTGGGATGGAGAGATGATTTTTTCTTTAGCTAAATTGTCAAGAAGGGATACAGGCAAAACTATTTATTAGAGATGGACAAAGTTCACTAATTTTTACAGATGATAATTGAGTGTTTTTACCAATAAGATACAATTAGTTGACATTTATGACTTTACAATGTCAAGTAGTCAACAGATGAAGAAAATTTACCAATGGATGCAAACTATTAATAGATTTTGTTTGTTTGCATATATGGGCAGTATCCTTGATGATTATCTGGTATGGTTTGTGCAACTAATATTGCCAGGGTATGAACATTAATGGTGGTCACTCATAAATCAATTTTCATTTCGCTCATCTTTAATAAGTAGTGACATTATTTCTCTCTTTAAAATATAGTTTTTGGTTCATGCCCCTTTTACACAAATTTTCCAATATTTTTTATATACTGTATTTGGCCATTAGAGCTTGACATTATTTCCAAGACAGGTATTACATTTTCTGAGATCCGGCATATTCCTGCAAGTTCAAATAAAGTTGAATGCTGTGACTTCTCATCAGATGGAAAATTGCTTGCTACTGGTGGGCATGATAAGAAGGTAACAATTGTATATATGCGAGTCTGCTGGAACATCATAAATGCATTTAAAAAAAACTGGTGCAGGAGATGTTAAATCCTTCTTTAAACAAATCTTTTTTTTAATTGTCATTGTCATGTTCATGTACTACAGGTTACATTGTGGTGTGCAGAGTCTTTTACAGCAAAGTCTACCCTTGAGGAACATTCTCAATGGATTACTGATGTTCGTTTCAGCACAAACATGTCAAGGCTTGCTACATCTTCAGCTGATAAAACTGTTAGGGTTTGGGAATCTGATAATGTTAGTAATATTGGTCTACTTATGGTAGATTTTAACAAACATTTGTTTTTGCCTGAAAACGGTAGAATTTTGAAATTAATCTACTGTATGATTGAAGGATACCGTAATATGATAACTGTTTATCTTCAAGTGGTACTTAAATTGTACAACTGTTGTGGAACCATGAGCCAGTTCTTCTGATGCCCCTTATTTTCTAGTTATAAAACTTCATTCTAATTTGCAGCCTGGCTTTTCAATCCGTACGTTTATGGGACATTCCACAACTGTTACGTCTGTAGACTTCCACCCTACTAAAGAAGATCTCATCTGTTCCTGTGATAACAATAGTGAGATGCGTTACTGGAGTATAAAAAATGGCAGCTGCGCAGGGGTGTTCAAGGTATAGAATGTAGTGTACTCCTATCTTGGGAGGAATAATATATAAATTTGAACCCATGGTATATCACAGTTACGTTTTTTCTTGACTTTTTTAATATTACAGTCGGGGGCTACCCTGATGAGATTTCAACCTCGATTTGGGCGTATCCTGGCAGCTACTTCTGAAAATTTGGTAACTATTTTTGATGTTGAAACCTCAAGTAGCAGGATTAAATTGCAGGTTTGTAACTTCTGGTTATTGTTCCCTTTTAGGTTTTTTCAATTAAACTCGGAAGACTTTCATTGGATTTGCATGTTAAGGGCCACTTTAAATTGGTGAAAAGCAATCAAATGATAGATTGTTATGCATGCTTCAGTGATTGTAAAGGTCTCACATTATTGTAGTTTGTGTGCATTGCAATTGTGATTGGAGCTTATAGTTTTTAGGTTTCAATTTTGGCTCTTGCTAATAATTGAGTTGAAATTTTTGCCAGGTGTTCCTTTTGCAAATATAAATTACTATGAACTAGGTGTTTGGTCTGAGTCCACCCTACTGTCAGTGCCTTTTCAGGTTAAAGTCTTGGGATTGAATCTCACATTAGCAAGTCACTTACTGACATTTTTAATTGCTAGTGATGGTGAGATGGAGTTTAGGGAGGGTTATGAAGGTTTCACAGTTCAAGTTGGCCTAATGGGAGAGAAAATTAGTATTGTACAGTTTATATTCTGAATTTGGAGTTATTTCATGTGCTTTCTACCGCTATTATGTTTTTAGGTCTTGTATTCCTCGTTTTTTTATGGCTTTTGTATTTCGTTACATGAGAGGGTACTATCGGCACAAAATAGTAATTTTCCCAAACTTCTTTATTTGTTGCTGCCCATGATCCTTCATTTGGTCTGCATAATTAATCTAAATCCACTTCCTTTTCCCAAAGCATCTTTCTTCTGGATCTAACCTGGCTTGATCACTGCTCAAAAAGCAGTTATAATCCACTTCTTATTTCCTGACATGCTCTGAATTTCAGGGTAAAAGCCTTAAGAGCATTAAAAAACCTATGTTAGTATTCCAAATGAGTTTGCATATGAGATTGAGATGTATTTGTGAAAATTAGATGATTTCTATCATGTTAATTATCCTCTGATTATACATGGAAGTTCTCTATAAGATTCGTACCTTGTAGTTGCATAATACTTCCATATCGTTCACATGAAGTGGCTGACCCAGTGTTTGGTTTTTCCATCTTGCTAATTATAGGGCCATAAAAACCCTGTCCATGCTGTATGCTGGGACCCTTCTGGTGAGTATTTGGCATCTGTGAGTGATGACTCAGTCAGATTGTGGAAGATTGGCTCTGGCAGCAAAGGGGATTGCATTCATGAGTTAAACTGTTCCGGAAACAAGTTTAACACTTGTGTCTTCCATCCAACTTATCCTTCTTTATTGGTTGTTGGCTGTTATGAGGCAAGTTATCACTACTTTGCTTTACAGCATATAGCTTTGCAACTGATTTTGCAACGTAACATATAAGTTCAAATATCCAGTCCATATCTTTTCTCAATGAACTAAACTGAAATTCTCAGCAGCTTGCAACTTGGTCTGTGAGAATAATTTAGGGATAATCTTTATTTCCTTTATGTGTGACAGAGAAAGTGGGAATTGTTATGTACATGGAATTGGTCTAGTGTTGTCATACTCATTGGACTTGACACATTCTGACATGCCGTTTTCAGACTCTGGAACTATGGAGCATGGCTGAAAGCAAAACAATGACACTGACTGCTCATGAAAAACTAGTGTCATCCTTGGCAGCATCAAGCGTTACTGGTGTGGTAGCTTCTGCTAGTCATGACAAGTGCGTTAAGCTCTGGAAGTGAATGATTGCTGACCATTGCGTTACTGGATATGAATTGGTTTAGAGGTCTTGCACGATTGTTTGATGTTCATATTGACCAACTGCTACAGCCTATGTCTATCTAGTAGGAGTACAGGGTTTCTTAGGTTTTGTTCATTTCATTTCCGCACACTGTAACTAACCACATCCCCGGTTGAGGGTTAACCGCAAAACTTGAAGTTTTGTGCCAAACCTAACTTGTCTAGCAGGGAAAAACATGGTAGGAAATATAAAATAAGAGCGCAGGAAGGCCCTTGAAAGTTCCAGAAATTGTAAATACTAAACGTTAAATGTTTAGTATACGAATGTGTTGTGAGATGTAGGCGCATTATTCAAGTGTTATATAGCCCTTTGCAACCCCAGTTTGGCAAGTGAAGGATATGAGGCTTTAGAGCGATGTCCTGCTCCTGCAGTAGATGTTTTATGGATTCAAATTAAAGTAAATCGTCCTACATCCATGACGTGCCTAACTTCAACGAAATAGATGTTGAAGTTGTGCAATTGGTACTTTATAACTCGTTCTATGGAGGCTAAATTATGCAACAGCCAAGAAATTAATTCACTTCAACACGGAGACGACAACAACAGGGCAAGAAGGTGTCGTATCTTTAGATGCTCCAGGGCATTGGTCAATTCTGCTGCCTTTACATCAAGGTATTCTTTCCATGTAACTGGCCCGTACAGTAGAGGATGATTAGAGTCGATCAACTTTGTTGGTGGTGATACCTTAATGTCCTTGGGTGGGGTATAGAAGTATGCAATGGATATGCGGTGTTTCCTGTTGACTACCGCCTGATGCAGTGGATTCTTAAAACTTACAGAGTGGATTCTTAAAACTTCCACTGGAGATAATATGCATCATGTCCCCAGTGTGGATGTACAGGACCCCACCCACAGTTTTCTGTATGAACTTGGAGGCCATTGGTGCTGCAGCTTTGGAGAAGCATAGTGAGCAGCTGAGAATCTGTGTGAGGAGCTAAGCCCATTGCATGACCTGGGCCTGGACACTCTGGATAGGAATTCAATTGCAAGATATGCGGCGGTGGTTCATTACCTTCACTTTTGGGCTTGAACCATTTTACATTTTGTTGTGTCAGGCCCAAGGACTCGACCATTAGCCCAATGATCTTCTCAGACAGTTTTTTCATTTCTCGCTGGTAATCTTCCATTAAATGACTGCAAGCAGATACCCAGAAGATGGCATGTATAGAATCATAAAGGACACGGCACTGGGAATAACAAAACAGTTAAAACATAAACTGACCATTTAGACACAACTAGTAATAGTCTTATACTTTTTCACGTTGTTGAACTAGCTGTCAAAGAGGGAGATGCATAATGTCGCTTTCTTAGACTGCCAGGGCATTTGCATGCATATATAATTTCAATTGCTAAAATAGTTCATCGATGTGGCTGACTTTTATCAAACTTTTAAGAGGCAAACCTTACCCAGTTGGCTGACTATAATCGTTTACTTTAATGAATTAAACAGTGCTTCTAGATTAGCCCACAACTAATTAACTACGAACAACTGATGTAATCATTCCCAGCTCATGCAAATTCTGACCTTTACTGCCTTTGTTCAAGGCCAATGTGCCCAATTTCCCCAACTCTTTTCGTCCGGACAATGGAAAAATATTGGAGTTCTTTAAAATAATAATAGTAGTAGTAGTAGATTGATGATGATGATCACAACGACGATTTCGTTAAACAGTTTTGCTTAATTCAAATAATCTTTGTCTCTTTAGTGAATTGTGTTCTTTATCTTACACCTGACCGTATCATTTCTGAAAAGTAAAAACATTGGACAATTGTAAGCCTAACGGCTAGATGCATCATTAGCATAGGGACGGAGCCAAGTTTGTGAATTATGTGTCAATCCGCGGCACCGACACGGGGGGTTAACAGGATTAACAAGAAGATTAGATTTGGTGTTCTCGAAATCTAAAAATGTGAAAAGCTATAGCCCCGTTTCAAACACTGCGACTTGCAAGTGAGACCATAAAAGTGTTAGTTTATGTCCTATAGTCAATCGCTTTGGTTGCATTTTAGTAACAAATTATTTAAAGTCATTATTTATCTTGTACATGTATAGATGTATATGATAAAGTCTATAGAATAATTATAAATTGCAAATGAAATTATAATAAGATTATAATTATAAGATTCATATTGCATTTATGTATTATTCCTAAATGTTCCTAGTCATTGTTCTATTAAGATTGGACATTAATAGAACGTAAAAAGACTAGCATACGTTGTGTTTTTCCTTATGAAGGAAGTAGTCGATCTCATAGGCTAAAGTATAAAGATACTTAAACAAACATGTGGGTGCTTGTTAGAGAACAAGTTCACTGAACAGACTCGATATAAGAAATCCATTTGGAACATTACTTATATATCTATGGAATTCTTATTGTGATAATTGTATAATTGATCCTTTGACTTGAGGTCATCAAAGTTATCTTGTATGGGGATTGTTATGTTTTGATACTATTTATGATCTATTTAATCATAGGTTGTTTAATCGGTAGTCATTGGATGTAGCATGAACCATATGGAGGTAATTGAGTGATCAAGATATGATTCATCACCCTAAAGTAATTAGGGAAAATGTTTCGTTGTTTTCAATTAACATTGATTCAGGAAATCCTTGGCTAAGGTGGAATGACATTTGTAAATAGTTTACAAATATCATTAATTGAATCAATAGCTAATGGTGAAGGACTAATATGATGAGACTCAAAATAGAGTAGACATTAATTCCTTACTCTATGTCTAATCATAATATCGTATGATGAAAGGATTGAATTATACAAAAAAATCATGTACAAAAAGGTTAGTCAAAACCACTTTGACATTCCTAAATATTTGGGTAGTCATGACGCGTTGCTAGACACCAATCTTGATCTATGATTATAAATTGTGTAATTGCAGAATTAAAGATAAATTAAAAGGAGTTTTAATATATCTAATTCTAATTATAAATTAGAATTAGAATTTATAATCATTGACAACATATTTGGGAACCTAATGGGTGGTCTTACATATAGAATGAGTTGAAGAAAGCAAAGTTAATTTAATCAAGTTGGACTTGATTGTTAAGTTTCAGATACTTTATGATTAAATATAAGATATTTAATAAATAAGGATCAATATAAAATATTGAATCCTATATGGGCATAATTGGTATTTAATTAAAATTATTTGTAATTCTAATTAAAGTTTAATTGGAATTAGAATTTAATTTCAATTAAATTACTAAAACGTCCAAAGCTTATTATAAAAAGGCTTAAACTCTATGGAGCTAACACTTCTTGCTTAACCCTCTCTGTAAGAGTTACAGAGTTCTCTCAACTTGTTATGTGGATATTATTAGAGGCTGGACATTTTTATGGCGACAGTAGTTAAGACATATCGTTTTTTGAAATAGTTCGAGGGATGCGACGAGATTATTATCAAACTTTAGAATAAGGTATGAATTAAGTTTCCGCTTTATTATGATTTGTGTTAATCATTTTATAGAATTAAAGAGACCTTGGTTTTCAGGAAATCAATAATTGCAAAAAAGTTTCGTAATTATTCCACTGCGGTCGGGATTAAATCTCAACTCGGTTTCCCAGCAATTCTAACATAAATGATATAATAAAAAATAAAATAGATTTACAATGTGATTTTCTTTTCTAAAGTATACACCATCACTTTTTTAATAGAACAAAATATTTTTGATTGATAAGAAATTTGGAACTTAATTAAAAATTTTAAGACTTTAACATTACACATGCTTAGGAAAATGGTCAAAATCTGTGTACTAATAAACAAATCATATACTTGTGTGTGACTCTCTATATAATAGCTTCTTAAATACTATTACATCTAACACTTAAATAAAGCTTCTGTATTAAAAATAAATTAATCTTCACGATTTGTAGGCTGAATGTTAGGCCTCACCATACTGGATTAGATGTGACCTTAATTTTGAGAATTAAGTTCCATGTGTGACTTAAATAGTTTAATTAGTATTCCTTGAAATGCAATACAATTAGGATATAATAAATCTTCTCAAGACATCTAAAGGATTGGTAGATGTCCTTAAATTGTTCAAAGCATGGAGCAATAAGTAACCATTACGTGGGACAACCTCAATATTTTTTAAGACAAATAAAAAGGAGACTTCAACTATAATTAATTGCTTTATTTTAAGGTAAAATTCCTTGAATCCCTCTATAGTTTGCCGTATTATCAATATATATATCCTAACTTTTAGAAACTATCAATAACCCTCTTATGCACTTTAGTTTTATAATACATGTTCCTAATAATGCCTTCAACTTTTATTACAAACTTTAACTGCAAACTTCAAAATGACATTGTGTAGTGTTACGTGTAAACTAAGACTTCGTTGTAATGTCTATAGTTAGAGTTTTTAACAAAAGTTGGTGGCAAGAGAAACGGGTGTTATTTAAGAAAATTATCGATATTTTTTAAAAATTAAAGGATATATTAATAATTTGTCAAATTACAAAAGAGTCTAATTAATTTAACTTATATTTTTAATAGCAATAAGCTATGTTGGTATAGTCTATTTTTAAACTAGATCTCGGTTCAGAACTAATGAAACTGGAGATCAAAACAATGTCTTGATCATTTAATTATAAGATTATTAAACAAAATAACATCTTGATCATTTAATTATAAGATTATTAAACAAAATAACCTTATTTTTTCTCGGACCCTAATTTTTAATTATGCCACAATATGATATTATTTCTTGTGGTATTTGATAAAGGACGCAACATCATATTTTTATCATGCAGTAATACCTTTGGTTAGCTTACTAGATGAGAGAGTGTAGGAGAATTAGTTATATATATATTTGTGAACTATGCATCGACGACTGGCCTAGGCAGTAATCGGTGAGTTTAAAGGTTAAGACACTATGGTTGCTCGAGAGATGAAGACCGGCAAGTAAATTTTATATCTTTGCTTTTGTGGCTGTTAATCAAACATTATCTTCCCAATGTCCTGGGAGTCATTGCTTTTGACGGTTAAACTAAACATAAATAAGAGCAATGGACCATAAAACGTATTATGTGATTCTGTTATATATATTGTCTCTACCGACATTAATATATGATTACCAATTTCAAGTTTTTTAATAATAAAAAAGATTAAACAAACATTTTCCCCACTTGTGAAGCTATCGAACGATTTGATACTGATAACTCTCATCCCACTTGTTATAGTCACTTTCTTGCCAAAATATAAATTTATGTTGTTACCCTCTTCATTGAACTTGTTAATGATCTCGTACGTGATATCATGTTTATAATATATCTGTGTTTTATTAGAAACAGTAACGATCAAGCTGTGGGTTCCTTCTTTTTTTTGTTTTTCTATGTCTAAATTTGGATCAAATTTGATTGAATAATTTAAACCCACTTTAATTGGATTTAGATGATTCAAATTTTTGTCATACCAAAATCAAAATAAATTGATATAATTAACTAAAAATTAACAATATTTTGAATATAATTGTCCGAAATGATATCATTTGTGTCAATCAATTCTCCAACTTATTAACAAAATTAATTTTATTTCAATACATCATATTAAAATGATGTTATTTTATTTGGAGGACTTTGAGCCATTCAGACTTGGCCTCCACGACTCAAAACTTAATTAACTTAAATTTACCTCATCAATTTCAAATTAGATCAAGTTATTTTTATTATCTCTATGTCTTATTGTTAAGTTATTGTTACTCTTGTCTATGATAGTGTATTTACTTCATATTACTTATTTTCATATCGTGGAACTCATTATATTTTCAATAATTTTGTAACTCTTTTGGTGTTTATGTATTGTCGAGAAGTCAGAGCAAAGAAAGATTTTGCAATGTTTTCTATTACAACTTGGTGGTTATTAACACTGCCACGTTGAGAGTTTATTATCTAAACATTGTGATCAACCTCCATTGTCATGCTTTATCCGCAAGAAAAGTCAATTTCCTTATCATGTTTCCTCCTAATTCGAACAAATTATACATGTAATTAAGTCACAATCGAGATTGTCAAAATCAGCCAATAAACATTGTACAAGGCATATGCATGTATATTTGGTGTAATAGATAAAAGGGTGAAGTGCTCAAATGAGGCGTTGAAGTTCACACTTCAAACATTAGCTATCTATAAAACAATATGTGAGCAATGAAAATGTACTTCATTTTCTAATTATATCTTGGAAGATTGCTCTTGACTTCACACAGACAAAACCAATGATTGGTTAGTTCTACTTCTATCAATCAAAACATAACATCATTGACACATTTTATTTACATTAAGGTTGGTTGATCGAAAAGGAAATTTTGTTGCCACTAAGGTTGGTTGATCGAAAGAGAAATTATGTTGCCGCTAAGGTTGATCCGTCGAAATGAAAGTGCTTGAAAATGCATAAAAAAATGTAACTATCAATAAATTAGAAAGAAGTATACCAAAGATCGATGAAAATAGGGTTTTGAAAAGATAGATGAAAATATATTATTAATTAAGCATTGAATTGTTAAAAAATCATAAGTGAAGTAATCATATATATCGAAAAGATACATAAGGAATGTAAGATATCTACAAAGATATGATTTATAATCCAATAATTTAAAGTTTTGAGTTGAGATATGGTATTTTAATTGTATATGAATTGACTTAAATTTGGTTCAATTTCTTTTTAAGCTCTCTCAACTGTTTATTTTCATCACTTAATGGACGTACTAGATTTAAAGTTATAGATATATAAATGAGTCCCCTCTCAACTAATTAGGGTTACAAATTATTTTCTATTAAGTTTATGTAGATGCAAGAGAGTCGAGATAGAAAAATCAATTTTAACCAAGCACGCATTGAAATTTCTTGGTCTCTTTTTGATGATGGTATCTTCCACATTAAGTATGCAATATTTCACTGTAATGATTTATAACAATTGTTTATTCAAGATCCTAAAGTCATGACTGCTAATTTTAATTTTATGTCATAAAGATCATATTTTTTACATTTGATAATATAGCTTGTCTTTTGAATAAACAATTTATTCATCTATTTTATTATAATTGTTTGATAATGATTGCTAAATATTTTGATGTTTGAAGACTTTTGTGATTATTCACTATTCGTGATTTATATAAAAAAAGAAATAAAGAAAGAGTATTTTTTATTATTACTACCACAATTTTATGCATTAGACATTCCATAATTCTATTGTTTATTCTGTTTGTTAAAATTTTGTTATATTGTACATGAACTTTAGTGTCTAGTTGTTTTCTGGTGAAAATGAAACACCCCAACCACTAATCAATAAGGAAGAACACTTGTTACTATTTTCTTTAAAATTTTAATTTATATATACTTTTTAAAGAAGAAAAAGAAGCAAAATGTCCTTGCCTTAGAATCAAATTCTTAGTCTCTTGGGTGAATGCCAAATATCCTAACTGCTGAACTACAATGAATTATTGATATAAATTTTACTATAACTGTTATTCAATGTTTACGTCTACATACTTATTTAAGTTATTTTTTTCTATTTCCAAAATTTAATGACATTTTTATTTTATTATGATGTTATATATTCTATTAATTTTATTAACAATTCCATGTTAGTTTTATGCATATTAGTATTAAAATTTAAAGCTATGTATTACATTTTAAATTTATATGCGACGTTATTAAAGGATAATTTGTTAGTCACCAGAGTGACCAAATTAATTAAGTGAATTTTTTTCATGTTTAAATAGTCATGTATTCATAAAATATTAATGTCTATTGTTGAATTAGTTATATGGATAAACGATACTTATTAGTTGATAGAATTTAGAATTTACCCAAAGGTAAATTAATACTTTATGACTAAAAAAAATAATAGAAGAAAATCAATATTTACATGTCTAATATGTTATATATCCAAAGATATTGATTTTATTTGATAAGTTTTTATTTGATTACCTGAAAAAGTTTGTATGGTATTAAACTTATAATAATATATTATTGAGTTTTTCCAAAGGAAACGAACAGTATATTTGAAATGTTTATTTATTTGAATTTGATAATTTATTGAACATTTATGTATTTGCAGCTATTTCTCCTCGTTTGCATGGTTCTTCTATTATTGTGTTTAATGATTTGAATTTCTCTTAATAGTGCTAACAAGTGAATTTTCATTTAGGTGTTTTGTATCTTGATTTAGCATTATTGGAAGAAAAACCCACTGTCATTACATATACGAGTAGTGAGGTTGAGAAGACAAACTGTAGAGCATAAGAAAGGTCTAATAAATTATGTCTTAATTTCATACAAATGACTAACAACATTAAGAACACTATTCCTCAAATTGAAAGTGCTAAAAAATACCTTAAATTTATGAAAGAACATTTTCGTTCTACAAATAAGTCTTTCGTTGGTACACTAATGGCTAAACTCATGACCATGAAGTTTGATAAGTCGCGGAGCATACAATAACATTCTCAAAGATGACAAATATTAGAGCAAAAATAAAGACCCTGGGTATGACAGTTGATGACTCATTCTTACTGCAATTCATTATAAACTTGCTACCTCCAATTATGGACCTTTTTAAATTAACTACAACACTATAAAAGACAAGTGAAATATTAATGAATTGTCCAGTATGCTTATTTAGGAAGAAACAAGGCTAAAGAATTAAGGAGTTCATCCAGTTAACTTTGTAGGTCAAGGAGCTAACAAGATTCACAAGCTAAAGGCTAAGAAATTTAAAAGAAGAGCGTCTACTAAAGTGACATAGGTTACTGCTAATGTTGATAAGAAGAAACAAAAGATAGATAACTGTCATTTCTAAAAGAAAGAGGGATACAATCAGAAAGATTGTATGAAACGTAAGGGTTGGTTTGAGAATAAAGGTACATCTAACCTTTTGTATATTCATAATTAAAGTTTCTTCTAATACTTAGTGGCTTGATTCTAATGTTATTACTCATGTTTCTAATGTTATACAGAGATTTCGTATAATCCAAACAATAAACCCAACTGAGAACTTTGTGTTTGTGGGAAACTGTAAGAAGGTCCCAATTGAAGGTGTAGGGACTTATCATCTAATATTAGATAATGTTTATCACTTGGGTCTAATACAAACTTTCTGTGTACCTTTAATTTTTAGAAACTTATTTTATGTTTCTAAACATGATGAAAATGTGTTTACTTTTAAGTTTGGTGATGATTGTTTTAGTTTATTTAATCATAATTCCACTATTGGTTGTGAAATTCTTAAGGATGGTCTATATTAACTAAAACTTAATGCTAATTTTTCTGAATCCCTATTTTCTGTTAATTATACCATTGGATAAAGAAAACTATTTTGTTACCTTTATAGATCATTTTTCATGTTATAGATATATCTATTTGCTTAATAAAAAATCTCAAACTGCCCTTGAGATGTTTGCAAAGGAGGTTAAAAGACAATCAGATAATAAAAAAATAAAAATTTTAAGATCTAATAGATGTGGTGAATATTTTGAAAAATATGATGAATCAAGAACATGTCTAGGTCCATTTGTAAAGTTTCTTAAGAAACATGATATATGTGCAAAGTATACTATATATGCTAGGCACACCTCAATAAAATGGTATGAAAAAAAGGCGTAATAGGAAATTAATTAATATGGTTAGGAGTATGAGTAATTATTTATTACCCAAAACTTTGTGGATGCATACACTTAAAATAATTGTATATTTACTTAATATGATTACTGGTAAGCCAGTACCTAAAACTCTTTTTGAGTTATGGACTGTAAGGAAACCTAGTTTGAGACATCCACATGTTTAAGGTTGTCCAACGGAAGCATGAGTTTATAATCCATAAGAAAAGAAAATAGATTCTTGAACAGTCAATGGTCACTTTGTTGGTTATCCAGAGAAATCTAAAGGGCATAGGTTTTACTGTCCAAACAATAGTCCAAGAATTGTTGAAATAATTAATATCAAGTTCATTGAAATTGGTGAAGTTAGTGGGAGTGTTGAAAATTGTGCTATGGATATTAGTAAAACAAGGGTTGATGTTCTATTACTTATAAATGTTCTAATATCCACATCTATACCAAATGTTGACCTAGTATTGGGAGAAGAAAATATTTCTAGAGAGGATTTGGATGAAATTACACCTTATGAAGAAACTAACTTACAAACAATTAATTTGAATGATCTAAGTGGAATAACTTTGAATAAACCTGTGAGAATAAGGAGATAAGCTATTCTTAATGATTATGTGGTTTATTTTGAAGAGTTAAAATTTGATTATGGCATTAATAATGATCTTATCTCATTTTCACAAGCCATATAAAGTGATAAGTCTAATTAATAGATTGATGATATGAAAGACGAGTTAAATTCAATTGTACAAAATAATGATTGGAACCTTGTTGATTTGCCAAAAAGATCTAATTGAGTCATATGCAAATGAGTCTTTAAGACCAAATGTTACTTGAATGGCAATATTGAACATTATAAAGCTACATTTGTTTCCAAAGGTTATACTTAAAAGGATGATATTGAATATAAAGATAAATTTTAACCTATCTCAAAGAAAGATTCATTGAGAATAATCTTGACATTAGTGGCTTAATTTGATTTAGAACTAAATCAAATGGATATGAAAACTAACTTTCTAAATGGTGATCTCCAGGAGAAAGTTTATATGGACCAACCTGAAGGTTGTCCATAAAAAGAAAGGGTCACGTAGTGTGTAAATTTAAGAAATGGACTTTAAAAAGTATATTAAGTTTAATGATACCATAACATCTTTTGATTTTCAAGAAAATATTGTTGATCGTTATATCTACCGAAAGATCAATGGAAGTAAGTTTATATTTCTAGCCCTAAATGTTGAAGATATTCTACTTGCTACTAATGATTTGGACATATTATATAAGACAAATATTTTTATCCTAGAATTTTGAAATGAAAGATATAGGAGAGACATCCTATGTGATATGAATTTCAATATTCCAAAATAGATCACAAGGACTGGTAAGGTTATTTCAGAAAGATTATATCGAAAGAATTCTTGAGAGATTTAATATGAACAACTACTCAGCAGGGATCATCCTGATATAAAAAGGAGATAAATTTAGTCTTATACAATGTCAAAAGAATTGTATGAAATGTACACAAATAGAATCTATTCCATAAGCATCTATTGTTGGCAATCTGATGTATTTGTAAACATACATAAGACCTGATATTAGATTTGTGGTTGGAATACTAGGCAGATATCAAAGTAATCTTGGTATAGACCACTGAAAAGTTGCAAAGAAAGTCTTAAGGTATTTTCAAGGAGTAAAGGACTATATATGTAAAGAAGATTATTAAAAGTGATTAGACATTCATATTCAAATTTTGGCAGATGCATTGACAATAGAAAATTAATGTTTGACTACTTATTTTTACTAGTAGAAGGAGCAATTTCATAGAAAAGTATTAAACAATTTGTCATTGCTTCATCCAATATGGAAGTAGAATTTGTTACTTGTTTTGAGGTCACAATTCATATTTTATGACTACGAAACTTTATTTCAGAGCTTGAGAATGTCGACTCTATTACTAAGCTACTAAAAATTTATTGTGATAATTTTACAACAGTTTTCTTCTCCAAAGAATGACAATTACTCTAAAGGTGCTAAACATATAAAATTAAAATATTTTGTCGTAAAGGAAGAAGTTCAGAAACAAAGAGTGTGTACTGAACATATTAAGACAGATCTTATGATTGCAAGTCCCTTAACTAAGGGCCTTCCACCAAATATATTTAAGGAATATTTTCACTGAATGGGCCTTGATTATATTGATGATTGTTTTGATTATTTTTTTGACACTCTTGAGCTTAATAAAGTTTTTGATTGGTAATTTTCTTACTTATTATGAATGTGCACATATACCTACGATTAAATAAGAAATAAAATTGTCTATACGGACTTTTATGACATTTATATATCACTTATATTACCTGACTTGATAAATTACTAGTGATGTAAGATATGGAAGAAAGTATGCAATGCTGAAGTGTATGACCATCATGATCCACATTATATGGTTTATTGTGATGAGGTAAATTATAAAGGCATTAAAATTTTTATTTATGCGCACCTAATGTTTACACTATTAAGTTAAAGTTTAAAGTATTAGGCTAAGTAGGAAAATGTAAGAATGTGGCCTGATTAGTGATTGTATGCTATGTATATTAATAATAATATTAATATAATTAAAGATTTCTATTTGATATATATTTCTTATTTAATAGTGAAATACATTTCAATCGTTTATTTTAGTCCCTTAATAGACGTACCAAATTAAAAGTCGTAGATATATAAATTGGTCCTCTCTCTACTAATTAGGGTTACGTTGTAGATTGTTTTACATCTAGTTGTTGCAGTCCTAAGAGGGTCAAGAGAAAGAAACCAATTTTAACCAAGAATGTAGTGAAGTTTCTTGATCTCTTCTCAATGATAGTATCTTTCGCATCAGGTACACAATATTACGTTCTAATAATTTGTGACAATTATTTATCCAAAATCCTAAAGTCATGAATATCAATTTTAATTTTATGTCATAAAGATCACATATATATATATATAATAAGCACATACTTTGTGCTCCAAGATCACAATATCTGATCATCATTTTAGTCTTGGAACCTTTTTTCTTCCTCAAACCTGATTATGAACAGGAGACTCAATCTCAGTCGTTTGAAATTTATTTGGTCATAGATGATTACCTCAACTTGTCCATGGATTTTAAGGTTTTAGGAAAAGTGTAACAAGACTTGAAAGTTTAATGGATGTAGCACTTACCAAGAGCAAAGTCTGTATCGAGTCAAAACCAAAACAATTTATTTGACATTACTTCAGCTGAATTAGCAAGAAACAAATGATTGATTAACTTTGAATTTGTGTTAATTTTTGACTGAATTGTCCAAGTAAGAAAAGAAACCTATACTATGCTTAGATGATTTTCCTGTTTTTATTTAGTATGTTGTCAAAATAATTTTCTCTTTGCTTTAATTATATTATGTTATATATAGCACAAATACTTTGCATTTCTCAATTTTATAAAAACAAATTTGGAGTAAGAAGCCCCATTTCTTCATACACTATCTAGGCATGTCAATGGGCCCCATTGGAAAAAAAATTTCGGGTAGGCTTAGGCCACAGCCCTTGCGGGTCGAAAAGGGCTGGCCTGTGGCCCAACCAAAGTGGCCCGTGACCCGTGGGCGGGCTGACACTGGCCGACCCGTCTAGCCCGCCCGAGGCACAGGTTGCCCGTTGGGCCTTAGTTGGCTCGGGTTTTTAATATATTTTTAAAATTTTTTAAAGACAATTTTAAAAAATTATAGTTGTATTTTTTAAAATTCATAAATTATAAACTTTTTTATTTTATTTTTCATATTTACATAATATATACATTATGCATATATGTATTTATACTTTTTAAACTTTTTATTT
>JAOTAY010000003.1:30373950-30392215 GCA_025629805.1 Erythroxylum baracoense | reverse complement strand
TGAAAAAGCTGTATTTTAGCTTTTAAAAAAGCTATTTCTACTCCAAAAGTGCTTTTGAAGTTTACAGCCAAACACTCATTTTTTCCTTAAAATAGCTTTTGCGGTGGAAAAAAGTGCTTTTCTACCTGCCAAAAGCTGAACCAAACGCACTCTTAGTTAGGAAACAAATTAGACACGTGATGTCGAGATCAATATTAATTATTTATAATTTGAGATATAGAACAACAACAACTTTTAGTGAGAGTCTTGCTGAAAGACAAGATCTAGAAAAATCCAATAATACGCAACTTCACCCTTACCTGATGGAGAGACTATTTCCGATAAGTATTTATTCTTTGAGATATAACTCAATCAATTGAAACCACAATTTTCTTTCTCACGAAGAACACTAGACTACAAATTTTCAGTTCTTACTTATATTGATCCACAGTAACATATAAGTTTATTAGCTAGAAAATAAATACAATGAAATTTTAACATTTGTGTAACCCTACCCCTCCCCAAAATAAAAGTAATTATACACAAATTCCTTTTACTCTATACATGTAATTTCACTTTTTTAACCATGTTAATTTGGTTAATTAAAATTTTAATTAAACTTGAAGATTGGTGTAACTTAATTTATAAAAGTTAAAATTAACTTGAGTCTGATTAATAAAATAACATTATTTTAGTGTCGGACTGAACCGATCCGACTTATTAGCAACACATATACATGGTAAAGACCTATGAATCCCATGCAAGTTGATGCATAGTATTCAGATTCTCATTCTCGTACGTGCCACAAGACATTGTAGACCATACTAAATCAAGATCATGGAAATTAGGGCTCCCAAACGAGATAGGATCCACAATCTGCCCACCACTCCACCCGTTGTTCCTCTCAGTCTCCATTAACTTTGTACTTGGTTCTACATGTCTTGCGGTTCCAATGGAGCCTTCAAAGTCAGCACCATCACAACCCCACATGTTATAGATCTCGTCAGTGATCCGAAACCCACATGGTTGTGAAGCAGAAATGGGGATTTGTACACTTCCCGTAAGTGACTGAGTTTCATTGTCCAAGAAAGCTTGTGACATAATAGGATTTTGAGGGTTACAAGTTGAGAACCCAAGATAGGATAAGGAATGCTGATCAGAAGAGGATACATAAGGTGGAGGAGCAAAAGGAAAGGACACAGAAATTAGTGTGTCTATGCCCATGGATGAATGATCTGCTTGTGAACTTAGAGTGAAAACTTGGTTTTGTTTTTGATGAGTGATATTATGATCAGAAAGTACTGCAGCTTCATTGATGATGGGATAATTATGTTCATACTTTAGAGAGTTAAGATTGTGGGTGTCTGGATCTATCCCTTGTGCTTGAAGCTTCTTCTTAATGCATGAATTCCAGAAGTTTTTGATCTCATTATCAGTTCTTCCAGGCAAATGCTTGGCTATTTGAGCCCATCTGTTGCCAAGTATTCTATGAACATCAATGATCATCCTCTCTTCTTGAGCAGTAAAAGAACCTCTTTTAACATCTGGTCTCAAGTAGTTTATCCATCTTAACCTGCAACTCTTTCCACACCTCTGCAAACCTGTGTAAAAACAAATCCATGTCAATACTAAAAATATTGCAAGAAAAAGTGCAGAGTGGTCACTGGTTTGTTTATGTACCTGCTAGCTTTGGAACAGAACTCCAAGAACCATGACCATGTGTGGTTATATATCTGATTAGCTTCTGATCTTCTTCAGGTGACCATAACCCTCTCTTGACTTTCTGTTTTGTGCAGCAGCGATGGCCCATTGATCGAATCAAATGCATTGTGATTCTCAGTTCAATAATCAGGACGACCCATCTTATATATAGATAAAGATCATTATATATCATTAACCTTTCGATCACATGGAGAAGGTGTCTTAGTTAAATATTGCATTTCTAACATTATGGGATAAAAAAAAAAAAAGATGAGAGGTTGTGGAAGTTTAGCTTTAGTTGTACTCATGACAGGACCACGGTGGACTCATCGAGTGAGTTGGTAACTTCAAACCGCGACTTGAAACCATTGCTTTCTGCTGATTACTATACTAATTACTAGAAAACCTATTTTGATACGTCGCTTGTAGATAAAATTAAACTCATATCAATGTAGAAAAGGATTATGTTCTTTAGCAACGATTGGTCTATAGTTACCAACCACAAATGCCATTTTAATGGTTTTTCAACCCTAATAAAGTTAAGGCCATTGATATGAGCTTGTCAGACCAAATAAACCATATCACAGTGAAAGTCTTAATCCTTCTTTAGTTTGTTTCACACATGTATAAGCAACTAATTTTGTATTCTATAGAACCTCACTTTGGAATGATCTACAAATTATTCAAAGAAACTTCAGATCTCCTCCAATGATCCTTGGTGACTTGAACAACACTATTTATTCCTCAAGACTAAACAAGGCTTTGGTTAACCACTCTTAGATGTCAAATTACACTGATAGTAAGGCATTATTTAGCAATAACATAAGATCTAACCACACCCTAGTTGAAATTCATAATATGAAACAATAAGAAACAAAAGAAACTCGTTTTAGATTTTAATAACTATTTGATTAAGCTTGAGGGATATGAGGAAGTTGTGATAAGAGCAAGTTACAAAAGAAGAACTAAAGTTAATGTTACAACAAGACAATCACTACAATTCAGGAATAAAGAACTTTCAACAACAAGTGAAAGAAGAGCTTAATTTACTGAAATTTAATGATTAAAAAATCGATATTCAGCCAATTTTAGGTTTTGCATAACAACTAAATTCAAACCAAATAATAATCCAAAAATCAAGTTAAACAGAACAATATGAATCACTAATAAACTAAACACCAAACATATAAGTGATTTGAATGGGAAAACACTATAGCCATAAACTAAAGTAGATTTGCGGGTGCTGAAGCTCAGCACCAACTAGTGATTGACAATAAAAGGAAATACAAAAGTAATGTGTGAATGAAACACAATATATATATATATATATGTTTACTAATCCAGTTTAACACATCTTTTGTGCAATAGTAGTATGTTTTGCTTACAAATGTAATCAGTATTGTAATAATTTAAGTACATGTAACCAATTGACTAACTTACATTAACCAAGAATAAACTAAAACCCTAATTAATTAGAGAAGAAGAACCCTGGTGTGAATAGGCAGCACAGATGTTAGCAATTTGTGGAGAAAACACGATGACAATAGAGAGAACACAGATGAAGACATTAGATGAGCACATTGTAGCTGCTGGAAGATGAGGACAAGAACGAAAACGAAGAAAAAATAGACGAGGATAAAGAATGCTTTTTAGTTGGGTTATTAATATACAGAAAACAATGTCATTTTAACAGATAAATTGACGTCATTTTTATTGTCTCTCGTTCTTCTTCTTTTGGCTATAAATTTATTTTCGTAACTAAATATTTTTAACTATGAAATCTATTTTCGTAGTTGATATCATAAAATTTGTGTGTTTTAGCTATGAAAATTACTTCTTAGTTAAAAATATTTCTCTACGAAAGTAAGTTTAGAGTTAATAAAACATCGACAAATGTTTTTAGCTACAAAAAGTAAAAACGTTTAACTACGAAATTAAGTACACAGTTAAAAAAAGTCAATAAATCTTATTAGCTACAAATATATAAAACGTAGCCTATCCTAAACATCGCCAATAGTTTTTAAAAACTCGCAAACCATTTAACGCTGGTGGTTTTGTTTCAATAAGCTACGATTGTGGAAAAAAGTAGGCAAAGGGTGACTTTTAGCTACAATTTTCAAATTGTAGCCAAAAAAAAAATGTAGCCAAAAGATTACATTGTTATAATGACATTTTCTTTATTTCACTACATTTAACAAGCTTTTATCATATAGTTCTTTTATGTGCCACCTACATGGACCTTATTATTTGGTTCTATAGTAATATATTTTCACTTCATTTCACGTCAAATTCCATGTTATATGTTGAAATAGATGATGGAATTATCTATTTTAAAATGTTAAATTTGAACTAAAATTTATTCGATTTTTATAACTTGATTCTTTCAATGATATAAATTTAAAAGAGTTAACTATAAAAAAACATTTACTCAATTTTATAATATTAGCTCAAACTTTAAAAAATAACTTTAAAATACTCCAAATTTTAATTTTTTACAAAAAAAATCCTAACTTCAAGTTCTCTTCTAATGTAGATGACGTGTAGTGTTTTTGCAAATGAATATCACAAGTTAGATTTATATCATGTATATTTTATTATTTAATAAATTAAAATATCAAAATGATGTATAAATAAATAATTGTATTTGTGTATAATTAGCTTAAATTTTTGTATATTTTATTTATTAAATAATAAAATTCATATGTAAAACAAATATAATATGTGACAACCATATGATAAAAGAACTGATAGATTGTATTTAATTATCTATCAGATCAAAATACTTATTCTAACGTAAATGATATAATAAACAAAGAAAATAGATTTAACATGTTTTTTTAAAATTATACAGTATCACTTTTTATTAGAATACAATATTTTCAATTGATAAGAAATTTGAAACTTAATTAAAAATTTTAGGACTTCAACATTATTATACAAGCTTAGGAAAATGGTCAAAATCTGTGTACTAATAAACAAATCACGTACTTTTGAGTAACGCTATATATATAATAGCTTCTTAGTGACTATTACTTCCGACACTTAAACAAAGCTTCTATATTAAAAATAAATTACGTAAATAAGTCCAGAGTTCTAATTTAGTCTTCACGATTTGTAGGTTGAATGTTAGGCCTCACCATACTGGATTAGATGCGACCTTAATTTCGAGAGTTAAGTTCCATGCGTGACTTAAATAGTTTAATTAGTATTCCTTGAAATGCAATACAATTAGGGTACAATAAACTTTCTCAAGGCATCTAAAGGATTGGTAGATATCCTTAAATTGTTCAAAGCATGGGGCAATGTATAAATTTTAAGGTAACATCAATCAGTTAGCTACTTCTATAAATTTAAGTAACCATTACATGGGACAACCTCACTATTTTTTAAGACAAATAAAAAGGAGACTTCAACTGTAATTAATTGCTTTATTTTTAATGCAAAGTTCCTTGAATCTTCCTGTAGATCAATACACATCCTGACTTTTAAAAACTATTAATAACTCCCTTTCAAGGGTCTCAACGATGTTGGCATTCTTCGTTGGCTATCCATCCTCCTGCTAGTCTTATAGCTATTTTTCATCGAGATAATGTTGACCTGATTTAGGCTTGCTCTCTCTCTTTCTCTGCTGGATTGCTTTGCCTATTCTTTTCTTCATATAAAAAACATAACTCCCTTTTGAACTTTTGGTTTTATAACACATGTTCCCATGCCGTCAACTTTTATTACAAACTCTAACTGCAAACTTTTAAATGAAATTGTATAGTGTTACATGTAAAATACGACTTCGTTTTAAAGTCTATAGTTAGAGTTGATGACAAGAGAAACGAGTGTTATACAGGAGAATTATTAATAGCTTTTAAAAATTTAAAGATACATTGATAATATATCATACCACAAATTTGTTAACTATGCATCTACGGCTGACCTAGGCAATAATAGGTCAGTTTAAAGTTTAAGACACTATGGTTGTTCGAGATATGATAAAATAACACATCAGAGACCGGCAAGTAAATTTTATATCTTTGCTTTTGTGGCTGTTAATCAAACATTATCTTCCCAATGTCCTGGGAGTGCTTGCTTTTGACTGTTAAACTAAAAGCAAATAACAGCAATGGACCACAAAACGTATTATATATATATTGTCTTTACCGACGTTAATATATGATTACCACTTTCATGTTTTTTAATAATCAAAAAGATTAAAAAAACTTTTTCCACATCTATGAAGCTATCGATCGATTTGGTACTGATAAGTATTATAATTTTTAATATGGGCAAAGTGTAGAATCTACTAATAAGAATTTAGGCTTGGGTCAACTATTGTCAAAATAACTAGAACTAGTCATTTGAATAGTTGACACTTACCATTTATAAACCCTTTAACATTTTCATGTTTAGTCAATATGCGATACTCTAACACTTCCCCTCAAGTGCAATTAGGACTAGACAGTCAGTTGTTACTTGAAATAAACGCAGTGGTAACCGGACCTAACCACTGAGACTGGACATTCAGATGGACAACCGAAAAATTAATAATCCAAACCAAACCTGCTCTGATACTATATTAGAATTTTTAATATGGGCAGAGTGTAGAGTCCACTAACAAGAATTGAGCTTGGGTCAACTATTATTAAGATGATTAGAACTAATCATTTGGATAGTCGACGTTAACCCTTACCACTTATAAATCCTTTAACATTTTCATGTTTAGTCAATATAAAATACTCTAATAATTAGTAATTTCATCTCACTTCTTACGGTCACGTTCATGGAAAAATTAAAGTAACTTAATATAATTAACTAAAACGATGCGGTTTGAAATAAAGAAATTCTTCAATTTATTAACTAAAATGACTTCTTTTTAGTAAGTCATATTAAAAAGATATCAAGACTTTGAGTCATTTAACTTGTCCTCCACAACTTAAATTTTAATTAGATTAAATTATATTCATTGATTTCGTATTAGATTGGACTATTTTTATTATTCTTTTGTCTTATTTTGATGTGATTGTTGTTCTTATCCATGACAGTGCAACCACTTCATATTACTTATTTTCATTATATTTTCAATAATTTTGTAACTCTTTTGTTATGCATTGTCAAGAAATCAGAGCAAAGAAAGATTTTGCAATGTTTTCTATTACAACTTGGTGATTATTAACACTGCCACGTTGAGAGTTTATTATCTAAACATTGTGATCAACTGGGCACGATTGAGCATAAGATTTTCCAAACCTCAGGATCTACTTTATAATCTTAATTCTTTAACAAACACTTGTTTTTTCAAGTTGCTCACCGATGAATTTGAGGTCACAGCTCATGGCCCTCCGCTTTATCTGCAAGAAATGTCACTTTCCTTATCATGTTTTCCTCCTAATTCGATCAAATTATACATGTAATTAAGTCACAATCGAGATTGTCAAAATCAGGCAATAAACATCGTACAAGGCATATGCATGTATACTTGGTGTAATAGATAAAAGGGTGAAGTGCTCAAATGAGACATTGAAGTTTACACTTCCAAAAACCATTAGCTATCTATAAAACAATATTTCAGCATACATGCATTTGATTTTTTTACTTATAACTTGGAAGTTGGAAGACTGCTCTTTACTTCACACATACAAAACCAATGATTAGTTAAGTCTACTTCTATCAATCAAAACCTAACATCATTCACACATTTTATTTACATTAAAGTTGGTTAATTGAAAAGGAAATTTTGTGGCCACTAAGGTTGGTTGATCGAAAAGAAAGATTATGTTGCCGCTAAGGTAAGTGCCTGAAAATGCACAAGAAAGTGTAACTATCAATAGAACAGAAAGAAATTATACCAAAAATTGAAGTAGGGTTTTGAAAAAAAAAAAACATATTATTAATTAAACATTTAATTATTGAGAATTCATAAATGAATTAATCTTATATCAAAAAGAGACTTAAGAATAAAGTGAGTTAATATTCTAATTATATATGAACTTGCTTGGACTTGATTCAATTTCTGATCTTCAAATCTCCTCAAAGTCCTTCACTAACGACCATTAATTGAATTAATAAATCTGAACCTCAATGATGAATCTCCTTTATTTTACTATTTTACTAATATATTATTTTACTAATTCTCCTTTATTTTACTATTTTACTAATTTTTTTGTTTTTACTGATTCAATACTTCATCTTCTACTTTGCAACCCTTTCGTTATTACTACCTTCTTGGCAGTCTACAAAGCACTAATTTGAAGTGATATTTTCTTGAATTGAGGGTTCGTAAAATGAGCATGATCTGACTCGAATTAATCTAAAATTAATATAATTAGTTTGAATTGGCTGAATTTTGAATCAAATTCGAAATTAAAGGTTGACTTAACCTTATCAAAACTTATTTGATAAAATAACCTGAGTTTGATCTCAAATCAAGTCTGACAAACTTCAAAAACAGAACCAGAGTCCATTCTTATCCCTACTAGAATTTTATTTCTAAAATAATTAAACTGCATCTCTAACAATATTTTTGTATTTGGAAATAATGAGAGTAATGAAAATGGCTATTGCCTTGAAAAATCTAAAAATATATGATAATGGTAGAAGAATTTGTTCAATAAGATACCAGCTTTAGGATTTCAAGTCCTTTGGGTTAATAAATTCTTCAAACTTATTGGTCAAAATAATATTATTTTAATAAAATACATTGAAATAATAACAAATCAAATTTTACTTAAAACTCACTTACTAGTTTTTACTCATATTGGACCATTTTTATTATCTCTATAAGCTATTTTCAATTAATTATTGTTCTTCACTACAACAAACGGTATATTTAGCGACGCAAATAAATGTCGCTAAACAATAACAAATAGTTGCAAATACTAATTTGTGATGAAAAAATATCGTCGCCTACATCGTCGCTGAATCTCCGTAACAAAATAACATCTGTGACAACGTTTTTTTTAAATTGTCACTAAAATGTTTTTTCGACACAACTAATTAGTCGGTAAAAAGTATAACCGACGAGAATAAAGAATGTCATACAAAGTTTTTTGCGACGTTTTTGTTTCGTAGCTAAAAGTTTTCTCTACTAAACTATATTTGTAGGTAATTATTTTTAGTGACGATTTTATTTTTAGTAGCAGAATAGTTTTAGCTACTAATTTTTTGGTCATGATAATCTACCCATTTCATATTTACTTATTGTCATCGTGTGGAAATCGTTACATTTTCAATAATTTTGCATTGGTCTTATGTATTGTCAAGAAGCAGAGCAAAGAAAATTTTTGGAATATTTTATATTACAGCTTGTGATTATTATCGCTGCTTCTTTGAGAGTTTGATGTCCAAACATTATGATCTACTGGGTAAAATTGAGCATAAGGTTTTTCTTAAACCTCTGCATCTACTTCACACTGTTAATTCTTACTCAAGCACTTGTCTTTTCATGTTGATCATCAATAGATTTAAGATCTAAAATTTTTATAAAAAAAAACATGGCAGCTCATGATCCCCTGTTGTCATGCATTATCTGCATGAACTGCCAATTTTCAAATCATATTTTCCTCCTAATTCGATCAAATTATACGTGAAATTAAGTCACAATCAAGGTTATATATAATAACAAGAGCAAGTAAATTATTAATAAAATTGTGTTTTACTATAAGAGAAAACATGTTATTAAAATTAATTTCTTTTCTTAAATACACCTTTTTACAACTAATTGAATCTTATACCTTATATCTTCTATTTTTAGAATATCGACCTTCTTCTTAAAAATTCATTTGTACCCAAATTATCTTCTTCTTTGGTGATGGTTTCGCAATTTTCAATTATCATTGTTTGGAGGGACATAACTATCAAATACATAAAAGAATCATTATAAGAAATAGTTCATCCTCATCATCCTTAGAGTCGACAGCTTGGAATTGATCAGGTTCAAGATGAGGTTGGCGATGAAGAATCTGATTGAACCAGTCTCTAACTCCATTTTCTTTGATTCATTCTTTTGATCTATATTAAAAGCTCCTTTGGTGAAGCGTAAGTGTAAATTTCATTAAATGCAACATTTATGATAATTATAAATCTATGCGACTTTGGACCACAACATTATATTTTATATCCCTTCACAGGTATAGTTCATACTTAAGAAATATACCTTTTTTCGGATTTTAGGTCTAATTTAGCATTATTTACATGTACATGATAATCAAATACAATATTTTAAAAATCATACTGAAAATTAAATAGATAAGATAAGAGGTTTAAAGTTTAAAAGTTCAATCAGTATTAAATTATCATTAAACCAGTATGTAGCAAAGATTAAACAAAATTGAAGAATTTAAAATAAGATATTGAAGAAGAAAATTATCCTTAATAATCAAAGAGATTAAAGTTTAATTGAAAAAGAAAACTATTAAATAAAGCTTTAATTGAAAAAAAGACTACTAAATAAAACTAACTAATTTATTCTTAGTCGATAAAAATTGGTTGGTAAATTAATAAGTCGGTCAATTTTTAATAATAAAAATTATTAAGGTAAAGCAAATCAAAAAGTTGACCGATTTAATATTTTTACAATTAAATTAGTCAAACTAGTTTAATTTTTTAATCTTTGATTAAATATATATAAATTAGAGTAGCTAGCAGGTGCACCAAACCATACTTTTTTAAGATTCTTAAAATTAAGAAATATGTGAAGAGAGAAATTCATCAAATAATATGTTGTGGATAACAGTTCCAAATCTTTAGACAAACCAAAGTTTGATAAGATATAGTACCCTACTTCCAATAATATTTTATTCATGCTTTTAGTAGCATCTTGAAAAAATCAAATTAGGGATGGTAATGAGCTGACTCATTTTTTAAAATATTTCTTTAAAATTAAAAGTATAAAATAACGTCTTTTTTAATTAGGTACGGGTCTGAGCCGTCCAGACTCAAGCCTATTCGAGACTTAACTCTTCTATCATTTTGTTTAAAATAGTTGAACTTCAAATCAATCTGAGCTTAAGCTCGACTCATTGAAAAACTTGAATATGGGCTAACGGCCAGCCGATTGTCATCTCTAAAAATCATGCAATTGTGTGATATCTAATTATAACATAACTTTTAAATAATTCATTAAATTCTTCCTCACAAAATTATAAAACATAATCAGAGAAATATTTCGTTTTTTGGCTTGATTTTTAATTATTACTTAAATATAACAAAAACATCCTCTCATATTTGAGAAAATAGAGTCTTATCTTTTTAGAATAATTATTAATGAAAGTAATCATATATTAATTAAGTTTCAAAAAAGCTTTATTCGAATAAATGTAATTACGAATAACTTTACTTCTATGAATGCTTCATCTAAACTTAACTCTTTTATGCTTCCTAAAGGTATAATGTTTATAGAAATCTAATTTTATTATAATTTACGTTCCTAGTAATTCCCTATTATTTAGTAAACTCATAATTTGCTCGCTCATGTGTCATAACATGTAACATTATAATAAAGATGTAATTACTGAAATATTACTTTTAAATAATGTTTTAAAAATCGGACTAAAAATTAAATATGTGAAATAAAAGGTTTAAAGTTTAAAAGTCCTAACTAGTATTATACAATCATAAAAACAAGGTATACAACAAAAATTGAATAACTTAAATAGGATTAAATTAAGAAGGAGATTTTCATTGTCCATTGAAGAAACTGAAGTTTAGTTGAAGAAAGATATTGCCAAATAAAAATCAACTGGCTTATTCTAGTTTGTAAAAACTTATTAGTTAATTTACAAAAATTGGTCATCCATCAATTTTTAATAATTATAATTATTAATATAAACTGAATTGAAAAATTAAACGATTCAAAATTTTTAAAATTAAACTAACCGAACCGATTTAATTTCTTAATTATTGCTTAAAACACTAGTTGTTTGAGGTGATTGAGAGATAAACAAATGAGTAACTTGTGAGAAACTTTTATGGATCAAACAATGATATAAACAAATCTGACTCTACGTTGTTTGATAATCTTGATAGTCTTTATTCCCTCTCTTCCTTGCTTCTCTGATAGTTTATCTGATAGTTAAGAAACAATGCCTTTTTTTGTTTTAGAAAAGTTGTCCTTTTTTCGGAAACATATGAGACATATTTATATATGTTCCGAAACATACGAGACATATTTATATATGTTTCGGTTGTTTGCTTAAAGAAGAAAAGGAAAGGATCTTGGACTCTTTTGAGCCCAATTCTTTAAGACCCAATAATCATAATCTTAGGCTCTTTCCATTAAACTCAAATCTATAAGTTACATGGCCACTAAAATATCTTAAGTAACTTTCTTTGCTCTCGTTCCCACTGTGCTGGGAATGAATTCTTCAAAGGGTTAATACATAGGCAAGGGTAATGGACCACAAAACCTAATTATGTGATTATATATATAATTATATATAGTCTTTACCGATAATGAATTCTTCAAACGGTTAAAATATACTTAAGGACAAATGGACCACATATAACCTACTGTGTGATTATGTTATATATATGATTACCACTTTACAGTTTTTCAACAATCAAAAGCTCAAACAGACTCTTTCCCTACATGACAAGCTGTCTATCGATTTGGTACTCGGTTCAAACTTCTCTTATTATTTAAGGAATTTTAGAAAAATATCTTAATGTTTAAAAATTTTAAAAGACCTTTCAAGTTTTCAGTTTTTTTAGAAAAATGTCTTTCTTTTAGGATTTAGTTAAAAAATAATGATAAAATGCATATGATATGAATATTATGCACGAATTAATCAAATGTCATTAATATAATAATTCAACTCAACCAAATTTGATTTCAATTAATTAAATTTGACATAAATTAATAATTTATAAATTTATAATGAATTATTATTTAAAGTTAATTTAATTACTTCAATTCAAGCTTACGAAGTAGATTGAATCATCATGTAAGTAACATTTAATTGGTACAATTGTGATATTCATGATATGTATATTTCATTATTATTTTTTACTCGAAATCTATTAGAAAGAATTTTTTTCAAAAGTTTTAAAGATTAAGAGATTTTTTAAAAATATATTGAGCTCCAAGAAATTTATGTCTTTTACTCTTCTACTCCTGAAAATTCACAAGTGAATAATTTTATTTCGAGAAAATGATTCAGTGAGATATATATAAAGATAGAACTTATAATTTATTATCTTAAAATTTTGGATTGAGATGTAATGTTTTAATTATATATGAACGAACCAATTTATCTAAATCCGATTAATCGGATCTAATTCCGAATAACTTCGTAATAACTAAAATAATTATCTAAGGAAAAACAAGTCAGTAATGTAATCATTCACATTTTCTTGCATTTAAGCTCTAAAATGGTTTAATCTGTATGACAAACAACATATTTTTGTATTTAGACATTTTTGTATTTTTGTATTTAGATATTTATTTATTTATTCTAATTTTATTTACCAACACTTTTAGTATATCAGTTTTACATATTTACTGTTACATTTACATATGGGTCTACCTAAAACAGCCTCTCTATTCTGTAAGGGTAAAGTTTCGTACTATCAAACCTTCCCAGACTCCGCTTTAATGCGGGATTCGAACTGAATGTGATGATGATAGAGTGAGATTAATGAGAATAGCTATTGTCTTGAAAAAATTAAGAAATATATGATAATCTACAACTCTTTATACTTGAGTGTTTTTGTTAATTAGGCTTTTATTGTTTAGACGATGTTAATTAAACTAAAGAGAACATGTTAAAAAGAGTCTAATGAAACACAAAAAGCTTAATATTGTTACATTTATTTTATTTAAGACTATATTTTATTAGTAACAACATGTGAATAATGCTTGACATGAACTATTTTTTGTTATTATTGGAGTAAAAAAATTTATAACTGTCTAAAATTTTTAATTTGTTAATTTAGTATCGAACCTTTTAAAAATTTTAATTTAGTAATTTAAGTATAAGTTAAAATATTGTATTTACTAATATGATTAATTGATGGACATTATACTATATTTTGAGAATATGTAACTTCAATAAAAATAATTTTTTGACTCACTACAATAAAATATGGAGTTTAATGACACAAAAAGTGAAGTTTTTAGACGTTTTTTTGCGCCTTAAAAATAATTTTAGACGCTTTATAAAGCGTAAAAAAACAAGTGTCATAAAAACTATTTTCGACGATTTTCTTAGACATATAGATGCGCCAAAAAAACGTAAATTTTTTACACATCTAAATGTTGAAAAAATATAGATTTTTTACGCATATAAGCGTCGAAAATCTAAGCGTCGAAAATCTATTTACACATAGATACGTTGAAAACATACATTTTCGATGATTTTCTGAGACACATAATTGCTATTTTAGACGCTTTGTGTAAACTTTTAGATGCTTTTCTCTATTGATATTTTTCACTTTTAGACAATGTTTTACGTCGAAAAACTCCATTTTTTAGTAAAAAAATAAGCTTACAATTTGATTTGTCCATCTTTTTTAAGATCACTCACATATTATTATAATAAATTATAATAAATTAATCACATATTTATTATTATAATAAAATTTACAAATTAATCTAAAATATATATCTGCATATTATTATAATAAATTAACACTTTTGTTAATCACTTATTGTAACTGCCACTTTGAATTGAAGTATCAATATATTTATTCCATTATTGCCTTTGAGGTTTGATTACATTACTTAAAAGGTCTTCCTCTACAGAAGTTGTGACAGATGCAACATTATTAAGTGTGTGTGCTCATTAATCATATGAAAAGAGAAAAATGAATTCAAGGATTTATTTTGTATACACAAGAAGTGCAACCTAATACATATTAGAGATCTTATAGTATTCACGACTAAGTTAAACAAAAAGAACATGAACTTTGCAGCTGCAAATCTCAACTTCAAAAGAACCTCTCTAGTATATTTCCTTACAAGTCAAACCTCACATTCCATCGACCGTTCATGTCTGCATTCAGAGTCTAATTATTTTCCTTAATCTGAAAATAAGGCACCTAAAAGATAGAGTGAAGAAAAATAACTTATAACACTGCAAATGCAAGTTAATTATATGATTTGATGGAAAATTACAATGTTAAACTTTTGGATTAGCTAAGAAAGCAAAACGAAGCGAAGCATATTTGACAAAATTGTGCCATATAACTTGCCCAGAACATCACGACTGCATATAAGCGTATCAAGCAACAACAGTTACTGTCACCACATTAAAATGACAAATCACTTCCAGAAGATTAAATACCAACTATTCATCTGCAGAACATCAAACCAACTCTGAGACACAACACAACCATAACTCATCAAAATATCAACTTTCATTGATTGCTTAAGCTATTTGTGAGGCTTGATATGAGGGTAAAGCCCCAAAATGTGTTCTGGCATGAAGTCGTGTCTAGTCAAAATGCCAACTATCGGAGGCCTCTGCATTGGCAAAAGATATGCAAGTTAATCATGCAAATTGCTGACAAAGCATAAAGTGCCTCAACTGAAACCCCTTGAGAAGAAAATAATATAAGAGGAACACTGAGGCTGTAAACAACATTTTCATAGTTCTGAATCACCAGAAGAAGAGAATGCTTCAACAACATAGTTCCGTTGACAACATAATTAAAAGAAGGAAACATATAGCAAATTTTATTCGCTAACTTCAAATTCATAAACACCTTAAAAGTGAGTAATGAAATGAAACAAAATTCAATAGCATTTCTCACGAAAACAGATCCAACTTTAGTAGACAACAGAATATTCACTGAAAGATCAACACAAATCTAAGTTGATTTGTGGTAAATGAGTAAGCACATACATATCAGAGTACAATCAGACTAGCGAGAACAAAATTAATAGGCATTATAATTAAAGCATAATGAATGTCAGTTATACCGTGTCCTTTTGAATAGTAACATACGAATTTTTTGAACCTTTCTGTCTGAAAATCAGTTGCAAAATCCAAAGAGCTACAACAATTGTTTTAGTAAGAAGTCTTAGTATTCTAAGAGCTGTACCCATCTCTAAGTCAAAGAAGTCAAATATTTTAATACATGCCAGCATCAAAAACATTGTTTAACTAAGCTGTTGAATTTTAATAACCATAATAGTCCATGATATCAACTAAAAGCATAACTTCATAAAATAATGAACTGAAGGCATTTATAGAAATGCTATAGCCAAGTTTGGTATGATGAGAGAGTGAATAGTTAAGCTTATAGAACAAAATGACATATCCACATGCTACATTGGATATACATCTGGAATCAGAAAGAATTAACACTTTTGATTTGTTCTGCTTTATATTTTGCAAAGGTAGACAAGTCATTGTCTTCGTGCGTGCAGGACATGATGTCTCCTTGAAGTGAAAATGCAATTTACCTTTACAAATAGAGTACTTAGAGCGAGAAATGAATGAGCATCAATAGCATTCAAATAGGCTTTCACCTCAGGAATGCCCGAACCTGCTACTGCTGGAGCAATGAAAGCACATAGAGACCTAGCAGCAGTTGGCAAGGTCAAATTCAAACCAAGATATGCTGCAGAAGCTAAGTAATATCTGCACTGGAACTATTTGATTGTCAAGTCACAATATCAAGTAAGTAAGTACTACATAACCTTTTCAATGGTAGAAAAGACTAAAAATGAGGATTGATGTGCTTTTTTTGCATTACAGTTTTCGTTTCTGTATATTAGTATGTGCTTTGTTAATTGCACAGATATTCCTATCCCTTATCATCCTTTCCTCCAGGTTCTGGAACAAAGGAAAAGGTTATGTAGAGACGGATAAACAAACTAAATCATCTACAGAGCATAGATCCCCTTCTATTAACATAAATCTCATGTTTACTGGTTCTGTTTATTTTCTTTTCTATATTGCCGACAAAAGAAACGGAAAGCTAATCTCAATGGACTTTAGAATATCAGTCACTAGTCTAACTAATCAAATCAATGTAAAATCAAATTCAAGATAATGCATAGATACTGCAGTCGATAAAACTGATAATTGACAGTGGAAAAACAGTCTTACCAAACGGTTGCACAAGTTGCTGAGATATGACAGCAACAAGAGTCCTCCAAAACCAACATATCGGTCCAAAGTATTCAATCTTCATAGCAATCAATCTTCATGGCATTCAGTTAGATCCTTATGATTCTGAAGGTAGCATTCAATCTTCATAGCAATCAGAATTCTAGAATATAGAGAAATGGAAATTAATTTGTTTTTGGTTTAAGAAAAAAGCAAATACATTTTTAAGATCTTCGAGCCATTTGGTGAGGAACTGGAAAGCAAAAATGAAGAAGAAAACCAGAGAACCAGATCCTTATGATTTTAAAGGTAGCATTCAATCTTTATAGCAATCAGAATTCCAAAATACAGAAAATGGAATACAAAGCAACTTAGGTCTATTTTTATTCTAAATTCGTCACGACATCAGCAAACCAAACGGATACAAGGATCTTAACCACATTCATATGTGACCTGATATTCATGAATTTTGAGATGGAGAAGTTATTGCTGTTGCCATTTGTCAGTGATGGAGAGTGAATGAGACACCAATTTGTTAAACGGTCCTCTCATGAAGATGATTCTTCTTCTTATTATTCTTCTTCGCAGTGACTGCAAACCCTAGGTACTGCAAGCACTTGAAATAACGGGTTGAGAGAGAGAGAGAAAGTAGTGAGAGGTGTTCGCCAGAATCAGATGAAAAAAAATAAGACTATTCAGCTGCCACTTTATCTTTGCCTTAAATGCTAAATGACTCCTCTACTTTTCTTATCTTTCAGGGTGTCCACTTTCCTTTTTCTTTTTTTCTTTTTTTCCGTAATGTTGGGGCTTACAAACCAACGTTACACCTGAATAATAATAAATATCATTACCTTTTTTCTTTGATATTAGTTCTTTTCTTTTTAATGCATTTAGTTTTAGACATTTTTTAGCAGTTTTAGACTCTTTTTTAGTATATTTTTTATACAAATTGTGTTGTCTTAAATAAATATCTAAAAATTCCACCATTTCTTAGATTATTTAAGACAATTATTAGATGTATCTAGACATAAATGTCTAAAAACTCCTTATTTTGGTGTAATGAGAGAATATAGGTAGAACAACAAGAGAGAGAAGAGAGAGAGAGAGAAAAAAATATTCTGTGTATTTTTGTGGGTCTAGTTTTTCTCCTTGTAATTCTCCAATTTTTTTAGTAGTAAAATTCTTCTATCCTTGTCTGTGGTTTTTACCCTGATTTAGGAGTTTTCTATGTAAAATCTGTCATTTCATTACTATTCCTTCAGTCCTATTTAGCTGTGAATCTGCTCTAATGCTGGAACCCCTCCCTGAGCGGGTCACGGGCCCGACGTCCTACGTGACATCTGGACGCGTTCCCACGAGGGAGGGATTCCCCACCAGTGGAGCTTAAAACGAACAAACTCATTTAATTTACCTCCGAACAAAATTTAGAGGTAAATCAAAAGAAAAATTCAATAAGTGTTGACCCCGGGAAAAATGCGTGGTGGGATCGTAAAATAAGCATATACATTAAAATAAGACAATCAAGAACAAAAATTTCAGAA
>JAOTAY010000003.1:30341617-30373850 GCA_025629805.1 Erythroxylum baracoense | reverse complement strand
TTCAATAATTAGATTGGTAAAATATAGTAAATATTTATTTAAATTAAATATATGTTTATTAACTTGTGAATTCACTTGATAGATTAATATTGTTTTGACTTTATTATTTAATTAAGAATATATCTTAAATATTCCAATACTATAAATATATATGGTTTTAATGATCAATGCAGTTGCCGCAGATAAGCTTGACTGGATGTTATGAAGGCTTAATGTGATTACTATTATTTTCATTACATGCAACTGTGACTTTGATTAATGCTGCTTATATGTATACAATATTCATGATATGTGTGAGCCTCTAGTTGTCCAATTTTCCCACAAGAAAAGACCTGGATTCGACGACCAGGTATAATTCTAAGGAGGGAACGCGTAATGGACTTGAAAATAAGAAAACTATAAGAAAGCTGTGGTGATCATAATCCCAAAAAAGAAAAACGTGGTTTGAATTTTGAATTTAGTACTGTTCCATCAATGTTAAGTGAGTGGGGAAAAGAAAACGCATGTTCCAACTTCATTAACGTAGGACAATGAGCAGGTCGTAGTGGAGCTAAATTCATACCGGTAATTGAAGTAGTTCAACTTGAATTCATTAATGGCAAGAAATCGTGACGATTGAGAAGTTTGGTATTTATCAAAATCTGAAATTTGGTATAGGTACAAGAGAAGCACCGTTAATTACTTTTACATCTTTCAATTATATACATGTAATATATACACTATATATCCATCCATGCAACTACACTTTCCAAGTTTATTTATGCCCTTCCATTGGTCCCAAGGGATAGAGAGACTAACATAACTAAAATATACGATTATTGGACAAAGATCGACTGTGTTTATCTTCTAATTCATTTCTACGTTGATATTGTTTCATTTTTGCGTGCAACTGTACGGACCAACATAGATCTCCATTCGATCCATGGTGTCAAGTAAATGACATCAAGTACATATTAGTATAATTAGTAGATGACATTCCAAGTGAGCAGGTTACTAATTGCATAGTTTAAACATTTACTCGAGAGCTTGCGATTTTAACTTCTGGTTCTGGCTCTATTAGTAATTTGCACTAGTCAAACATGATCATTGATGCCACCGCATAAATCTAGCTGATTCCGTTAGCAGAAATAATAATTAAGGTAAATGATTTTGAATACATTAAACTATGAATAAGATATTTAATATATTTCAAAATTTATTTTGTAACATTATCTATCACGATCTAAAGTATCAAAATTTTATTTTTCTAAAAAAATAATACTTGTAATTTTGATCCAAACATTTATATAAATATTAATAATAATTTAATGTGCTATTAGGATGAAAAATTTAAAAATAAAACAAAAAAAGGTTCAAATGTCACTAAATTTGTTGAGATGCCCAAACACGTTCTCAACATAATGATAAAGTTCATTTTAACACTGTTAAACTCTATTATTAATAATTCTACGGTGAAATATATTAATATTTTTTTTTATAAGTCAAGTTTAAAAAAATTATGATATATTTGATAAATTATTAAAAATTAAGATACTCGAAATAATATATCCTAATATTAATTGCACGTAGACAAATTTGATATATATGTTAACAGTATCTTAACTATTCTTCCCAATATAACTTGTTTAAGTCAATTTAAACTATTCTCCAATTTGAGCATAATTCTAATTTTTATCCAATTTAACTTTACAACTCAAATTTGTTTAAGCCGAAAATTGTAAGATCTTATAGACTACAACATAAGTTTGATTTCTTGAAAAATAGGCATCATTTTAAATTATAATATAAGAGAATATTTCAAAATTTGAACATAATTTAATGCATAAGTTATAAGATATATCTATTTTTGTTTCTAAAATTAAGTAAATGTAAGTTTTAACTAGTATATAATTAATTGATTCACAATTATTTTTATTCAGTGGAATCTAGCTTTAACTAACAACAACAACAACAACACTCAGTATGAATTTCGTTAATACGCGGAGACTGAGGAGGTTCAATAGTACGCAGTCTAATCCCTAACTAAGTTTCACTCAATTATGTACTATGAACCTTTGAATATAATTTGAACTTGAATAATTTATCATCCAGTCCCATGTTAAATTACAAACCTCATCCAATTAAATTTTTAAATAAGAATGAATAAGTATTTCCCTGGATTTTCTTGGAAAAATTATACGTTCCTATATTGATTTAGAGAGATGTTGATACCTATGTTTAGATTGATTTTCAGAAATGGATTCATGAAAGTTGATATAAACTATTCTTTATTATTCACAAAAAGAGAGCAATAACAAAAGAAACTTGCTAATGTATGCACAAGGAAAATGAGAACGTATGTTTGGAATTATTGTAGAACTCTTTAGAAAAGAATAAACAATGTTGATATTATACAATTGGGGTTGAATCATCAGTTGTTAACTCAGTTAAGCCATCCAAGCTTGACTCCATAGGTTGCCATCAACTGTCCCAAAAGACAAAGAAAAAACAAACAAGAAAGTCTGTAAAGTATAAACTTCTAGGTAGACAGAGAAGCTAGCGGATTGTAATTTGGTCTCGCTCGTGCTACTGTTTTACATGGCATGAGCTGGGTCCTGGAGTTAGTTGCACGTATTAGCAATACGAACTTCAGATGGAAGCAGACGAACTTTGATGCTGATGGTCACGTTGGCTCCTGTTAGCAGTAGTGGAAGCGACTTCAACATCGACGACGAGTCCGGGGAAAGCAGGAGGTGAACGGACGACACCGCCGGCGACATTCATTCCGTTCAAGGTGCAACTGCCTGTGCCACGTCCCGGGACGTAAGTGCATGGGTTGGGACTTGAAGTTGCAGGACCACCTTTCTCCAGGGACTGTAACAGTAATCCTTGTTGCTTCCACATGAGTTGTTCGTCCCCAAGCGGCCTCATTTCAGCTTGTTCAAAAGAAACCAGGAAGATTGACAAAAGGAATAGGACAACTAAGGTGGTTTTAGGGTTACAAGCAGCCATCTTTTTTCTTTGTTTTAGTATTTATGAGCAAAATGTGACAGAAGATTGGTACTAAATGCCTTCTCCAGTTGCTTGTCAATGAGTTTTAAAGCACTAGATTAAGATGGATTTTGCATGTCGTAGTAATGAAAGTGAAGACATATATATATAGATGGGTAGAGGCTACATGATCTCTGCGTATATATGACGCGGAACTGGGTTTATATTTTTTGGCCTTTGAACGACGCTAAGACTATAGCTTATGGTTTGAAAGAGCCATGGCTTTGAAGGTTGAAATCCGCCTACAATTATTAATCAACACACGGTACGTTGCATAGACCCCGAAAAATACTCATGTAGCGACCAGCCTGATACACGGGTCTAATTAAAAACTAAACAGATTATAAGAAGTGGTCGTTAAATAAAGTTAAGCTATTATTTAATTACCTCTTTTACTCCTTTCTTTCCTTTTCTATTCTTAAATCTATATTTTATACGAGTATATGTGTGCTGATTTTTCTATTTTTCTAATCATATTTTTCTATTTTTTAAAGATTAATTACTTTATTTTGTTCCTTTTCTTTAAATTATGGTTCTGTTTGTAAATATTTTTCTTTGAATTGGCTATTAAAGCCCCTTCAATGGATTTTGACATTTTGTTGTGGTAGGATTCCTTCCAAATTTTTTAACTGCGATCGAACTCAATAAATTGCAGAGTTTTTCTATACTAATTTTTTTCAAAAATATTTTTACTACCAGACTCTTTAAAAAGACAAAAAAATTTATCAGAGGAATATTTGCAAATAAAATTATGTTTTTAAAACAATAAAAAATCAATTTACCAATATATGTCAAGTAAAAAATCGGAGGCAGAAACAATTTTCCTCTTGTATGCCTCAAACTTATATATCTATTTACTGCTCTTAATTATGATTACCAATTAAGATATGTGTATCTTTTAGTATGAGTCAATACATTGCATCTGTTAGATATTATTCACGTAAAAGAATTTAGGTATTACTAGGGATGACAATGAACCAAGCAGGGTCGAGCTCGATCCACAGACCGATTAAGCCTAACGCACTTGATCCGACCCCAAGCTTGATTGGTTTTTTTATTTTTAAAATTAAAAATAGAAAACGACATTATTTTACTCATTTTTAATAACTTTTGGGTTATTGTGGTTCCAACCACATTTTAGAGATGTTTGTTCATTTAATTCCACTAAATTGTGGCTTTATAAGTGTTCCACTAAACTGTGGCTTTATAAGTGTTAGTTGTCTTCATGGATCAAAAGGAATAAAGATCGAGCAGATTTAAGACACAAATGGATAAGTTGAAGCTATTTTTGGAGTACTTGCTCGTGTTAAGGTTGCACACGCTTATGTCAATGGTGGACACTGTGCAGATGAACGTGTAAGCTTCTATAATTGTGTATAAGTTGAAGGATGACACTTGATAACTGACACGCTTACGTGGAGTCAGACATGGTACTATAAGTGGAAGACACGACCAGATTCGCCGATCGGGTAAGTCATTAGAACTATTTATCAAAGTAACATTGAGTTTTTGAAGGACACAATCACCACACACGACCGTGTAGGAGACCATGTGCAGTTTAAAATCATATCCTTTAAAGTAGAGATAAAATTTGCATATGAAAGAAGCACATGATAATATAAGAGTTTTGAAGTCCAAATAGCATTGTTTAACTACAATTTTATTGAAGTTAGATTTATATGATTATTGGGAGTAGCATTGGTGTGTGTGTATATATATATATATATATATATATATACTTAATTTTGGAAGAACTCTTTTTATTAGCTTTAGTAACAATGAATATTAATGAGAATGAAAGGGCTTCGTTAACCATTAGTTGTTAAGGCGTATTCCCAAAATACCAATATCCACCATCGTGGAAATAAGCATGTGATTTGGTAGTACACCAATTTATCCTCTAGTATTGGATAAAATGATTTCTTGGAAAGTTAATCTTTATTTATACTAATTACTGGATTTTTGATTATTTTAAATATGAACATCAGAATAACAGGGGTTAAGCTTGACTTGTGAGATGATGGGAGATAAGCTTCATCGTTGAGAGGAAAATGAACTAGATCTATGAATTAGTCAATTTAATAGTCTTTGATGGTTATATGGGTATTTGAAGATTAGTTCCGCCTAAAACAGGAATGGGCTAATGGTATGAACTTATAATCTATGATATGATAATCGAGTCAATTCTATGGTTATAAGTTCATTCTATACCAAACCAGAGAGGGCCAAAAAAAGATCTTTCGTGTATAATCTTGCTTGGACTCAAACTAAAGTTAATTAATCATCCTAACTTGAAGTGGTTTCAACTAACTACCGAAAATTTGGACTATCCAGACATAGTAATCGCTTATTTTGATTCTACATTTTGATCATTTTAATAGTCATATTATGTAGAATATATTTACTATCTCTCCCTTTTATTTTTTTGTAAGGATATTGGCCTCACTTTCTATAATAAGATATATCATAAGACCAATAAGTTGATTTAAGATCTGACAGATCTTAAAAACAACAAAGGTTTGTATATTTGGCTATTTAATTACAAATAAAGAGGATTTGCTATTGTATAAAACAATAAATCGCTTTCAAGATTTTTCATTATTTTGATTGAAGTAATGAGCCTCCCAATAGTAGGAGGGAAAAAAACGAATTGGAACAAGATATGTTTGACATTTTTTAGAACCTTTTGAGTCAGAGTGCTTTCATCATTGGTGTTCTTTTTTATCTTTACACATTTCACCATTCCACCAGACGAACGATATATCCAAGAAAAACCATGAACTAGAATATAAGCGCAAAGAGTTATTAATCAAATTCACGAATTTTCCTATGAAGAAAAACTTACGATACTCGAACTCATGTCGTGGTGAACATGTTATCCCATTTTTAAATTGTTTTATTTTGCAGTAACAAATCAAACGTTGGTTCAAACAAGAGAAGTACGCCATGCTAATGTGCCTTGGAAGACCCACATCTCAGGGTTAAGCACTGATAAGCACATGCAACTTGTTAGATTTGTTGGTTCATATGAAATTTCCCCGTTCTCTCTCCCTTTAAGGATATCCTCTATTTCTTCTTTAAAAAGTTTGATTAAATAATCCAGGTTGATGTGGACCAACTACTCAATATGGAGACCTATGATGGAAGTCTCTTGTATTGCAAGGATCTTTATTATGCAATCGATGTGGATAAAAGTGTAAAAGATGATGTTTCTTCTAAGTTAGAGAAGATTTCAGATAAAGAATAAGAAAAGATGAAGTGAAAAACCTTGAGAATTATTAGACAATAGATTGATATCAACATATTTAATCACATATCTCAATAGACGAATCCTTTTAAGCTGTAGAAGAAATTAGAGGGAGTTCATAACTCGAAAGTGGCTCACAACAAAACCTGCTTAATTAAAAGGCTTGCACCTAAAGTTGGAGGTTAGGAAATCAATATCGAAACATCTCAATGATTTTCAAGATATCATCAACAAGTTGATTATAATGAAGATCATCCTTGATAATGAGCTATAAGCCCTTTTCCAGTTAGTTTCTTGTTGGATAATTAGGAAACTTTGGTTGTGACTATCAACAACTCCGCTCTAGATAGTATGCTTTCTTTGGATGTGATTAAAGAGAGCATGTTTAATGAGGATATTAAGAGGAAGGATATTAGTGTTGACAACATACATGCGTTTGTGATAGAGAACAGAGAAGGAAGCAAGAGTAGACGTTTCAAAATGCAAGGCAAGTCTAAGAAGAAGTCCAAATCTAAAGATGGTAAAGAGACTAGGACATGTCATAACTACACCAAACTTGATCATATAAAAAAGTTCTACTATAAGTGGAAGAGAGATTAGAAGAAGCAAGATGACCAAAAAGATGGAGATGAAAATTACACTACAGTAAGCCTCAAGAACAGATGATGAGGAATTATTGATTTGTGCAACCAGTAAGTATCTCCACATTAGTCATTCAGATTTTGAATGGCTTATCGATAAAGGGGCTTCATATCATTGTGTTCAGAAGAGGGAATACTTCATCAGTTACAAAAGTGGTGATTTTTAGATGTGTGAAGATGAAAAATCAAAGTTCTAGCATTGTCAATTTGATTGACATTTAGATTCAAATCAACGTTAACTGCATATTATCCTTGAAAGGAGTCTGACACATTCTTAACTTGCGTCTCAATTTATTTTCAGGGAATGTACTCGATCAAGAAGGATATCAACATACATTTGTAGATGGCAAGTGGAAGTTTTCTAAACCAGCATTGACAATTGCTCGTGGTGGATTATATTGGACCTTATACGAGACACAGTTGAAGGTGTGTTCTAGAGAACTATATGTTGCTAAGGAGATACTTCTCCATGTTTGAAGCACTAGAGATTGGGACATGTTAGCGAGAAAAGGATCAGATTTCTACCTGAAAAATCTCTTATCCCTATGAAAACCAATGTTTCTCTTAACTCTGTGATCATTACATGGCTAAAAAGTAACATTGAATGTCTTTCTATAAAAGGTCTATTAGAAGGAAGACTAAGTTGAAGCTGGTGTCCTCCAACATGTATGGTCCCTTGGGAAGTAATAAGTACTATGTTACTTTTGTTGCTGATGTTACTCGGAAGACTTAATTCTTCATGGTGAAAATGAAAAGTTAGGTGTTTGAGACCTTTCGAAAATTTCATGCCATAATGGAAAGGAAGATGGAGAGAAAGTTGAATTGTCTCCAAACTGACAATGTAGGCTAGTATACTTGTGATGAGTTTGAGGGATATTATGCGATACATGTCATAAGATAAAAGAAGATAGAAATTAGTACCCCATATCATAATAGTGTTGTTGGAAGAATGAATAGAACCATTATGGAGAAGGTTCAGTGTATGCTCTGAATGTCAAAACGATCAAATTCCTTTTGGGGTGAGGCAATCTGAATCCTATTATACATTATCAACATAACTCCATTTGTTCCATTAAAGCTTGACATATTTGAGGGAATGTGGAAAGAGAAGGATCAAACATATTCATATCTAAGGGTGTTCAAATGCAAAGCTTTTAAGCATATAACAAAGGAGCAGAGATCGAAGTTAGATTCAAAGACTACTCCTTATGTATTTGTTGAATATAGAGATAAGGAGTTTGGTTATAGGCTCTATGACCTCAAAAAAAACAAAAGTAGAGACATAATCTTCTACGAGCATGAGAAGGGTGCAAATTGCATCAAAGAAGATAATATTACTTTCAATAGTTTATCATCTGGTGCTGTGAATTCTACCCCTATTTCAACTTCCATTGATTAGTTGAATAAGGAAAAGGATATGAGTTAGCATGGGATGGTGATCATCAAGTGTAATATGATGGAGATGAGTCGCATCCTGTGTATTACTCATAATATCTAGATATTATTATTGTAGGTCTAGGCCTATTTTAAAGATGTTTGTTCGTTTAATTTCACTAAATTTAGGCTCTATAAGTGTTAGTTCTATTCATGGATCAAAAGGAACAAATATTGGGTAGATTTGAGGTAGATACTAATGAGCTAAAGTTGTTTCTAGAGTAGATGCCCGTCAATGTTAAACATAATTGTGGGGATGAATGTGTAAGCTTATGTAACTATGTCCAAGTTGAAGGATGATGCTTGAGGATAGACACACCCATATAGAGTTAGATATAATCATATAAGTGGAGGATACGAACATGTTTGTCAGCCATGCAAGTCACTAAGACCATATATCATAGTAACATTGATTTTTTTAAGGACACGGTCACTATACACGGCCATATGGGAGACAATGCGTGGTTTAAAAATCTTATCCTTTGAAGTTTAAAAGGTTGGATAACAGATAGAAGTTGCATGAGATACAAACACATGATGATAGAAGAGTTTTAGAGTCTAATTATCATTGTTTAACAATAATTTTATTCAAGTTTGATTTCTAAGAGTATTGAAAAATATTATGAGTATTGAAACAATGAGTATTTAGTTTTTAAAGCAAACATCACGTAACTTTACCATTCATGACATAATCACTCATCAACTGCATCTTCATCCATTTTGTAATATGAGAAAAAAGTATAAAATTTAAATTATAATACATACATGAATTGAAAGAAAAAATTATAGGAGATAGAAATAATACCCTTCGCTTTCCTCTTCATTTCTATCATAATTTGGGCCAAGTAATCTTCTAAATAACATATCATGTTTTGCTAATTTTACTCGAGTTTCTTATCCCCTTGTTACTTCCTTTCGTAATACAGCTCTAAGCTTATTGTTTTCCTTTTGAAGGTGTTGAATAATTGTTTTATATGTTAAGGTTGACACATTTGACTTAGGATGATAGCTAAGACCTTTCATATAACCAAAATGTGTACCAAATACTATATCATAAATGTCTTTTGCACTGAGCTCATTCCCTTTAAACATATATTTCTGTAATAACTCTTGCGTCATATTCTAAAATTAAAAAAGGAAAACTAATATTCAATCAAAATATGACTACTTACTACTACATTAATAAATGAACTAAAATATTAAACAAATTTTTATATTTACATAGTTGCTTTCTGCTTCTTCTAACACCCATCCTTTACCTTTGTTATAGTTAGTGCCTTTATATAGTATGATCCTATCATACTCTTACCTTGGTAGTTCCTTCTCACTCTATTTTATGAAAAAAAAATACAAGGCACAATAAATAATGTAGTATTTATTGATGTAAGTATAACTTGCAAGTAAAGATCTTACATATTCATTTCAAACAACTATAAATGACTTTGAACTTTGATTATGAGGTGTTTTCATTTTTGCTCTACTAGCCTTTGCCTTCTTACAATTTTCCTAAATAAAGGAAAGAGACAATGTAGTTGTTAAATCATCTAACAAGATTAATGGAAGCAAACATGAAGGCAAATAAAACAAACCTGAACTTTCGAGTCAACCCAATAATCACACAAACTATTCCAATTTTCTTTGGATATTCATTCGGGGATATGTCTTCATGCCTCCGCATTAGAAGGAAAAGATTTATAATACTTATGCAACTTGAAATAGTGATCATTGGTTCTTTGTTTCAATAATGAAATAAAACAGTTTGAAACATCTGGGTTCTTAATATTTACAATATTCAATTTCAACTATGAGCAATAAGTAAAAGTGTAATTAATCTTAAAATCATTGAAATAGTATTGCATATAGTTAAATATTTTGAAAAATTACCGTAACTTTATCCAAAGCTTTTTCAAGCAAGCTGTCTTCCTTCAAGTCCTTAACATGTTTCATACAAGATAATTATGTTCTAGCAATAATCTCTAACTCACTTGACAATTTTGAAGATTGGACCTTTTTTATAAGAGGACCTTGTTAAGTATCAATTTGTATTGATAACTTGCAGAAGTAAAACTTGGGGTTGTGAATTGCAACGAATGTGTTATAGCAATAATCTTTAACTCACTTGACAATTTTGAAGATTGGACCTTATCTATAAGAGGACCTTGTCAATTTGTATTGATAACTTGCAACTCATTGCGACATTCATTTGTTACAATTCACAACCTCAAGTTTTACCTTTGCATTTTTTTTCTAATACTAGCATTGAAAGATGACAACAAATCAATAATGATAAGGAAATGTTAGCTGAAGGTGTTAAAGATTAACAAACTTGCACTAGTTGATTCATTGTTGATAAGACAAAATGAAGTTGTGTATGACATTAAGGAAGAATATTATTAGTGCTTTGTTGTGGTAATGTACTAGAACAAGCTATATTTCCTATGGCTAAAAAAGATATGTGACGAACTGCGTTAACAAAATTCAGTGTTGATTTGTTATTTTGCTTTTGATTGTTTAATTTTTCTGGTTTTTGATTGCGCTAGAAATGACTCCGACAAAATCTAAAAATTTGTGAAACTACTACACTCCAACAATTTTCCAATTGGTATCAGAGCGGGTCACCGAATCAGAACTTAGTACATCAAGTCAGTGCAAATCCTTGTTTCGCAATTACGGTTATAAGAGAAGGGGCATCAATCATCATGTCACCGTTGTTAAATGGTTCAAATTATCCTACGTGGAAATCACAGATGAGAGTATTCATTCAGGCACAAGGAACAAAAGCATAGAACTTGATTTTAAATAGCTGGACACATCTAGTGAAGACTGATGAAAAGGGAGAAGCAAAGCTTAAAAATGCATATGAGTAGACAAGGACTGAAGAAGAGAAAGTGCTTAAAAATTCTCAAGCCCTGCACACCATCTTCAATGCAGTTGATGAAGATCGCTTTGCTATGATATCAACTTGTGAATCGGCAAAAGAAGCGTGAGATACATTATAGACTATATATGAAGGATCGAATTCTGTGATAACCTTAAAACTTTAGATGTTGGCTGTGAGATTTGAAGAGCTAAAGATGGATGAGAGTGAAACCATTGGAGACTTCCATGAGAAACTGCGTGACATAGCAAACCAAGCACATCAACTCGAGAAGAAGTACTCTAATCTAAAACTGGTTAAGAAGATATTGAAATCGTTGCTTCCGAGATGCATACCAAAATTGCAGCCATCAAAGAAGCCCATTATATCACTGAATTGTCTTTGGATAAGGTAATTGAGATTCTTACTAACTTTGAGATGAATTTTTTGAGGGATAAGAGAGAAGAACAAAGGATTGGCATTGCAAGCCGGGATTGATAAAGTTGTGAATGACTTAGGAGATGAATCTGATGAGAATGAGGATATAAAATTATTGACATGAAATTTCAGCAAGTGGTTAAAGAAAGTGAAGAATGATGGATCCGATTTTAGGCAAAATGATGGGAGCTCATCAAATAGTAATTTCAAACAATAAGGGAAAACTCAAAAGGGTGAAAGAAAAGTGAAGAAAATTCAATGTCATAAGTATCAAGGCTTCAGACATATGCAAGCGAAATGTGCTAACACCTTGAAGAAGAGAAAAGGAAAGTCCTATACAAGCAATTGGAGTGAGAATGAATCCGGAAGTGAGTATGGTAGTGAAAAAGAAGTTGTGAATAGTGTTGCATTAGTTGCTTTATACAGCAAAAGTCTAGTTTCTTTACAACAATCAAGAAGGAACTCACAGATTACGAAAACTTGAGTAAATCAGAAAATTTTTGGAAAAACACAGACGAATCAGCTTAAAACTCAATCTTAGATTATGACAATGATGGCAGTACTTCAGATGATAAAAAGGAAGATATTTATGAAGCCATGAGTTAATGTATGCTAAATGGGTCCAAATATGTAAGAAAAATGAGAAATTGAAGGAGGAAAACTCTATCATGAAGAACACCATTCAAGACCTTGAGAAGAAGTTGCTATCTATAATAGATGAGCTTAATAAAACAAAGTTGAAGCTAGTCAGCATGGAAAAGGGAATAAGAATCTTAAATGGAGGTACTGAAAAGCTAGAAAAGTTGTTGAAAATTGGCAAGACTAAAGGAGACCTTGCATTGGCTATAGAAATGAATGTTCCAAGTCGAATGATGAGAAGATCGGTGCAACCAGATCTGTCCAAGAAGAAACCTCAAGGAAGAATCGGAGGTTCATACCTACATGTCACTTTTGTGGAGTAATTGGGTACATAAGATCGAAATGTTACAAATTTTTACAAATGATGTTTCAAATGGGTCAAAACCGAAAATCTAGACACTCTATATTAAATTTCTAGCAGCAATCCATATTACCGAAGCACTCTTAGGTTAGAAAGGGTCAAGTACAAGCATAAAGACGTAGTGAAGGAAAAATAAGAAATTATCCAAATTCACAGTTAGTTACTGCTTTTGAAGAAACTGTTCAGATGAGGATAAGTCAGTTACTTCAAATGAAGAAATCAACCAAACAGTTGACGATCGTGATAATGTGACAAGAAATAAGCTCAAGTTTGAATTTCTTCGAGGAGCACATGGATTGTGTGTTTTACATTTTTGAAGTATAGTTTGATGTCATTTATTTAAAAAAAACAAAAAAACAAAAAAAGATTTGAAGGAGTTATTGTTTAGGCTTTCTAAGTTTTTATTTATGAGTTTTCTAAGGTTCGGTTGATTGATGTGTACATGAGGCTATGCTTGATGATAAGGTTTATGAATTTGATCAGTCTTATGAAGATAGAATTAAAGTGAGCAATGTTATGTTGTCATATGTATTAACAGGTAGTAAATTGTCATCTTGGCTTTCTGCTATTGCACTACGTGCTTATGATTCTTCCACTACACCAACTACTAATTTTTATACTTCTTTATTCGCTGAGATTGATCGCATTGAAGGCATTCTTCGTGATGGTATTGTTTTGTTCTAAGGAGGAGACTTCAGATTGTTTTTGGTGGTTGTTCAATTCAGGGGAAGATTTTAAGGTATCTTCGTGACTATTAATCTTGCTTTTTGGCATCTTTTTATCCCAATAGGGAGAAATTTAGATAATTGGATGATTGTTCATTATTGTTTCATTGGATGTTTCTTGAACTTGAAGAATTTGATGGATGTTAGATTAAGGGGGAGTTCTTTTCTTATGTGGATTATATGTCTAATTATTTCATTTAGGGGAAGTTTCGTATTTGTTACAAACAATGCCAAAAAAGGGGGAAATTGTTAAGATACATGATAGATATCTTATTATTTAATTTTGGCATTTTTGATAATTAGATCTCCAAGATAATGAAAGACTTTAAATTCAAATCAAGATAAGGTAAAAGATACATTGGGTTTGAGTTGGATAAAGAAAAAAGTTCTAAAAGATATGGATGTTTCTACGATTGTAAACATGAAGAATTCTATGATGAGAAGACTACTTGTATGGTGTGAGTATCTTGTTCTTGGGTGTATCTACAGATGGTGGACTGCCAATGTTTCATTTTTATTATTGCCGTAAATTGCATTATTGCCAAAAAAGAGATGATGGTTGTATAGTTTGGTAGGTGGCTTACTTTCAATTGAGTTGTTCATGCAACCCACTTCGTTGTTTTTGGATGGTAACGTCTTATGTTGGCTACGATTATTGATGGTGTGAGATGCAATCGACTGTGAGTGGGTGCTGTGTTTTTGTAGTTAATTGTATGATTTTTTGTAGCTGGTTTGGTGGTTGTCAAGTGTTAGGTTGGTGGCTATTGTGTGTGATTTTGCAGCTGATTTTACATTGATAATTAATCCATCTTGTTGCTATGTTTTCTGTTGATTTGGTGAAGTAAGTGAGCTGATGGCTAGCTGCATTCTTTCCTATTGTTAAACGACAGTTGAGGGTTGTCTTGGGTAATTTTGTGGCTGTTGTTTTAGTGTTGGTGTGCGAAAATTTTAGAAATATTCGTGACTTTTTAGCTACTGCCTTTGTTATTGGTTTGGTGCATAAAACTTTAGCAGTTATCGTGGTTGTTGAAGCTCTATTGGGTTAACGTTTCAGTGATGAAATATTTTTGATTTGAGACGTTTTGTGGCTGCTGTGTGTAGGATATTTCAGTGACTATATCAAAGATTCATAGAGCGTTCTTAGTAGACAACTTTCCGTTCTTTCTTCGATAAAGCGGCATATTCAGGAAAGTTGTTTTTTATCTCAAGTATTGTCTTTATTTATATTAGTTATTGTTTAATCACCGGAGTTGTTTATTCCATAACGTTATCATTAAACATTGTTTGAGAAAATCTTCTGTTGAGGTTACTACAAGACAACCATACTATTGAGTGTGAAATTCTTTCATGGGTAGTGAGGACGAGGAATAGTGTCAAGGATTGAGTGATGACGGTTCAGTAAAGCCTTGTATAAAACTATTGTTGTTAGTGAAAGAATTAAGCTAGGTGAGGGCCCTGCAGACGTAGGCAAAGATGTGCCGAATTGCATTAACAAAATTCGATATTGATTTTGTTGGCAGTTTACGACATATAACGGCCACCGAAATAGTTATTTGTCCTTATATAAAAAAAAGAATCGCGTTAGTTGCAATAATAAGAAACACATTAAGCGAAAACCATCAAGGCTTTAAGTTTGGGCGTGGATTAACGGTGACTCTAGTAGCCAATCGTGAAACGTGGACTAGTAAATAGCAAATTGATCTATCGCTTCCGCAAAAGGTTAGTCCTTTATATTATTCTACAGATTTGTTATTTCGCTTTTGATTGTTTAATTTTTTTGGTTTTTTATTGTACTAGAAACGACTGCAACAAAATTTGAAAGTTTGCGAAATTACTACACCCCTCACGGTTTTTGAGTCTAGACTGTATATAATACTAATTAACACTAAATTATTTCAATCAGACCTGAACTAAAATTATTGATACGACTTAAGCTATCAGTTAAAAAAAACATATAGATAAAGAGCTGGGAATGATTAGGACCAAGAGAGGAACGTACAAAATACATATACACAAGAATTAAAAGCCCCAACTGGGATATGACATGACAGGAACTGAAAGAAAAAATTGTTTTTTATTATGTTGTCTGTCATGAACTCGTGATTGTCTTCGCAGACTTCTTTGTAATTTCTCTGTAATTGTTCATCTCCTTAAACGAAGTTACGGTTTTTAATTGTATGGTTTTGTCTTTAAATTAATAAAAACTTATTAAATTGTTTTATTCTACTTTTCATAACTTAAAAATACTATTAGAAATTAATTAAATATACATTATTAAATATTTAATATGAATAAATTATGGTTAATAAATTTTATTTATTTAAAATTATAAATTATTTTGATAATATTTTTAAGTTTGATATTTTGTTTAAATACATTTTTATATTTAATATATATTAAATTACATCAATTTTAAAATTCTAAAATATTTATTTATGAATAAAATTATTTTATAGATAGTGATAGTTATATATTAACAAATAAATAAAAATTTTAAAATTATTTGTTTATGTATTTATATATTTTAATAAAATATTTCTATTACTATTTAATTTATATATAAATGTTATTTACTCCTTGACATTAATAATTAAATAGTTTTTTATTTAAAAATTCAAATACCTAAGCAATATTTTTGTTGCTTTCTAAAAAAAACAAAACTACAATAAAAAAAAACATAAGTAACGTGTTTCAATGCGATTAAGTGGCATGGAATGGAAGCAACAAAAAGATCACTTGTATGTATGGGCATGGCCTAATCCTTATTCTCTGCACAAAGACTGGTTTAGGACCTTAAGCTTTGGTATTGAATGTTCTAATAACTTCACCAAATAGGCCATTAGTGGCTTAATATGATTAATTGCATTGGGCCATATAATATGGTGTTGTAGTGTCCAACGGCCGTACTAATCCCATTAGTATACAATTTTGAGTTAAACCCAAGTGATTAGGTTAATAATTTATTGGTCAAACTTCCATGTTATAAAAAAGAAATCTGAATCAGTCAATTAAATCGTAAAATTTTTTAACCGTTTAACTTTTAGTTTCGATTTATTTTATTTTTTGTTAAAAACAGATTAATTTATTAATTAATCAATCAATTTTTATTAATTAATAAATTCTTATAAATTAAAATAAATCAACTAATTTTTATTTAATAATCTCCTTTTTAATTAAACTTTAAATTATTTGATGGATAAGAACAATCTTTTTCAATCATATTTTAAATTTTTTAATATTATTTAATTTTTAGTTGATTCAATAACGGTCCAGTTGAAACATTTAAGTCTAAAACCTTTAATCTTATCCGCTTAACGTCCTACTCGATTTTTAAAATAATGTTCAAAACACGAGATTTATCTATATATCATTACGTGTTTTTGAAAATTACACAAAATAAACTTCAGAAAATAGAGTTGCCCATTTTCGGTTATAAATACACAACCTTTAAGTTCTTCATATTGATTTTTTAACATATGAATTTAGATTTGTTTTATGTATTGATTAATTACTTCGATCTATAATTACAAGATATGTGCATGTTAAGTAAGAGAGACCTAATTAGTTTCAACTCTTCACTTAAGTTTCTCTTTTGTAGAAGGTCTTGAGTTCGAGTCACTAAAGGGAGTGAGAGAGGGGAAATTTTTCTTGTTGATAATCTTCTAGCCCCTTGGGAATGCTCCTTGGTCGGATTAATTGCGAACGTCTCGCTTCCAGCGGTAGTGTGGGAGTTTGAAACTACTCGGAACCTGGGATTAATGGAAACCTGATGCTAACTAGAGGGCAGTGATCAATCAGCAGCTGATCAATCAGTATGTGAAGACTCCTTGTGTGCAAAAGTGTACAGGCTACAAAAAACTTGAGGAACTTTGGGGTTTCAAATTTACCTCATCTAGAATTCTGGGTTGGGATCTTAAAGACTTAGAATTAGTCTGACAAAACTGAAATACTTAATGTATATAAAAAAATAAAAAAAGATACGTGCATTCTCGAGAAACAACATTTTTTTATAAATTTCTTTGGAACCAAACTACGAATTAAGAATTGAGTAGTGATTAACTAGATGCTCCTAACTTGTCGTACAACTCACCATTTCCCAATTTTATGTGCATTCCTAAGTTGTTAAGCCTCTATAATAATTGTGTTTAAATTCAAGTCGAACTGGAGTTAACAAAATAAATTTAATTTAATTAGATATTAAATCACGCTTAAATTAAAAAAAATCATTTTGAATGATTCGATTAGTTACCTAAAATTACGTTGTTTAAGGTAAACCGATCATATCCGAGTTCAATCTTAAGTCACACGTTTTAAGATTCTGGCTGTGATTAGATCTGCAGTTCGGTGAGGATAAATATTTATCTACTTTTCATTAATAAGTAAAAATTGATAAGTAAAAAGAGAGTTGCGGTAGGAAAGTACTTTTGTAGTAAAAATTCTACTTTCCATTAATAATCTTCTGATAATTATTATTTTCCATTATACCCTCAACTAATAAAAAGCAAGTAAAATGTTTGAATTTATAAGACTAATAATATTTTTTTTATGAAATATTTTATTTACTAAATTTATTTTATTTATATTTTTTATTTTAATTTAATAATTTAATATTTATAATTTTAAATTTATTTGACTAATAATATATTTTTATGAAATATTTTATTTGCTAAATTTATTTTATTTATATATTTCTTATTTTAATTTAATATTTTATTATTTATAATTTTAAATTTATATGACTAATAATGTATTTTTTAATTATTTATACAGCAATTAATAGTTTATTGAATTAATTGACTTTTTAATCATTTTATCTCTTTTCAGCAACACCAACTGCACTTGCTAAACATCTATTTTCATATTTCAGCAGTTACTAAAACAGCAATCCTAAATACATAAATATCATTTCAACAGGTTGATTTTAACATGTTATTAACCGTCATCACTCTTCCAAACCAAGAATCTAACCGGTCCGAAATGCCAAAATGAACAGAACAAGTGCTTTTCTAGTGAAGTCGAGTCCTAATTATAAAACATGGTTAAGGTTAACTCTTTTTTATATTAATCAATTTGGATACGGTATCATGTTAGAGTTCTTCAATATATATTTTTGTTTTTCCCAGAAACTTATAAACTACTAATCCTTTACTTTCTTTATAAAAAATCAAAACAGAACTTAAAAAAAAAAAAAAGAAGACCTAGTTGACTTGGCGTTGCTTGACCCATTCCACAAGTCATCGATGGCTTTTGGAAATTTCCGAACCCCATCTGAATTGAATGGTCAAGGTCGTAAAGGTTTGTGTGATTTTTGTTAGATTTAGTCCGATTCAATATAATTTTTTTGAACGGATCAATTTTTAAATTAAATTTCAAACAATTTTTTTAAAATTTTGAGCTTTAGTATAAGCTTTCAAAATTAATATGAATTGAATAAAAAATATATATTTAATCAAATCTATTAAATTTCAAATGGAATTGGGAATGCAATGAAAAGGTTCAATACCAACTTGGCTCATTGTAATGAATGGTTGTTGCCTGTTGGCATCACTTAGCTTTCACAACACCTCATCTTTGCCTTGTTATTTGGGTTCGACCTTTAATTTCATTCTGTATTTTTCTACATTGACTTGGCATTAAAATGACTAATTAATGCCACTACTGTTATTGACTAAGACTACTTTTTTTTTCAAGACATCCCTGCGTTACTGAATCGAAAGTGAGATATTCAAATTCAACACGTCTATCGGAAAAAGAACTAAAGTACCGACAACCTGACTAACATAGCCTTGCAAGCTAGTCCAAAAATGCATGTATTGCCAAATCCTTTGTGGGAAACTATGGCTATTGTACAACAAGATATTCAAGGCGTGTTATATCGTCGAGCCATGAGTTGGTATGTTTTCTATCTTTCTTTCCGTTGTATTAAAAAAAGACTAATTAAACAAGAGCCGGCTACTTAGTGACACGTATTACGTAATAATAGTAAAGTAAATTACCCAAAACAATACATAAATGAATAGAATAGGATTAATTACATGATTTTAAATTTATAAAAGTGCATGATTTTTTAATCTAAACAAAATAAATTTTATATTAAATAATATAGTTGAATTTTATAACACTTATTCTCTTCTATTATCAATTTTCGTAAAAAATTCTAACTACAAACTTGAAAGTAACATCGTTTTCAACACGTGATATTAGACGTGACATTACACGATATTATTTTAAAGTTTGCAATTAAGGTTTATGATGAAAGTTGATGATAAAAAGGCGGGTGTTATAAAATCAAAATTATAGAAGTATTATTGATAATTTTTAAATACATAGATAATATATTAAATCACAAAGGGATTTAACAAATTTCATTTTAAATAATATTTAACTTAAAATATTCCATTTTATTGAAAAGGAGAAGACCCTCCTTCAATATTGAAAAAATAGAAAAAAATTAGAATTAGATTGTGATAATATAAATTAACAAAATCGTTCTTTATTATGATAAAATTAAACTTTTGTTTATATTAAAAAAATAGGTTGTTTTCGTGAGTTAAACATGTAATTTTATAATGATAAAAGTTGTTCCAAGCTCATCGTCAAAATAATAATATAAGGTAATTATTAAAATTATTTAATAAATAAATAAATTAAATTTAAGTATTTATAAATTTAACGTGTTTTCATGACAATGCATTGCATAGTTGTAAGAAAGTGATAATATTCCAAAGTACATGTTCCTTTTTATTTATCGATCCAATTTCTAAATGCCTCAGCATTGTTTGTCTGGTGTGATTGAGAAATCCGCTGTCAAGAACAGCTCTCCTAAAATTCCTCTTCTGAGCATGATCTCCTAACAATACCTTGCATTGTTCTCTGTCTTTCTGTTTTCTGTTTTTGTTTCAAAATTTTTTATGCATCGACTCGAAACTCCATGGTTTTGAGTTTGTCACTGTAAAAACATGGTAAAAGTCACCTATCACAGACGAGTCTCCATATCCTTAAAGTCTCAAATTCCAGGTGACTCTTGAGCTTTAATAAATGAAATGGCTTGGTAGTTCCACTGACTCTGTCAACCACCTGACTTCTCTTCTTCCTTCCATATCGTTTCCTTTACGTCATAACTTTGTTGATATATACAAAGACCGAAGTTAAAGTAAACCCATCAATCTCAACTCTGAAAGCGCTCTCTTACATAATATCCGACCTACCCTTTCCTTCATTTGCTCCAAGATTCAATTTTTATGCTTTTTTAATCATGAATTTGCTAATAAACTATAACAGCATGAATTTCTGAACTTGGAGAAAGAAAAGATGACTTTCTTTCTACTCTGCACTTGTAGCCCGTAGACCGTTGCAAAGTCTTCTTTGCTACACTCTCCTGTTTCTTCGTTTCTTCTTGTCTTCTTCTTCGTTTCTTCTTGTCTTCTCAGGAAACAAACATCAACAATCCAAACCCAGTTCCGTGTTATTCTTGATTATGTTCGTATGCATGGCTTTTCCCAGAAAGTTGGTGTCTTGGTTTCTGATTCTAACAGTGCTTGAGAGCAGTGTGTTGGGTCGTTTTGTGGTGGAGAAGAGTAGCATACGTGTGTTGTCTCCGTTAAATCTGCGGGCAAAGCATGACAGTGCAATAGGAAACTTTGGAACGCCTGATTATGGAGGGTTCATGGTGGGTTCTGTGGTGTATCCTGATAAAGGGTCTTTTGGGTGTAAACCATTTGACGGTGATAAGCCCTTCCGGTCTAAGGGTCCTCGCCCCACTATTCTTCTTGTTGATCGTGGAGGTACTATTTCCTTGTGTTTCTCCTGGACCACTATTCATCTCTGTTCTGCTGTTGTTGTTGACTTCTATCTATAATCCTTCTCCTTCTGTTATATTTACTGATTAATTTCTTATTCATGTATCAATAGCTTGTTTGAAACTTCAGCCATTTCTTATGGATTAGAGTCAGCATATAATTTTATTATGGTAGGTATTTGTTTGACTGATACTCGGGTACAATTAGGCGATATCAGTGATGGGGTTCCTCTGTTTCTTGTAGTATCCTCTGTTTCTTGTAGTATTTGTTGAGTTTATCTCAAAAACTTTGGTTAGTTTTGTTCAAACTGAAAAAATCCTGCAATGGCTCTACGTGTACACTGTTCCTTTTTCATCTTTAGTACTGCAAGGGCGTTTTTAATCTTCTGAAGTTTAACCAATTTCGACCTAGGAAGTGAAGAGGGTTATGCTCACTAATCTCTGCAATTACCCTTTGCAGATTGCTACTTTGCCTTGAAAGTATGGAATGCTCAACAAGCTGGAGCTTCAGCAGTATTAGTGGCTGATAGTGTGGATGAGCCGTTAATAACTATGGATTCACCGGAGGCGAGTGGTGACACAAATGATTTTGTAGAGAAAATCAGAATCCCATCAGCGTTAATAGAGAAGCCTTTTGCTGAAAGCTTGAAACAGGCATTGAAGAGCAAAGAGGATGTTGTGATAAAAATGGATTGGAGAGAGTCTGTGCCCCACCCTGACAAGAGAGTTGAGTATGAGCTTTGGACAAACAGCAATGATGAATGTGGTGTTAGATGTGATGAACAGATGGATTTTGTGAAGAGTTTTAGGGGCCATGCTCAGATCCTAGAGAAAGGGGGTTACACCAGGTTCACCCCACACTATATCACCTGGTATTGCCCTCGGGCTTTTATTTTTAGCGATCAATGCAAGTCTCAGTGCATAAACCAAGGGAGATACTGTGCACCTGATCCAGAACAGGACTTTGGAGAGGGTTACAATGGAAAAGATGTGGTCTTTGAGAACTTGAGACAACTATGTGTCCATAGAGTTGCAAGTGAGAGTAGTAGGTCTTGGGTTTGGTGGGATTTTGTGACGGATTTCCACATCAGGTGTTCTATGAAGAAGAAGAGGTATAGCAAAGAATGTGCAGAGGATGTTCTGAAATCACTTGGTAAGGTCTTTTCTTTAGCAATTCTCTTTATGTAATTCTTTTGAATTCATGTTCTAAGGAATATTGTCTTGTATTAGATTTGCCGGTTGATAAGATCAAGAACTGCATGGGTGATCCTGAAGCCGATGTTGACAATGAAGTGCTAAAAACTGAGCAAGAACGCCAGGTCCATATTTCTTCATAGCTGTTGACCACAATTCCTTTCAGAACTTCAAAGAGTAGTCATTAATGAACATGTATCTCATATAATCAACAAAGGGTGGATTTCTAATAAATGATACAATTCTGGTGCTTGAACTCATTTTTGTTCTGATTCATGGCATTAGCTCGGGCGAGGAACTCGTGGTGACGTTACAATTTTGCCAACATTGGTTATTAATGATGTTCAGTACAGAGGTTTGTATTAAATCATATACACCTTCTTTCTTTCTGGTTTTGCAATATGCTTCTTGCTTCCTTACTGCATAAGAAGGGTAGTAGCATTCCCTGATCTACATTTTCTTGTGTATCGAAGTAGCAAGTGACAAACATATTTGTAAGGAGCACAAACTTATAACTACAAGTGTATCTGGGATGCTTGTCTTGCCTCTGATGATTCATATGCCTCCTCTCATAAATAGCTACAACAATCTTAGCATGATTAGTCGATTTCATTTTCGCTTTTCTGATCGTTTACTCCCATCTCTTATTTGTTTTAATGTGAATGGTTGCAATCATCCTATATTAGAAGACGTTGTTTTTGCTATGAAGGAAAACTGGACAGAACAGCTGTGCTCAAGGCCATATGCTCTGGATTCAAGGAGACCACTGAACCTCCGATTTGCTTACGTTCAGGTTGATAATCTTAACTTTATTTTCCACTTGAATACAGCTAGTTAACATTTAATTTGTTGTATTTCTCCTGTTAACTTGTTCTGGTATTGACAGACATTGAGACTAACGAGTGCCTCGAAAGGAATGGAGGCTGTTGGCAGGACAAACACTCCAATGTAACAGCTTGCAAGGTATTGTACAAATTTGTGGATGAGTTGTTGATTTATGGGTTGAGAAGAATTGCTTCAGTTGATTTACCATTTTGGTTTAGATTTCTTTTGTATATTTCACTTGGATCAATCTTGGATTTTGTCAGGACACTTTTAGAGGGAGAGTTTGCGAGTGTCCGCTTGTGCAGGGTATACAGTACAGAGGAGATGGTTATACATCCTGTGAACGTATGTTCTTTTCTTTGACTATTTGTGCTTGTAACAGAAAATAAAAATGTCTGGATAAAACCAAGAAATTGTTTTCACTTTTTGTTGCTTTGTGAAATTTATAAATTTTATAAGCTAAAAGAACTAGATCATCCTGCTATGCAATAACAGTAATGGAATCTTGAGAAAGAAATACCTTTTGTTTCTTCTGTTTGTGTTTGCATTTCTCAACTCGTGTGAAGTGGTGTATTATTTTCATGCATAATGTTCTTCCTTATGCTTGGATTGGCAGCTTTTGGGCCTGGAAGGTGCACAATAAACAATGGAGGATGCTGGTCAGAAACAAGACATGGATTGACTTTCTCAGCTTGTTCAGTTCAGTGATGTTATAGTTCATTTTCTTCTCTTCTGATTCCTCAGAATAGTAAATGCTTCCCATTGTCAAAAACCTTCCTCATTTTCATTCTGTAGAAACTCTTTTCTTTATCAACCAGGATTCCCAGTTGGCAGGATGTCAATGCCCCCCGGGATTTCGTGGTGATGGCCAGAAGTGTGAAGGTGATCTTCTTCTTCTTGAGTTCTGTTCTTCTGTAATGAGAACATTTTTGTTCATTCAACTCACTACCAGAAGTCTGAAGACAGTTTCTATGACTCTTCTGCCCAGATATTGATGAATGCAAGGAAAGCATGGCTTGTCAGTGTGATGGTTGCTCCTGTAAGGATACGTGGGGCGGGTACGAGTGTAAGTGCAAGGGAAATCTCGTTTATATGAAGGAACAAGATATATGTATTGGTAAGACAACTTGCCTCAAGTTATAGGACCTACTATGCATTTTCAGAAGAAATTTTCACGCCATCCAATGCTTCACTTTCTATACTCATCCTACCTTGATACTGATCTCTACTAAGCTCACTTTCATGAGTTTATGTTCATAATATTAATTGGTAATGTCCACTTCCTATCTTTGGTCAATCTAATTCTGAGAAGTAACTGTGGAACTATGTCGAACATGTATGTTCATCCTGCAGAAAGAAGTGGATCGAAAGTTGGATGGCTCATTACCTTCGTGTTTGTAGTCGTTGCTGGAGTCGGTCTTGCCGGTTATATATTCTACAAATACAGGCTTAGGGTATGTAAAATTTGTTCATCAAGGTTTACTTGCTATTCCAGTTGAAGCTTGGCGAAATTCTGCAATTGCTAAGCAATTCTCTTCGTATATGCAGTCCTACATGGATTCAGAAATCATGGCTATCATGTCACAGTACATGCCATTAGACAGCCATCAAAACAATGAGGTTCCAACCGAAGCCCGACCGTTGCGGCAAGGCTCAACAGTATGAGGTGACAAAAACAAATTTCTTCATCAATACTTCATATCAGAAGTTCAGTTTATGTCTCAACTGAATCTATAGAGTGTTTTAACTTTTCTGCAGAAACAAGAGCTGAACCGATCTCTGCTGAAATGAAACGCCTCCATTTGAGGGACTGCTTGTGGTTATACTGTTTGCTATACTAAACACATAGAGGTTCACTTACTGTTCTTCCCCTATCCATTATTCAATAGGGACGTTGAGACTCTACACAGAAAAAAAGCTTCACAGGATAAGCACGCTTACCTTCATCCCTTCTCATAGTTGAGATGTAAAATGGTAGCTAGAATCATGTGATGGGCAGTATACACAAGAAACTTCAGAGAAGAGATGAAGGAGATGTTAGTGAAATGGCCATTTTTGTTGGTCCTCGTGATCTGTGTGAATCTTCAATGTATACTTAAAAAACTATATCATCAACTGGGGAAGCAGTACAAGGGATATATCAGTTGATAAATAAGAATCATATTCCTCTAATTGATGAAGCTTAGGTGCAAGATTAGTTCTTTACAAATATCATTAAGATACTAAACTTAAGGTGAAAATGTTTATAGATATATTATAAAGTTTTAAATTAGCTTTATGCTAAATGGAAAAACACCAGTTTAAATCATATTTTAAGTATTTTTGTATAAATTAAATTAATGTTATGATGATATTTTATATAATAATCTTTTATTATAAGAATGATTTGTATTTTAATTTTTAATTTTTAAATATTTGCAAGATGATCAATATACAAAAAAAAGTTTTTTAAATATTTTTAGTCAATTATTATATCATTCACTTTTTAAATAAATTTTTATTCACAAACAAAATATATTAAATTAACTAGAAAGAGCTTTAAATACTATTTTAATTATTGAAAATTTTTAATACTTACTCAAACGTGTAATTAATTTTTTAATAATTACAATTTAAAATTGTTTGGTAAGAAAAGATAAAATTGAACAACGATAAATTATTAGAAATTAACTCTAAAATTATTTTATGATTTGGAAATCTAAAATAGGTTATTATTATAAGATTATTCTTGTAATTTTATTAAGGGTTAATTACTTAAAAAAGTCCAAACTTCGTTCAAATTTTCAATTATAGCTCGAACTTTAAAAAATAGCAATAAAATGTCCAAACTTTTGATTTTTTCAATACTAACCCGACGTTAGTCTCACCGTTATCTTTACTGATGTGGCACCGCCATGTGTCAACGTCCCTCCCTAATTAGACATGTCAACTAGTTTAGATATAGATTCTCTAATTAGTGAAACGACGTCGTTTAGCTTTGATAGTAAAACAGCGTCAATTCGACTAAAATTAGATGGCAAAACTTCTGCCTCTCTTCTCTGTCGCGCAGCCCTAAATACTCTATAACCTAAAATCTCTAAAGTCTCCCAAAGTTGGTGCTTCTTCTATCGTGCGTGATTTCGGCGTTGATGCTCCTTCTATCTTTGTGATTTCTTCGTCAAGTAAAAACTGAAGAAGCAATCGCTAGACTTTCTATGGCACCGACTAGGATATGATTGATCCTCTCTCTCTCTATTTTTCTTTCCACTCTAACTAGAGTTACTGAATGCATGATGGTTGACTTGCATTTCATCTTGGTGTTTAATGAAAAATATGATTTCTATTTGGCTTGTTTTATGCTCTAATATTTAGTATTTGGTTCAACTCGCATTCTATTTGGTAAATACTGAATGCATTTCATTTGGTAACTACTGAAAAATATGATTTTTATTTGGTAATTATTGAATGCATTTCATTTTGTTTGTCTCAAATTTTTGACTGTAGTTTCTTATTTGTATATTGTGAAGTATTGTTAAAAAAAATCTGGAAATTTGTAAAGATATGTTTTTGGTGCCTTTCTATCATTTCAGGTTGTATTATCCTTACATTTGAAAATGTGGGTGTATTATTATGATGCAATCATACTAACCTATTTCTTTATATATATATATATATATATATATTAGGTATTTCAGTTTTGTTGGACTAATTTTAAACTCCTAAGACACCACCTTCAGAGCCCTAGAAGAGGTACATCATGAGCTCTAAGGTCCCTCAAGTTCTTACGTAACCTGTACATTTCTATACACAAAAAATCTTCACATACTAATTGGTCGGCTGTTGATTGATCACTGTTTTCCCTGTCAGTATCAGATTCCCATCAACCTTGGGTTCCTAGTAGTTTCAAACTCCCACAATGTAGCTGGAAGCGAGATGTTCGTAATTGATCCGACCTAGAAGCATTCCAGGGAGTTAGAGAATTATCAACAGGGAAAATTCCCTCTCTCTCCCCTTTAATAACTCGAACTCAAGATCTCTTACAAAAGAGACACTTAAGTAAGGAGTTAAAACTCGTTGAGCTACTCCTAACCTATTTCTGAGTGGACTGCTAGTTGTTACTTCTTTTTTCTTCTAAGTTGTTGCTTCTTTTTAAGTTATTCGATCGGGACATCCACCGGAGAGTCGAATCGGGCCAAGTTTATTTAAGAATAAACCTATTAATGGGTCACGAAACTCTGATGGATCAAAGATCGGCCCAATCTCATTTCTGGCCTCTCCGGTTTGACACACTACTTAACTGCTCAGGACTGCGCGGCTATTTTGTTCAAACTTCAAAGTTTCAACCATCTGAAAGCTAAACTGGTTAAATCCCAATTGCAGAATTCGGGGTGATAGTGTTCCTTACAGTGATTCTTATGCATCTAGTGACCCAAATTCGGGTATGTGATTACTAGGGTATCTTCTCTTACCTTCCTCTGTACACTAGCTGTTCGCTAAAATGCCAGAACGAGTTTCTTTTTCTTTTTTGTTTCTCTATGGGTGCTATGTTGTGCAGTTTGATATAATGGGAAAGTTTTATTCGTTTCTGAAAGGGCAGGAGAAAGAAAATTTTGGTGTCTTTGTATTGGACTGAGAGTTTGAGGATGAGTGTTGGCGGTCTGATGAGCATTTTAGATGTGGCGGTGACTCAAGGAGTAGCAGAGGCAAGGGTGAGGATATTTACGCACGTACTTAACCCGACGGGCCACAAATGCCCACTTTGTAATCTAAAGCCTCTCGCTTATTCGTTCTTCAGAGTCCTGAATGGTCTCGGCACCTGTAATCACTTAATCCCCAGTAAGTTTCCTTCTTATTATTCTACTCACTGTCATTTTTCATTTCATGCAAAAGCATTGAACCAACCTATAGAAGTCGAACCCAGAAATTACGATGAATTCAGTAGTCACAATGAGATGGCAAGCGGCAATGAATCTGAGCCTCCAATGTCAGACAACATCTTCAAGTCGGGCTCCAAAATGGGTACTTACAAGCTTGGTGATTCGACATTTTATTCGCTTATTGAAAAGTATGCAAATTTGAGTGATTTTAAGTCGCTGGAGAAGGTTTTGCATCGTATGAGGCTTGAGGAAAGAGTTTTCTTGGAAAGGAGTTTTATAGTTATGTTTAAGGCTTATGGGAAAGCACATTTGCCTGAGAAAGCCATTGAGTTGTTTGATCAAATGTCTACACTGTTTCAATGTAGGCGTACTGTAAAATCATTTAATTCCGTGCTCAATGTTATTATAAAAGAGGGATTATATCATCGTGCTTTGGAGTTTTCTAATCATGTCGCAAATGAGAAGCATATAAATATATCACCCAATGTACTTACATTTAATCTGATTATTAAGGCAAAGTGTAAGTTGGGATTAGTTGATGATGCAATTGAGGTATTAAGAGAGATGCCAGTTAGGAAATGTGTCCCTGATGTTTACACGTACTGCACCGTGATAGATGGACTGTGCAAGGAAGGTAGGATAGATGAGGCAATTTCTCTGTTAGACGAGATGCAGATTGACGGATGTTTTCCTAGTACTATTACTTACAATATTTTGATCTGTGGCTTGTGCAGAAAGGGTGATTTATCACGAGCAGTGAAGCTTGTCGATAACATGTTTCTCAAAGGTTGTGCTCCTAATGAAGTTACATACAACACACTTATCCATGGTTTGTGTCTGAAAGGGAGGTTAGAGAAGGCAGTTAGTCTTTTGGATAGGATGGTGCTGAGTAAATGTGTGCCTAATGATGTCACTTATGGGACAATTATTAATGGACTTGTCAAGGAGGGAAGAGCTATGGATGGGATTCGCATATTAGTTTTGATGGAGGAAAGGGGATATCAGGTAAATGTGCATGTTTATTCAGCATTGCTTAGTGGGTTGTTTAAGGAAGGGAAGCCTGAAGAGGCAATGAAATTGTTCAAGAAAATGAATGACAATGGTAGCCAACTTAATACTGTTGTATATAGTGTGCTTGTAGATGGTTTATGTCGGGAGCAAAAGCCTGATGAAGCAGCCAAGATTCTTCATGAGATGGTCATCAAGGGTTGCAGGCCAAATGCATTCACTTACAGCTCCTTGATGAAGGGATTCTTTGACACTGGTGATAGTCATAAAGCCATTGAGCTGTGGGAAGACATGAAAAAGAATAATTGTATTCAAAATGTGGTTTGTTACAGTGTACTCATTTGTGGGTTTTCCAAGAATGGAAAGTTCAGGGAAGCTATGATGGTTTGGACACAAATGTTGCAGAGGGGATGTAAGCCTGATGTTGTGACATACAGTTCAATGCTTCATGGTCTTTGTAATGCTGGCTTATTGGAAGAGGCTCTGAAACTTTATCATGAGATGCTTTATCAGGAACCTAATTCTCAACCAGACATTGTCACATATAACATTCTTCTTAATTCTTTGTGCAAGCAAAATTGTATATCTCGTGCTATTGATCTTTTGAATACTATGCTGGATCGGGGATGTGATCCTGACTTGGTTACGTGTAACATATTCTTGACAACAGTAAGAGAGAAATTAGATCCACCTCAAGATGGTAGAGAGTTCTTAGATGAGCTTGTGGTTCGCCTATTTAAGCGACAAAGAGTTTCAGGTGCTTCTGAAATTATGCTAGTGATGTTACAAAAGCTGTTACCACCCAAGGCATCTACTTGGACAGGAATTGTTCAACAGCTCTGCAAAACTAATAGGATACATGCAGCCATTGAGAGGTGTTGGAGGAACCTATATGCTGATTTTTAGGTGAACTTAGTAGCTGAACTTACCAGTTCAAAAGATTTACTTTGAAGCAGATTATCTTTCACCATGTTTATGTAAAGAGCTTGGAGCTGTTCTTGGATGATTCTTTGATGATCCATTTTTGCATGGTTGGTCATGCAATCCGTCCTTGTATCACGTTGACCATTATGTTCTTCTTCTTCATCACCATGGTTCACTCATCCATGGCCAACAAGGAGCATAAACGTGTCACAGCAAGATCTGGAGGCAATTTGTAGGAAGAGAACATGGGATTGGTTGCTACAAAGAGAAATGAAATGGGTGATCTTTCAAAGGATGAAGAAGTTCACTTTAGTCCATCAATTCAAAAGAAGAGTTCTTTTCAGACATTGCAGATCTCCATTGCAATGGCAAGAAGGGATCTTTAATGCTGGTGCACATGAAGTTTCCAGCGGTCCTAATCCCATCTCAAATAGGTAAATAAAACATGGGTTGTAGTTCATATTCAGCTCATTAATCATTCTTCTTCCTAAATCTCTTTCTAATCTTTTTTGTGGTATGTGTTTGTTCCTGCTATATAGTATATACATTTAGGTCTTGCTTTAGTACTGTTACAGCAATGTGAAATCACTACAGTTTATTCTTATTCTTATTATTATTGCTTCCCAAAGATAACAATTGCACCAATCATTGAACCGTGAGAGGATGAATATGATGATAATTATATTTTTCAGGGGTTTTTCTTTTCATGATTATGTTTCACTTCTTCAGTTACTTCTCCTAATTATTACTGCCCATTACCCTCCAACATGATGTCTCTTTTTTTTTGAAAGATTACATGATGTCTCTTCTTATGCTTTTCTTTCTTAAATTTCTTTGCTCTTAATATATACTATCGCAGACATACACTAAAAGAAATGTTATTTTATGTAGATAGATTCGGTCCAAATTTTGGTATTGGTAACCTTTCTTGACCGAAAGATCAACATAACATATTGTGGAAGGAGGGGTTTTTTTTTTTTCTTCTTCATATGTTCATCTTATAGTTTTATTAGATAGCTCAAGTTAATCTCTAGATAGTTAGAGTTTTGATAAATAGTGCTAGATTATAAAATCTTGTCGATTTCTATTTATAATTGTCAGTTCATTAAGATTTAGAGGAGTTTGATGATGTTTTTTAATGAAGTATGAGATTTTTTATTTTAAAGTGTGAAGCTTTCTATTTTATAAAAATGATTCTTAAACTAGAAGTAAATAAGCATAGACCCTTATCCTTGGAAATTTGATAAGAGGATAAGAAAATTAATCTTTATTTTCAATAGTAACTGCTGAATGATTGACTGCAACTTAATAAGTCCATTGTTCAATAGAATTATGGAAGTGGGTTTGTGCATGACTAGTCTTTATAGGAGTACCTCCAAATTTCTTGAGAAGGAAAAAATGCATTTCCATAAAGATAGTTGACACAATAGGAGTGACATCCTTAGAAGGGTTTTTGGTTTTGATGAAACTCTATTATGAAATTTTAATTTGGTGTCTATGGTGAAGTTAAAATGCCATCTTTGGACCTGAATGGACAGATGTAGTAATCCTGGTTTGGCAGGAAGTTGTTGAGGCAATATCCACGGTATAATTTACACTTGAAAAGATTTCTGAAACAATGAATGCTGACCTTTGTCTTGTTTTCTGGCAGGCTGGATATGATTATCATGAGGAGACGTTTGAGAAGATATTTAGACACATATATGCCTGCTTTGGTTCATCTGCTCCTTTCACTGTATTTCTAGATTTTCAACCTTTCTTAAGATGGGCCGTGAACAGAATCTTCTCTTTGGGATAGTCGTTATCAGGATGTTAGCCTAGCCGCCTTGGGTTTGATCCAGGTAACTAGACATTATTCTCTCCAGAAAGGTCATTAGGATCAAGGTTTTAAATCACCACATTTCTCGCAATTGAACCTGCATCACCTGCAATTTTTGCAATCACTTGCTGCAAACGCAATGTAATCCACAGTTGCAGTTTAAAGCCTTAAGGGCTTTAGTTCTCTTTATGGGATTCTACAATTCAAATCTAGTGGTTAACTTATAACTTTCATTTTTGGTCTTTGTTGTGTTGTTTTGAGATGCATACTAAGTGGACAACAAATTGCGGTAACATAGTACTGCATGTAATTTGTCATTTGGACCTCATAGTTGCTGTAACACCCACATAATACCCCCTGGAGGATATGTGGATGCCACACAAGACAGTACAAACAAACAAAAAACATTTTACACATACATTTCAGAATCTCAAATC
>JAOTAY010000003.1:30320307-30341517 GCA_025629805.1 Erythroxylum baracoense | reverse complement strand
AAAAACATAATTAAGTCATATGGAATACATGTTTAATGAAACATTCCAACTAGGCTACAATTTGGGGCCTTACAGTTGCGTACCCTAATTCAATAATACAGGGGTCAGAATGGGACTTATGGTGTATTGTGTGGTGAAACCAATCCAAGGATATATGAGATTGCCCTCGAGAAAGCTGGAAATATATCACCAGAAGAAACTACACACATTGGGGATAGCATGCGTAAAGACTAGCTGCCGGCCAAGAGTGTGGGTATGCATGCATTATTACTGGACAGGTTCAAGACTCCTGATTTTGAGGAGTGGAGGAAGTCTTGTGCTTCCTGACGTGGTGGTAGTGCAAGAATTGCTTGCTTCAGGACAATTGGTTTGCTGAGGAGGGGCATATTCTTATCCAAAGCTACCTATTAAATGTATATTTTTCACTCCCTCTCCTCCCACCTCAAAATCATTTGATACAAAATACTCGAAAGGGTCTGACTTCTGTGCGTGGAAATAAACAATCATTATGTGACATTATTGGTCGTTGGAAAACCTTATGGGATTTGAGAGGGAGAATCAACAATGAGATGTTCTGTAATGGCTATATTCATGAAGGCCAATAACTCCTTCTGTTGTTTCAAGTATCTTATATGGAATGGAAGAATGGTATAGTTTGATCAACTTCTTCTATTCATCACATAACTTTCTGATAATGAAATTTTAAAGAGCTTGGAAGAATCAATCAAGTGTGCTTTCTGAAAATTGGATGTCCTCTACAGCTCCCAACTATTATATTATCAGCTTTGCTTGTTTGATTAGATAACAACTTTTACTTAAACCTTTAAATCCCATTGAGTTCTTGGTTCAAAAGCTCAAAACTTCATGTTGATCGGATCAAAAACTTCACTATTCGTAGGGGCATCTACCAACCACTTTTCCGTTATTTTGTCTTTCAAAATCGATATCTTGCTATGCAAATTGTTTTAAGTCTATGGCATTAATTTACAGAAAGCTTTCTTCTTGTAAAGCAGTATCAAAAAACCAAATATAATCACTTATTGAAGATTAGATATTACTGTTCCATTACTCGAGCACTTGGAATTGAATCCGGGATCCCATGTTACTTAGCATTCTGGCAACACTTAGATTGATTCACCCTTCTTGTATCCGTGTTTTGGTCCCTATAATATCTTGAGCTAGTTTACAGTGGTGTGTTCAGGTTCAAGAATCTGAGGCCAGCAGGAATTCTTTTGAAGCTTTAACTGCCTCAGGAGCCATTTTAAGACAAGTTCAAGATGGAGAACCAAATAAAAAAATCCTCTTTAGGACATTGCCAACATAAATGAGATTTAAATTCCGTGGATACGGTGTGGTGGGCTTCTACGGTTTGTTGACTTAAAACATGAGTCCTTTCAATCCAAGAATTATAAGAGCGAAGATGCTATTTTCATCTTTGACAGATTGAGTATGCGTATTTGAAGCTCTTAAACGTTGGACTTTGGGAGGCTGAGGTGAATTACATGGGATTTAACCGAATAGTAAAGTTTTTTATCCGAGCAATATCAAGTTTTGATCTTTTGAACCAAGAACATGGGTTTAAGTAGGTGTTATCTAATCAAACAAGCAAACCTGATAATATAATAGTTGGGAGCTATAGAATACATCCAATTTTCAGAAAGCACACTGACTGATTCTTCCAAGCTGTTCAAAATTTCAATACCTGAAAGTTATGTGGTGAGTAGAAGAAATTGATCAAAGTATACCATTCTTCCATTCCATATAGGACACTTGAAACAGCAGAAGAAAGGAATATAGCTATTACAGAGCATCTCGTTGTTAAGTCTCCCTCTCAAAATCCCAGAAAAGGTTTTTGCAACAACCACTAATGTCATATAAAGATTGTTTGTTTCTCTGCACGAAATTCAGACCCTTTTGAGAATCTGTATCAAATAATTTTGAGTTGAGAGGAGAGGGAGTGAAAAATATACATTTAACAGGTAGCTTTGGATAAGAATATGCCCATTCTCAGCACAACAATTGTCCTGAAGAAAGCAATTCTTGTACTGTCACCAAGTCAGGAAGCACAAGGGCACCAGACTTCCCCCAGTCCTCAGCATCAGGAGTCTTGAACCTGTCCAGTAATAATGCATGCATACCCACGCTCTTCGCTGGCAAGTAGTCTTTACGCATACTATCTCCAATGTGTAGAGTTTCTTCTGGCGCTATATTTCCAGCTTTCTCAAGGGCAATCTCATATATCCTTGGATTTGGTTTCTCCACACCCTCAAGACCCGAGAATACACCAAAATCCCACTCTGATCCCTGTTTTATCAAATTAGGGAACGCAACTATGAGGTCCAGATAACAAATTACATGCGGTATTATGTTATAGCAATTTGTTGTCCACTTAGTATGCATCTCAAAACAACACAACAAAGACAAAATGAAGTTATAAGTTAACGATTAGATTTGAACTGTAGAACCTCATAAATAGAGAACTGAAGTCCTAATCAAGGTTTTAAACTGCAACTGTTGATTACATTGTGAATTACATTGCCGTTGCAACAAGTGATTGCAAAAATCACAGATGATGCGGGTGCAATTGTGAGAAATGAGGTGATTTAAAACCTTGATCCTAATGATTTTTCTGCAGAGAATAATGTCTAGTTACCTGGTTTAAACCCAAGGCGGGTAGTATAACGTCCTGATAACGGTACTCTGCATTACTTACTAACCCAACAAGAAGATTCTGTTCACGAGCCCATCTTAAGAAAGGTTGAGAATCTGGAAATACAGTGTAAGGAGCAGATGACCCAAAGGAGGCATATATGCGTCTAAATATCTTCTCAAATGTCTCCTCGTCATAATCATATCCAGCCTGCCAGAAAACAAGACAAAGGTCAGCATTCCTCGTTTCAGAAATCTTTTCACAAGTGTAAATTATAATGTTGATATTGCCTCAACAACTGCCTGCCATGACTACATCTGTCCATTCAGGTCCAAAGATGGCATTTTAAGTTCACCATAGACACCAAATTAGAATTTCATAATATAGTTCATCAAAAGCAAAAAAGCTTCTAAGGATGTCACTGCGATCTTTATGGAAATGCATTTTCTTCTTCTCAAGAAATTTGGAGGTACTCCTGTAAAGACTAGTCATGCACAAAACCACTTCCATTGAACAATGGACTTGTTAAGTCGTAGTCTATTGAAAATAAAAATTAATTTAGTTATCCTCTTACTTATTAATTTTCGAAAGACAAGGATCTATGATTATTCACTTCTGGTTTAAGAATCACTCTTACAGATTAGAAAGCTTCACACTTTCAAATCTAAAATCTCATCATTCATTAAAAAAAAATCATCAAACTCCTCTAAAACTTAATGAACCGACAATTATAAGTAGACATTGACAAAATTTTATAATCTAAATCTACCTCTAGTTCACCGAACTGCAGCTATATAGAGATTAATTTGAGCTATCTACTAAAACAATTAGATGAACGTAAGAAAGAAAAAAAAAACCTCCAAGTATTTCTTGTATGAAAAATTAAAAGTTTGCCTAATCTTCATCAAGTTAGTACCAAAAACATTGGATAGATGGAATTCTAAGATCTAAGATTAGTACAAGTGATCAACCTTGAAGCCATAAGTTGCTTTCATGGTTGGTTTCCACCCACCAATCATAACAAATGACTTGTCGGGATTGCCACATGGATTAAGTTTCTCCTCTAGACAAATCAACAGCAACCAGTAGGGTTACAGCTTGTTAAAAGACTAAATCTCAAAACCACATACCTTGATAAATGAATTTCTGACACATGTTTTCCACCAGACAATATTAGGCATTTTGGTCGCATGGCCAAAACATGGATACTGCTTAGCCATTTCTGTATAAGCAAGTTTGAAGCCTTGATGTACACGTTTGTAGTCTGGGCAAGGAAGTCCAACAGATTTTGCTGCCATGCAGTAGTAGTCACCAAGTTCACCTTTGTAAGCTAAAAGTGTACCAGTGACATCCACAGTGATGCAACGTAATTTTGAAAGGAGAGACATTTCAACAGTTGTTCAGAACAGAGAGAACTCCAAAAGTTATGCTCGGTAAGTTCCAATTTGTGCTTAGTTTCAGTATCCTTAAGACAACAGATAAACTTGTAGACCAAGCAATTGATTTGGTAAAATGTACAAGCTACAAAAACCTGCATCATTTAAAATAGGGGATATATGAGTACAGTATTGAGCAAAGATGTTCAATCCAACTAAACTTGTCAATGAACTTCAAATCAGATGCTTAAAGCAGGAAACTTGATCTTCTACATTGACTAAAATCATATGCCTTTCATAACAATGTAGAACCATTTTCCCATCTAATTCACCAAAGTTCGCACAAAACCAAGAACGTAAGAAAAGTTAGAACCTTGTATGAAACAAAATGAAAATCTTCCCTGTGTTTTATAAAAAAGAAACAGAAAGAGATTCAAACTTAATCTCAAGGTGAGAGATACCCAGAAACAGAAAAGGAAAAAGAATAAAAGGCAGCAACAGAAGAAAACCCATATAGGAAAAATCGAAACTTTGGGTATACCAAGACCAGTTGTTGAAACGAGAAGAAAACCTCAGTTTCTCCGCTGAAATCTCCAAACTTTTTCTCTTTCTTTTGTCACTTGACTCTCTCAAGTTATGATATTTAGCATCAGCTGATACACGACCCGTGAAATGGATCCAATTCCACGAAGCCTAAGCTACACATTTATATACTTTGCGTGTGATATTGTCAGCAAGGGGAATCGCCATGTCAATGAAAAAGAAACAATTAACGAGATAGACACGCAAATTTACCATTTTTATGTTTTTTTCTTTACATGTTTGTATAATTTTGTATTTGTCCCTATCACTAATCGGGTTACGGAGGTTATTATATTTTTTAGCTTATTTTTCCTATAAGCTTAGAAATAACCATTTCCTTTCCTATAATCCTATCTAACCTAACAAGAAAGGCATTTACATCAAGAAAAATACATAAATAGCAAAAAGTGAGGGGACAAAATTAGAAATTAGATAAAAGTGAAGTGCTTAAGTGACAAAGATTGGAAACAGAAACAGAACACTGCTTTGGACACAAAACCATGGACGCTTGCTGCGGTATTCAGTTGTAGTTTTCAGTTTGCTAGACTTTTGACGAAATCCCACAAACCACGTAAGAGTTTGAGTCGCTTGTGATTGAAAACTAGACGCCCCCACTGGATTCGCTCTGATTCAGTACTTATTGGAAACATACATGGTCAACAATATAGAACAGAACAGAACAGAAGACATTGAACAAGACAAGCTCAGTTTTTCATTCAACAATATAGAACAGAACAGAACAGAAGACAGTGAACAAGAAAGCTCAGTTTTTCATGGTTTTAACTAATCAATCAGGAAGTTCTGCAGAACTTAGAGTTCAGTTCCAAGTTAGAAAATTGCATTCTTATGCTGCCTCAGCTATCAACTTGTGAATTAATGATCCCAATGATACATATGATGATCCATTTTCCATGACTGCCTTCCTACTCATATCGCTCATCTCCTTCACTTTTCTTCTCAGATCGTCACCACCACCGTCCATCAAACGCCTTAGTGCTCTCTCCAGTTCTTCTGCCACAACCAAGTCACTACCTTCCCTGTAATCCAACCTGATCTCAACAGCCAATCCCAACTCTTTCACCAACTGAAATGCATTCATCTGTTGCTCTGCGTAGACTGGCCATGTCGCAATGGGCACGCTATACCACAAGCTCTCAAGTATGGAGTTCCATCCACAGTGAGACACAAACCCTCCAATGGCTTGATGCCCCAAAATGGTCACCTGTGGAACCCATCCACAGACTAATCCAAATGTTGCTGTCCGATCCATAAACCCTTCAGGCAAAATCTCCTCTAGATTAGCGTACTCACCAGGGAGGTCTAGCTTCCCCTTGGGCGGTTCACGGATGGACCACAAAAACCGAATCCGGGTCTGTTCCAACCCGAGTGCAATCTCTTTCAACTGAGAACTGCTGAGACTCCCCATACTACCAAAGCACAAGAACACCACAGATGATGAAGGCTGATCATCAAGCCATTTCATGACACCTCCCTGCTGAGCCTTATCTGGATGCCATTGGACAGGTCCGGCTAAGTCAAGAACCGGTCCGATCGTGTAAACCGGCGGCAAGTTACTTGCAGAAATGGAGTTAACTGCATGCTGTTCGATTTCCTTGAACGTGTTCACGACAAAACCTTTGGTTTCCTTGTACCTTCGCGCATGTTGCAAGAACCAGAAATACCCATCTTGGGTTCTTTTCAATACACTACTGGGAAGTACTCGTGGGGGCAATGGGTTAACAAAACTCGGTATGTCTAACTCCAAAGTCGGATCTTTTGGTACGAGAAGACCAGCATCTGAAATGGTGAACTCGGACGTGAACTGGGTTTCAAGAGTTGGCAAATGGAGCATGAATCCCAGAAAGCTAGCTGGAGATTGAAAATAAAGATAGCAAGGGACGCCAAGTTCATTAGCAACATCGATCATCGAAGTACAGAACATGTCAATGAATAATCCACCAAACCGAACTGAGCCACGTTCTGGTTCTGTTTCTATCTGCGTAAGTTTAACGATGGCTTCCTTAACATGGAGCTTGTGCTTAGCAATAAACAGTGACATGTAACCCATAGACGACTGATATTGATCTGATTTAGGAGGTTCGGGGACAGGGAGAAGGACGAAGTTGACACCGGGCATTGTAGTGGACACACGTGATTGCAGGTAGTCGTTGAGGAATCGCCTCTGGGACATGGTGACGATTAGTATGGTGGCGGATAAGCTGGAATCACGGTCCACCAAACATTGTGCAAATTCAACGGTTGGGACGAGGTTTCCAATAGTTGGGGAAGAGATAAGCGCGACGTGAGTCTTCACCAAAGTTTGCATCTTGAGAATGGAGTCTGGTTCTTGCTTGCTTCACCTATCAGTTGGCTCGAGAATATATATTTTGGGCAACTGGTTGATCATGGCTTCCTTCCTTCCTTCCTTCTCACCGGTCGAGATGAGGATCATGTGAGAGATGATAACAAAATAATGAACATTTTGGAATTTTGTTGACTCGAGAAGGAATCCGATGCAAGATCTTTGTCGTTTGTACCATATTTACATTTAATTATCAACCATTCGGACCAAGATGCTTGATCATGACGATTCATCAATGGTTATAAAGTCTTAAACAAAGTAATAGTCGACAAAACAGAACAGAGTCTTTTCAATGTTTGGACTTAAAGCATTGACCATATGTCACTCATGACATTATTATCATTATTATTAAATGACCTTGGACTTGGGAACAACCAAACGCCGCGGGTTGCATTATTCTTCTAACGATCAATTTAGAACTAAAAATTGTAACTTGCTTAATAACGTCTAAATTTTCACAAGTCTACTTAATTTTAAATTTTTTTGATAAAAATTAGAAAGTATCATACACATGCCATTATGGACAATCTAGTTAGTCTTTAAATGTCACGTTAAAACACACGACTTACGTGAATTATCCAAATAATTGGAGACTCAGAGCTTAGTGAAGAGGCCATCTTCTATCTAACAAAACAAAAAGAAGACACCCATTTTCTAGTTGAAACATGCTATTACTATAGAGGGCTGTACGCTCGTTGATAAGAAGATGAATGTTCTTACACAAGGTAAATTTGAACAAGTGAGAGACCATCAGCCAAAGAATGGACAAAAGCTTGTAAATGCAATTCCAAAACGAATTATTATGCCTTCTTATACATTGTTATTACAAATTCCAGCGAAAAAAAAAAAGAAGCTACATAAGTTAAGATGCCAGAAGAGAAAGCTTACAGCTTTTTGTCATCTGCAGAAGACAAACTTGTGCGATCAGAATAGGCATACTTCTGCAGAAAAGAAGGATCTTCATGAAATTCAGTTAACCCGCCTCATTAACCGAAGTAAAGCCAACATATAAATGCGACTTTCAGGATTTGGTACATCTATATCTATATACATTTGTGGATCAAAATCAATTTGTCAAACTTATGTTTTCACTCTAACACCGAGAATGAGGTGTACTTCCTTCTTGAATATGGACCTCAGTTCTTCATTAGCTTCAAGGCCTATTCTCCTGTGTAAGCAAGCGTGTCAGGAATAGTTTCGGATAGTGATGGTCGTACTGACACAAAAGCAGGGAGACCAAATTGAAACAATGGCAGATGTTTGAATGATATAAACATTTGACCCTTCACAGAGATCTAGATAGCAAACCAATAAATTTAACAGAAATATCTTTGCCTTTGTTAATAATATCTCCTTGAATACTTCATCTATTGAGCCCAACCATGCAGATTCTTTCAAGATAATAAAGAATTAAAAACTAGAAGAAGAAGAAGAGGAAGAGAAGTGAAGGAACAGATTTGGTAACTCATTAAGGTTTCCCATTTGGTCAACTGGTTTCACAAACTTCCAAAAGTTTCCAAAGAACATTCAGCCAATGATAGTTATTCCTCACATAATTTGGATACTTTTAACCTATCAAAACAAACACCAACAGTCCAGGCAAATATGATTCATGGAAACATGTAGCCAAAAATTACCAAATAGTGATTTGACAGTAATGACCAATAAGTATTAAAAGACATACCCTATTTTGGAGCCATTTTTCCCCAAAAGAATTCCCCGCTGGCTTTTTTTGCGAGTAATGAAATGCTGTTCAATCCTAATTGAACCATCCTTCAATTCCTTCCAGTCCATCAAGCGATGTTCAATTGTATAAGGAATTTCCTGAACGAGGAGAATTTAACGTTATCATTCAATATCATAGAATGTGTATGACATCCCTCCCCCTCCTCACTCACTCTCAGTTTCTTATACATTGAATTAACCCAATTCTTCTCATGAGACCAAGTTTAAAACTTTACCTGATGTATATGGTCTAATAACTTCTCACGAACAACTTCTAATGAAATGTTCTTCATGACTTCTTCAGTCATGGTAAGTGGATCTTCATCCCATGGTCTTTTAACTGCCTATGCATTAAAAGCCATTTAAGAGTCAGTCAGATGTTATGTCAGATATGTGCTTTTAGCTTGTAAGCCAAATTCAGAACAGATACATTTAGAAGAATTTAAAGGGAGAAAAAATGATCAATTGGTCCTTTCCAAAGTTCGGGAGAAAATTAATAATTGGGAAACTGGAGAATCTACTAAAGCTTAATGCAAAACCATGAAATATTTTGGTAAGTTTCACCAATTCATTCTACCAAAGTGCCAATCAAATCAACAAAACTTAACAGACACCAAGTCTTCTCGTGATGAACATAGTGTCCTACCTGCTGCATCAGATATTCAGTGAGATTCTTTATTCCAGCACCCTTCAGTGCTGAAATCATGAACAGCCTAATAACACATAGAAAACGTAAAAACAATCAGGACTTAGTTTAAGCATCCATTGCACGAAATCAGAAAGGACAATCAAGCTGTTTCATAGTATGAGAAGTCCCTACCTATCATATCCAGGAAGGTCTTTGAATTGATCAACAACATTTAACAAATCTTTCTTCTTCTCAACAAGATCAACTTTATTCATACACAGCACACGTTTTTGTTTTGGGTGTGCCTGTCCTCCCAAATGTTCAATCAATTTTATGACCCTTGGGTCAGGCCTAAATAGATTAACAAGCACATGCAGAGAGACAAGGTATGAGCAAGTACAAATGCACATGGACAGAAACGTCAATTGGTCAATGTTTAAGCTAAAAGCAGCATCCGTACACCACTAACCTAGTAAGATGCCTATGGACATCAAAAAGAACCATGAGTACATCGTATAATTCAATTCCACTCCAAGCGCTTTCCACGCGAGTCTTGATGTCTTTGTATGGATGACCACTGATCCTTAACATAAGTCCAGGGGTATCAAAGAAACACTGCATGACACTTTGAATATCAGGTATAAGCCCAGAACAAGAATGAAATCCTCAGGAATCAACAAATTGGTAATGGTGTATATAATTACACAAAATTTTCTTTTTGGTATGAATTTAGACAACATTGTACATGATAACTAATCTTAATGACATTATTAGGAGTGTCGACAAATAATGAATAACATAAGTTTGGTGAAAGTAGGTATATACCATTTGAGTTTCTTCTTTAGTCATCACTCCTAACACTTCATGGGTAGTTGTGTTTGTCTTTCGAGACACAGCAGAAACCTTCGTCCCAACCTGCAGAAGGCAAACAACAAAATAATACACAATCTCAACAACTAAAACAAAAGGCAAATCATTGACCCAAAGAACCATAAACAAAAAACAGAAACAAACCACGCAATTAGTCAGCGAGGATTTTCCAGCATTTGGGGCACCAATTATCCCAACGGCAAGTGACTTCTGGTCCTCCTCTCGAACTTCCTCCACCTCATCATCGGGTTTCTCCAGCGCCGCCTCAAGCAACGCTCTGGCCAACATTCTATGCCTCTCCTCATCCTGTTGTTCCTTCAGGTTCTTCACTTTCGACTTCTGGGTCTCTTTCCCGAGCACTACCCTGTCGGCTTTCTCTCTGTACTTCGCGTCCCAAGTGGGTTCTTGCAGGGTTTGTGAAGAGAAGGTCGTTGCATCGGAGTTCAAGCCGGGGATCGTGTAGTGCCTGCTGTCAAATCCGACGTCGGTGTGATCGTTTTCGCTGTCGTTTTCTTGAGGTTGAGCCGAGAAGGAACAAGAGAATGCTGCCGGCCGGTGGTGAAGACAGGGGTATTGGAGCTTTGACCCAAGAATTGATACAGTTCTTAGTGCTCTTAACGCTTTCATCTTATTAAGTTTTATCGGATTAGAACATAACCATGTTCACAACAACAAAGGAACAGGAACACAGACAGAGATCCAGAGGCAACCATGAAACCTAAACACTTGCTGATGTAGCACAAAAAGGGTTTTGGAGGGTTTAGGGGGTAGGGTGGATCGTTCCCGTCCAAATTTTATCCCAAGTATTTATTTCGTATTTTATTTGTATTTTCATTTTTATTTGAAAATGAAAATTATATATATAGTTAAATTTATTAGATTGTAAGATAGTAAAATTAATTATAATTTGATTTTATCTAATTTAATTTAAATTTGTTAAATTTTAAGATGGTGAAATATAATTGGATTCGATTTCACCTAATTTGAAATTAATAAGATATATTTAATTTTATTAGATTTATAATTAAGTTGCCTAACTTGATATTAATAAGACATTTAAGTTTATTAATTTTTAATTTTAATTCAAGTAAAAAATAACATTATTTTATTGTAATCTTTATAAAAAATAAATTTTAAAATTGAAAAACATTTAATGATTGAAATTTTAAGTGCATAACAGCATTTCAAAATGCATCTCATCCAAATTAAATTTACAATATAAATAACAAGACCTTACTCTGTAATAGAGAATTATTTTAATTTCATTAAGGGTAGGTAGCTACAATGCAATGCATTTTGCAGGTTCTAAATATTCCATCTTTCTTGTAATGTCAAAGCAAACTAAAAAGCTTAACCTTTCAATCTTACAAACTTCCCCCTAAAAAATGAAACAGAAAAAGGGCAATTAGAGCTGTTCTTCATCTCCTTGGGACTCACTTGAATGCGAACCAATGTCATTCTCTCCTATTAAGACTTGTTTTTCTAAGGAATACAACAGACACGTGATTCTAACTAGGACCATTGCAAGTAGGTGACTCAGTTGGAAGCTAAACTCGAATGGAGGACGGTCTTCGTTTAATTTAAAATGTCATTCGACCAGCAAGCCTGCTTTCTGATATCCTTCTGTCAATAGCTGCATCAATTGAGCTCATCTGGGACATTAAATAAGATGAAAAACAATTTAGCAGATGAATTGCCACCAAAAACCAACTGGACAGATCAATATATTTCTTTCAAAGCTTGGTTCTATGTGAAGAACTTTGCAAAAGGAGCTGACCTGGGCCGATTCTGAATTCACTGTTCGAACTTAAAAACTAAACAGTTACGACGCTAGGAAGGAGCTTGGGTATCACCCAACCCAAAACCCCCTCATTTGGAATCAAGCATAGGGTTAATTGAGTAAAGTTAAATTCCAAATCAGTAAATAAATTGCATTCTTTCTTAACTGAGGATGGTGCTACATGATGGAGCATCCTTGAGTTGATTCAGCAACCTTGTCAAAATGGTAATTATCTTATTACAAATATAGGGGAGCATATAAACATACCAAGTGGCATTGGCATTCAACCATATGGTTCAGTCTAATAAAAGCATCATCACCGTTGTGAATATGATTCAATGTCAAAACAGAATTCCTGTGCTAACAGCAGGTTCCATGATGAGGAACGTGAAAAGAAACATTGGAATTCATACAGAAATACCTTTCTAAAATAGGTAAGGATGCGTAAACAAGCGTATCTGAAACACAAGCATAAAGCCTACCCATCTGGTTAGATGTGCAAACCAACTCCAAATATCAAACAGGTAGTCATAACTTACCTGGCTAGTTTCATCATGCAACTGATACTTTGCCAAGGACATTCTTCTCTCCTCCTGCAAAATTATAAATCATTCTACTTATCAAGGAATCTTCAAAGTACAAGAAGAAAGCTTCCTCACAGTAACAACTTACCATAGACATCGCCTCATCATCCCAAACTAAGTACACCTCGTTAATGGCAGGTTGGGGGATAGGAGCTTTGTTTGCAATTACAGGGGGTGGCCCAATCGAAGGACCGCCAGTATTTGGCCCAGAGGCATACGAATGAGAATTGGTCAAAGTCCCACCTACAGGTTAATGCAAGCAAGTTTGGCTTTATTCAATATATAGAGTAAAATCTGGCTTAGCAATCAATTCATAGATATATAATCTCACAACTGAGGAATTAAGACTCACAAGTAGCAATTAGTTGTGTTATCTTAAAAACTTATATATAGATTATTCGAACAGAATTGCTTTCAACAGCAAATTGAGAACACCCAGAAACCGATTTGCAGAGCGAAAAGATGTAATTAGTCAAACCTGGCATTATTGAATTGTTGTAGTTACTGGCTACAGAAGGGTTAGCTCCAGATTGAGCATCTGCTGAACCTTTAACTTCTGCAAGAGCAGTTGAAGGCAAAGGAGCAGAAAATGATGAACTTTGAGGCAAGTTATTGTTGACAATAGGAAACAAAGGTTGCGATACAGGAACAGGTGGCATGGAAGAGGGCTGTCCAGGTAGAGTTACTTGTGAAGGTTGAAGTGAAGGTGATGTAGTCGGCTGCAAAGGAGGCCTCACATTTTGAACAGGAAATAGTGGTTGCTGGGCATATCCCATTGGGGCAGAAGGAGTCATTGAAACAGCAGGTTGCTGTGGAAACCATGGTTGAGGACGAGGAGGAACTGGCCAACCAGCAGGCGGAACCGGAACAGTAGCACTGTAACTACAGCAATGAGATTGACAAGAGTTAAAAAAAGTTGTTCTTATTAATTTTGCAAAAGAAAATGACCTATGTTGAGATTCATGTTATCATTTCAATACAATGCAACCGTGAATACTAAAATCGACAATTAGAGCTTGCAATGCAGTACCCATCAAGTATATATCAGATAATATTCCAACAGTAGCAAAAGCAATGTAAGAATGCGAAATATACATTGGTCGCATTGCCCCTAGAGTTTGTGGAGGATATGCAACACCTAATGATCCAGGCAACACACCACTGACAACTGGGGTGGGTGGAACATCTACTTTGGCGGCTTTTGATGGAGTCTCTTCTTCTGCAACAGATTCATAGATTATTGTTGTCAAAGATTCCACTGTGGACGGGACCACAACAAGAATAGTTCTAGAAGAAATAAATGTAAAAGAAAAGCTCAAGCATAGTCGTTAGTGGTTCACTTGCTTTAAATGAAAAAATAGCACAACTCTGCATCACTCTCACAAATAAAGACCTAGAAAATCACATCTCAAAATTGTGGAAACCAGGGTTCACCAGAATAAACCTTGACAACACAAAATCTAAAAAAATTAGTTTCAAGGGCCCTTACCATCCTCTCCATAGTGGGCAGCCAATACGTCAGGCGGGATTCCTTGCATTCCGTAGATTTCAATATCAGTTGATTCTCTTCCAGATTTAGCATTGGGAACCCTAAATTAAAAAGCATCAAGATGTCAAATAGATCGGCAACAAAAACTAACTACAAACTCCCGCAATCACAAGCATACAATTTCAATAGAGGGAGCGGAATCGTACTTGGAAACGGTCTCTTTATGGACCTGGAGGACATGGATGGCCATGCCACCAGCAGTAGAGAGCTTTTTGTGACAGACATGGCATTTGAAGTGCTTAGCCTTCTGGTGTTGCACCAGAATCTTCTCGTCGTCGAATTCCCTATCGCAGTAATAGCACCACACCTTCGACGATACTCTCTTCTTCTTCTTCCCCATCTTGGGTTCCAAGTTTAATCCGATCAATTAGGGTTTTGTTCCTTCTCCGAACAATTTGTATTTTAAAATAGTTGGTTTACAAGTAAATAGTAAATCCCGCACCCCAGGGGCAAACTACCAACAAGGCAAGTATTCTTTACTTACTTAGGACTGCTGATTTTTATTTTTATTTTCTTTATTTTTTAAAAAAATTGTTTCTTTAAAGTTTTTATTTTTGATTTTCCTTTCAATTTTTAAAAATTATAAAAATAATAAAAAAGGGTTAAATTTTTAGTTTATGTTTTTAGTTTTACTTTTCTCTAATTTTTAAAAATTATAAAAAACAATAAGAAAATGTTTTTTTCTATTTATGTTTTCATAATTTGATGTATTTATTATCAACTAAATATATATTATTTAATTATTTAATAGATTAATTATTAATAAAAATTATAAATAATTAAATTTTATCAAATTTTTGTAATTGAATTTAATTTAATAATTATAAATAAATTCAAAAATATCTTAAAATATATAAATTTCAAATACATTTTGATTCAATAATTAAAATATACTTAAAATAAATTATTTATTTTAATAAAATAGAGTAATTTTATTATTAATTTGTTATTAAATATTATATAAGAGATTAAAGTAAATTTATTTAATTAAATGTTTCAAAAAAAATTTATTTAATTAAAAATAATTTATATTCAAGCTTTATCTAATATATAATTATTATCCGTGATAAAAATAATATCATTGACATTACCAACAAAACAGGTTTTTGTTTTTTAAATAAAAACAAAATTTGAAAATTAAAAACAAAAATTAAAAATCACAACAGAAAAATATAAGTGAAACCAAACGGATCTTAAATTTGAAATTTAAGAGGTCTAAGGTGTAAAATATTTAACTAAAATTAAACAGTCATAAAATCGGTGAGATAAATTATAGATAATTTTATTATAGTTCTTTTTTATGTATACGTAACTAATATTTTATAGAGGAGAAATTTTATTCTTTTTCAATTTAGTCTTAGAATTTGTTAAAATTAAAACCTTGGTAGGTATTTTAGTTATTGGTTGGTACTAAAGTTCAATATAGTACTTTTTTGTTCGGGACAAATTTTTGACCGATACCAACCAATACAATACGATATTTAGACCTTTGCTCACACCTTCCTTTAACATCAATGTTTGTGTTTCCAGCATCAAAGTGTTATCTAGGAATTGATTTCCAATTAGGCTTGACAAAAATTTCCAACCCGACCCAACCTAATTAGTTTGATCCAAAATCAATCAATTTGATCTGAGTTAACCAAGTTTTGAATTTGAGTTTTTTATTTTTAAAATTAAAAATATATAACTTACTTGAGATGAAATCGATCTAAGTCGAAAGATAAATTTTAAAAGTCAAACTTATTTTTAGTATAAGTAAAAGACAAAATTTTAAAGTCAAACTTATTTGTAATAAAGTATCGACCTTTACCACTGGGACTAATTCTCCTGTTTCGGTTGTAGTGTTCCTATTATGTTTTATTAAATCTCATTCACATATTTATATAAACTCCACATAAATGTATTGATAAGATTTAATAGAATAAAGTTGAACGGAGGATTTAATGTATTTACCACCTCTACACAACAAAAGGGTTGTTCTTTACATAATATTTAAAAAGTTAATGATATTTGAGATCGTTTTATTTATATTATTTATATATACTAAAACTAATATAAAGTGAAAAACATCCTCTTCTCTTGTCATAAAATTGAATTTGTACATGATATGTATCACCACAGTAAATATATTATATCTAATTAATTTTAAAAAATCAGTTGATCTCATTTTTTATGACAAAATATTTCAAATATTTAAAATTAATCATTAATATGTTCTATCTCGGGAAAACCAACTTATGACAAATAACTGAGAGGGATGAATTTTCCTAAACCTTTATACAGATTTTGAGGAACAAGTCCATTATCTATCAACAGATCAAAATTGTCAAAACCGTGGAACGACAGACAAGGAAAGAAGAGGAAAATCTTGATATTTTTTCCCTTAGTAAAATGAGAACACTGTACATGGCTTTATACAAGTGAGGAAGGATAAAAAACAGAAAAAGAATCGTAACTAACTGTCCTTTATGAAGGCTGTACAAAAACTTCTACATTTTGCATCGCTGTTGTGCTGCGTGTCGTGTTGCTATGTGTCACAGGTTTGTTGTTTTGGCAGGTCCCGACACCCCCTCCATAAGTTGGGCCGTGTTAAGGAGGCCTAACTTGCAAACAACGTTATGAAAAATCGGGACAGCCAAAGGCTTGGTGAAGGGATCAGTGAGCTGCAACTTGGATAGGGCGTGAGTGGTGTTGAGAAAACCTTCCTTAACTGCATCACAAACGAGGTGGCAATCGATGTCAAGGTGTTTTGTCCGCTCGTGAAAGACTGGATTCTCCAAAATGTGGATGGCTGTGGTATTGTCACATTTCAACGAAATAGGTAGTTGGACAGGTAGTTGCAAATCACGACAGATGTATGTGATCCATCGGAGCTCACAAAGTGTACTCGCCATACTACGATATTCTGCTTCATCAGATGAGCAGCTAACGGTGCTCTACTTTTTAGTCTTCCACGATATTAAAGAGTTGCCAAGGTAGATACAGTAACCAGTCAATGATTTGTGAGAGAATGTGCATCTGGCCCAGTCCACATCAGAATATGCGTGGAGTTGTGAGTCACCGTTTTGACTTGGGTAGAATAACCCCTTAGATATGGATCCCTTAAGATACCTCAAAACATAAACCAAAGCATGCCAATGCGGCTGTCGTGGTTCATGAGTAAATTGGCTTAATTGTTGCACAGGAAATGTGATGTCTGGTCTAGTGAAATTGAGATATAGAAGTTGTCCGATGAGCCTTCTATAATATTCTGGATCAGGTAACAGAGCGCCCTCATCTATTTGTAACTTGATGCCTTGCAGTATTGGTACTGTGACTGGTTTAAGATCAGTGAGGTTGGCATCCAGAAGAATGTCGGATATGTATTTTTGCTACGAAAGTAGCATGCCTTCGGGTAGTCTCACTACCTCGACTCTAATAAAATACTTCATAGTTCCCATATCTTTAATAGTAAATTCACGATGTAGGAAACGTTTGACCGCAATAATCAACAGTTCAGAGGGGCCAGCAATTAACACATCATCTACGTAAATTATTAAAGCGAGAAAGTTGGGACCAGTACCTTTGGTAAACAGGCAAGCATCAGAGGTCGACTGGGTGAAGCCAAACTGGGTTAATTGGGTTGTAATATCTCAGTTCCATTGTCGTCCAGCCTACTTAAGGCCATACAAAGCTTTATGGAGTTGCAGAACTTGGCCAGGTAAAACTTTGTTATAGCCGAGAGGTGGATTCAAGTAAATCTCTTCTTCGATGTGCCCATATAGGTAGGCATTGTTGATGTCACAATGATGCACCGGCCAATTAAATGATGTTGCGGCTGCGAGCAAGATTCTGACCGACGTGATCTTGACAACAGGAGAGAAAACATCAAAATAGTCAACCCCAGTTATTTGATTGAAGCCTTTGACCACTAATCTGGCTTTTCTTCTCTCCACAGAGCCATCGGAGTGGCGCTTGATCTTAAAAGCCCATTTGGTGGATAAAGCTTTCTTCCCGGGTGGTAGCACTGTAGGGGTCCAGGTATGATTGAGTTCCAAGACGTCGATTTCTGCTTCCATTAGTTTGATCCATAACGGGTCTCTCCTAGCACTTTCGTATGACAAGGGTTCATATTCAGCAGAAACATGTGCGATGAAAGAAGTGTAAGTGTGGGAAAGATTGAGATTTGTGTGGAAGAGAGAGGGTACCTGAACTGAGGATGTGGTGGCAGTAGTTGCGAGAGGAGGAGTAGGGGTGATGTGGGAGACGTAATCATCAAGGTAATGGGGGCGAAATTTTGGTCGGGTGCTGATGCGGAGAGGGATCGATGGTGGTTCAACAGTAGCGTTTGTAGGGGTTGGAGGGCTGGCGGTACTGGTTTGGGGAGATAAGGTTGCAGGTGTTGTGGAGGTAGGTAGTGGTTGAGGAGTGGGACCCGAATCTAATGTTGGGTCAAGTAGATGTGGGGGGGGTGGGATTAGTTGTAAGGGGGTCTGTTGGTTTATTTATGTCAGGTGGAAAGCGGGCCTGCTGGTCAAAGTGGACATGTATTTGTGGTTTGGATGCATTTCGGGTATGGGTTATTGGTGGTAAAAAATTTGTCTCATGAAAGACAACATCTCAGTTAATTATGAGGCATTTCAATTGCAAATCATGTAACTTGTAACCTCGTTTATCCGACGCGTATCCAAGAAAAAGACACTTGATGACTCTGGGTTCTAATTTTTCTTTGTGGGGTTTTGTATTTGTGACATAACATATGCACCCAAAAGCTCTCATGTGGTCGTATGTTGAGGGTTTATTGTATAATTTTTCATATGGGGAGACCCAAGATAAAGTTTTGGTAGGTAGTCTATTTATAATATAGGTTGAGGTTAATAAGGCTTCCCCTCAATAGTTTTTGGGTAAGTTAGATTGGTATAAAAGGGCCCGGGTCACTTGTAGCAAATGTTTGTGTTTTCGTTTCACGACCCCATTCTGTTGAGGCATGTAAACTCATGTTTTCTGGTGATTTATTCTTTTTGACGCAAGGTACTCACTATATGAAATGTTTACGAATTCACTACCATTATCAGTTTTTATCGCAAGGATTGGGGTAGAAAATTGTTTTCCGATCATGGTTATAAAATTAATGAAGGCACTTAGAGTTTAGTCTTTTGTTTTGATTAAGATGGTCCATGTGGCCTGGGTGAAGTCGTTTACTAATGTAACAAAGTATTCGGACCCATCTAGATTTGGTATGTTATATGGGCCCCATAGATCAACATGTAGTAATTCGAAAGGTCTGTGGGTGGTTATGGGGTGTGCTGTGAAAGGTTTTCTGGTTTGTTTAGCAAGGAGGCAGTTATCACAAAGAGTTTTGAACTTAGAATGTGTTATGCTAGAAATATGCATAATCTTTTTCTTGGATACGTGCCCTAAACGCAGAAAAGAAGAGGAAACCATAGAACGACAAAGACAAGGAAAGAAGAGGAAACTCTCGATATTTTTTCCCTTAGTAAAATGAGAACACTGTACATGGCTTTATACAAGTGAGGAAGGATAAAAAACAGAAAAAGAATTGTAACTAACTGTCCTTTATGCAGGCTGTACAAAAACTTCTACATTTTGCATCGCTGTTGTGTTGCGTGTTGCTACGCGTCACAGGTTTGTTGTTTTGGCAGGTCCTGACAAAAATTCAAATAAGAAATGAGTAAGGAACATAATTTTGGTATGACAATTGGACTTCACTTAGAGAGAATATCTATTCTCTTCATACTAGAATCCCTTCTCAGGCAAGAGTCAACAAAGTAATTTTGAATAATTCTTAGCATTTTCAAGGCAAAGGTACCGAGAGATTATAGAATTATTTTCTCATTTGTATCCCATCTCAGCTACTCTAGACATACCTTTATAGTCACCAAGTCATAATGTAGAGTTTTCAAACTCTGCCTGCTTCTAAGCTCTCAAGCTTGACTTGCAGCTATGAAGAGGTTGAAAATTACACATAAAATTATGGGCTTTGAAGGCAAATTATGTGAACTATGATACGGTGAGCTTGAAAGCATTTACCACCAATTCTTTAAGGGGACACTTAGTTCACATGGAATAATAATAATAATAATAATAATGAAAATGAGTATAGTGAAGAATATAAATAGATATAATTATTATAATTATGATGGTTAGTTAGGACGAAGTAATGATTATCGTTACTATTGATAGTGGTTGATTTGTTAAAAATCTTGAAAAATAAAAATTTTGTTAATTTTTTGTTTTACTTCAAATTTAATATATTATATTTAATTTTAATATATTATAAATAATTATATTTAATTTTAATATATTATATTTAATTAACTATATTGTTTTGCTAAAAAATAAAAATATGTTAAAATTTTGTTTTCCATCAAATTTTAATATATTATAATCAATTATATATAAATTAAATTTATTCTAGTTAATTATATTAATTAGATTATATTTAATTAACCATATTGTTTCACTAAAAAAGGAAAAAATAAAAATTTGTAAATTTTTGTTTTGCATCAAAATTTAATATATTTTATTAATTATATTGTTTTGCTAAAAAAGGAAAAAAATAAAATTTTGTTAAATTTTTTACATCAAATATTAGTATATTCTAATTAATTATATTGTTTTGTTTAAAAAAGAAAAAAGAGAAAAATAATTATCATGCCTGTGTCACTTGCGTTATGCAAGACTTTCATTTCTCTCATATTCGAGAGGTATAGAGTAATTCTCAAAACTCAAATATAAAAATATTGTTCATGCAATGATAATATATAACCAAGCAACTGTTTTTCATTCTTTTTTTTAGTAAAAGTCATATTTTATTAACTCATATCACTTAATAATGAACTTAATACAAAATTGGGAGGTTGAACAAACCACTCCCCAACATTCTCAGCAAATCTTGTTGCCTGTGCAAGATCATATGCTACACTGTTACCAGACCTGGGAATAAAACTCCAACTGTATGAAGCAAACTGATTGTTATATTGTAACATATCTGCAACAACTGCCCCATAAAGACTCAAATCTTGACTCATGTTATCCGAAACTGAAAGGAAGACTTCCTGGCAATCCACCTCAAAAACAATCTGTTGCCAACCCTTATCAACA
>JAOTAY010000003.1:30280064-30297071 GCA_025629805.1 Erythroxylum baracoense | reverse complement strand
GGGATTTGAACCCACGCCCTCGTTAGAGGACCAGAACTTGAGTCTGGCGCCTTAGACCACTCGGCCATCCTGACTTAACTGGAGTGAGAAGAAAATTAATAAAATAATAATACAACCAACATAGGCCTACATAGCCTTTTCTTTTTAGATTGGTAAATCTTACGAGCAATCCCTTAAAGCTTCGATTTTCTACAAATAAGTCTCTAATATTTGTATTTTTACAAGAAGGAGAGGGTATTTCAGTAATTTGAATCTGTAATTTTATTATTACAAAATAATAATTTTATTGATTATTATAATATATTTTAATAAATATATTAGAATATATTTATAGTAACAAATTAAAAGTTTTTAATTTTTTAATTAATTTTTAAAATTTTATATAAATCAAATATATTTTTGTGTGATTGTATATTTATTAGTTACATCAACAAAAATAACATTTAAAATTAATTTATAAATATTTTCAAAAATTAATCACAAAATCGAAAATTTTAAAATTTTAATAATAAATAAGATTTTAAAATTTATCGTCCTTAAAATTTATTAATGTGGCCTTACATGTTAAATGACACGACCCTTCAGTTCACGGCAATTAAAGAGACTGACTGGACATGGCCTTTATAGCCAGGTGTGAAGTAGAAGCAAACAAGAGGCTTTATTTCATTTCAATTCATTTCTTTAAGGTGAAGCATAAAGCTCAAACAAACCTTACCCACCAACCTAATCAATCATTCCTTTCTTTTCATCTCTCTTTCCTCAAATTCCACTCAATCAAAACTTATCTAATTTACGGATTAGATTTTCTGTTTCGATTATAATATTTTAATTATATTTAATTAAATCTTATTTGTATACTTACATAAATTATATATAAATATATAAATGAGATTTAATGAAACATAATTGAAAAAGAAGATTTGATACGAGACTTCGTATCCTTTGTAACTAATATCTTACTTCAACCTTATTTTGTGCGTAAACGAAGTCATTTTATATCCGTTTATATCTAAAATAACTTCATCTTTTATGCAAAATAAGTTAGAACTAAGTATTGGAGTACAGAAGATCTGATGCCCTTATCGCAAGTCTCAAATCTTGGGTAAATTCCCGAGCATTCAATTTTTTATGTAATTTAATTAATCTTAAAAATTTTCTCAAGTTGAAAATTATTAAAAAATAATAAATTTTTGTTAAATACACGTAATATGGACAAAGTCAAAAAATCAAAATATTCAGTGCACAAAACTCCCTATTTTGCAAGAGTTTAAAAATAGTCATAATATATTTAACCTTCACTTTATATTTTTATAAAGAAGTTATTTCTATAACTTGAACACGTGATCTTATGATCACAAAGAAATAACTAGTATTATAAAGCTCAACCTCACACATAATATGAACAATACAGATAAATTATTCAACTATATTAATATAAGAATCTAATTTGCTTCTTAAATTTAATTTACATTAATTAATTCAACTTAAATTAATAATTTATTATAATTATTTTAAATTATTGATTTGGATATAATTAATTTTTTTCGTCAGGGATTTAAACTACTTATTAAAATTTGATTGTTTCATATTCATATATATATATATATATACATACATAGAGAGAGCATAGTCGGGGCATGGTAACTCTTAGGGGTGGGCAAAAAATTTGAAAAAATCGAATCAACCCGTAAAATCGAAGAAATTGGGCCAAACCGATGTGATAGATGGTTGGTTCGGTTTTGGATATTAAAAAAATGACTATATCGGTTTGGGTACGATTTAGCCAAAAAAATTTCCAAACCAACCCGAACCAAACCGATCAACTAAAAACAAAAAAGTTTGAATTTTTTTATACTTCTAACTCTATATATATAAGGTAAGTTTGTAACTTTGCACGTACGACAATCACCCAATAAGTCCTAAAATGAAATAAAAATATTGGACATGTACTAAAATTGACCCAAATTTTAAAACCTAAAATTAAGGTCCAAACTGATTGAAGTAACTGAACCGAACCAAACTGTAAGGTAAACCAAATTTTTGGTTTTAATTGACATTCAGTTAGGCTCTTTTTTTTATGAGATAAAATCAATTATTCGGTTCGATTTAATTTAACAGCTAAAAATTGACTGAATCGAACCGTACACAGCTCTAATAACTCCCGTAACATCCCCATTAGGTTAGCTCTATCGGGCAGTGATGAAGTTGGTGATGTAACCCAGGTTAAAATTAATTTGCCAACCAATCAGCAGTTTGTCTTACTCTTATCTTTACAGGAGTGAGATTATTACACGTGTTGAGGTTGCAGGTTAGGGTACCTGCAAGCACCTAACTCTCGCCGTCATTTGATTTCTCTTGACTGTGTCAGCGTTGGTGGATTTGGTTGAAAGTAGTAAATGACAACAGAACTGCCCCAGCTAATTGGACCATTATCGTACGACTTTGAGTTGATTGATTGTCTGGGACGATGCAGTTGAGTTGGTGAATACGGATATCACTATTAACTATTGATCCGTGAAACAATTCCTTTTAATTTTGTATTTTTTAAAAAATTATTAATTTTTCACTAAAAATAATAACAAAATATATATAATTTTTAAATTATTAATTTAAGTTAATTATTGTCAAATTTAAAAGATGAATTATCAATTATGTTCCTTGAAAGTTTTATCTTCGTCATCACCCAGTTCAAAATCATGTAACAAAGTGAAATCTGGAAAAACCTGATAATATACAGCCTTATCTTTACATAATAAAGTGGTCATTTTCGATAAACCCACATATAAATGTGACAATAAAAAAATGATGCAAACTATTTCATACCGAATTTTTTTTTTGAAGAATTTGAAGTTTTATGACTTTAGAACTTCAAATTAAGTTGGTCATCTAAATTTGATTAGCTAAACTTTTAATAATACTGAGAATCAGAACTAAAAGTACCAATGATTTTAAAACTAAACCAGAAGTTAAACCAGTAAGAAATTTAAAAGTGACAATTGATATTAGACCGTCGTAAAATTAGTTAAAAATTGAATAATTTAAAAAATAATTAAAAAGATTGTTCGTATTCACTAAACAATTTTATAATTTAACTGAAAATGAGACTGTTAAATAAAAATTAATTAGTTTATTATGATTTATAACATTTGATTAATTTATGAAAATTATAAACCGTTTGATTTTTAACAACAAAAATTATTTAAAAATTTTAAAAAATAATTAAACGGATCCAATCACTTAGGTTTTAAAATATCATCTTTTCTTAGCCGGCCATAAAGAGTTGGTATCAAAGAAATCTTTATATAGAAGAAACAATGTATTGAATCAACGAAAGAACCAACCGCCTGCCTTACCTTTACACAATGTCATAACTTAAAACACTTCTTAAAGTAAGAACTTTGTAATATGCTTACATTTTTGTGTCAGATAAGAAGATTTGTTTTATGTGTCTTGGGCAAGCAATACGTTACCCGTGCATTAAATAACAACACTCTTTAAGAAAAAAATGGAAAACCCAATAAGTGCTACCTGTGTGATCCTATATGTTTTTCAGACATCTTTCCTAAATTTCCTCAGGCCCTTTCTGTTGTCATGTCCCAGTCTCTCTTTTTCACTTTTTCTTTCAATATATATATGTATAGACATTGATATACATATTGATCATACGTGTTGCAGAGAAAGAAACAGAGACCAGAAATGCAGAGAAAAGCAGTAGTCTTTTTTATGTTGATGGGATTGGGCAGTTTGGTCCTGAGTACAAATGTGGATGTAGAAAGCTCGGGTTTCGGTCGATATTCTAGTGGTAACTATCATGACCAGATGAGAAAAATGCAAGCTTTCAGGTCCTCTTTAACTCGCCGTGAACTAGCTTCTTCAACTCCATCACCATCTCCGTCTCCGACATCAGAGGTAACTTCTGGCTCTTTCTTTTTTTATCAACTTTCGTTAATACCCATCAAAGAGAAAAGCGTAAAACTCGAGTGATGATATCAAAATCATGGCTTGGTGTTGGTGATGCTTCAGATGCCTGTGTCTCGTGCGAGTGTGTACAGCGTGACATCTTATGGGGCAGATCCGTCTGGGAAATTGGACAGCACAGAAGCACTTGTTAAAGCAATAGCAGATGCTGTTAATGGTCCTAAACAAGGGGTCTTGCTTCAAGGAATCACCAATCTTGGAGGTGCAACTATACATCTTGAAGGTGGTAATTACCTTATCACAAAACCTCTCCGGCTACCGGTGGCCGGAGTAGGTAATTTGAAGGTATGCACACATGTATTCTGTAACTTCTTAAAGAATGCATATTTTCAACTGTTAGATTTGGCAGTGTTTGTTGATTATTAAAATCAATCATGGAGTCTATTAGTAACTTCTAAAGAAAAGGGTACTTTCCTAGACGGTTGGTCTAACTCAACCATGGACTTGGAAAATTTGGGATTTACTTAGAATAAGTAAAGCTTGAATCTTTAGGATCTGATACCAACCTTTCACATATCCTGTTTCTGATAATTTACAGTTTCCATCAAACAGATAATTGGAGGGACATTGAGAGCTTCAGATAATTTCCCATCAGATGGATACCTTATTGATTTATCACCTCCATCGACATCAACCTCCTACAACTACGAGTACATAACCCTGAAGGACCTCATGCTAGACTGCAACTACAGGGGTGGTGGCATTTCAGTTACAAATTCACTTAGGACTAGCATTGACAATTGCTACATTGCTCACTTTAACACAGACGGCATTTTAGTCCAACGAGGCCATGAAACTTACATCAGAAACTCTTTCATCGGTCAACACATTACTGCTGGAGGCGATTCAGGCGAAAGGAAATTTTCAGGCACCGGAATTAACCTGATAGGCAACGACAATGCTGTGACAGACGTAGTCATTTTCTCTGCAGCAGTAGGAATAATGGTGTCGGGTCAAGCCAACACACTCTCTGGAGTACACTGCTATAACAAAGCCACCGGATTTGGTGGTACTGGGATTTACTTGAAGCTGCCAAGTTTGACACAGACTAGGATCATAAATTGTTACATGGACTACACAGGAATTGTTGCAGAAGACCCTGTGCAACTTACTATATCTAACAGCTTTTTCCTTGGTGATGCATACATTTTATTCAAGTCGATAAATGGTGTTGCCAAAGGCGTCATCATTGTGGATAACATATTTTCCGGCTCTAACAATGGGATTGACATTGTTCAGTTGGACCAAGCAAATGGTCCTTTCAACCAAATTGATCAAGTCATGGTCGACAGGAACAGCGCCAAAGGCATGAATGTGAGATCAACAGTTGCTAAGGGGTCCCTGCAAGGAAATGGGACCTCGTGGAAGCTTGATTTTAGCCATGTTTTACTGTTCCCTAACCTTATAAACCATGTACAGTACACATTAAGCACAAGTGGTTCCTCGTTTCCTAATCACGCCTTGAGGAATGTTTCCAACAACCAGGTACTAATCGAGTCGAATGTTGCAGTATCTGCAAGTGTTTTTGTGACAGTGGATCAAGGAATCACAGGTTGAAGATAGATGAGTCACAATCATTGATCATGTAGAGATCTCCAAAAGGGAGCTTGACCCTTCATTCATGAATCAATCCCCTTTTACACGTCACAATCATTCATTGTTCCACTTGTAATTTCAAGTCAAAACTTGAGATTGATATATTGTATAGATAGATGATACAAGCTTGTTATAAGCTGATCAAATTAAACCGCGTGTACTGTTATTGGTTGAACAAACATCTGACGCTGATGTTTTGGTTAGGTAATTTAGCATGTTAATTACATATGAACGAGGGTCTATGTCTGCTTCATGTGTAAGCAAATGGAAAACGGCCAAACTCAATGGGACCAGAAGTTGAAATTGGAAGTTAGACTATAACTAGTTAACTAATTCCTGCTTTTTTAATGATGTGTTAGTTGGTCATTCGGTTAGAATTGGTAAGCCTGTGGATGGTAACTGAGGACAAACGGAAACAAGCAGATGATGAAAGAGACCGAAATTCGTAGATTACGAAAAAGAAAATGAGAATAATAGTCTAATCGGGTCCTAAATAGGCAGTTCAAGTAGGATCCAAAATGGGCCAAAAGCCTTGACCCAATTAGGCCAAAAGCCCGAATAGAAAGCCATTTCTGATCTTAGTTTATATTTTTCAGACCAAAGCAAAAATATGTGTGATTATTAATATTAATGTGGTTATATTTTTATTTTAATAATAATTAAATAATATAAAAAATCAGAAATTAATTAATTTTATAAAAAATAATAATTATTATTATTATTAAATTGGTGTTAAAAACTACTTTTATTACCAAATTCAAGAATTTGTGTTACAAAAAATGTACAACTGAAACTAATTACAGTAATAATGAATTTGGACTCAATCGTCTTCTAATTCGCAACGACACAGAGGGCAACTCTTGGCTTCCTTCAGCCACTCGAAGATGCATGATTCGTGGAAAATATGAGAACACGGCATGCGTGTGAGGAATGCCCCACCAGATAACTCCTCCAAGCAAACGACACAAGTTTCAGCCTCTGTTCCCGTGTCCGAGTCAAAACAGAACCTGTGCTTCTTAAGCCTCTCCAAAGCAGTACTCGAAGCACCTGTTCGGTCACGTGGTTCTGCGGCAAGCATCATCTCCTCCAATATCATTGTATCCTCCGTTGTCACAGGACGAGCATTAACCATTGGCCGTGGCGACTCAGATATTACTAGGTTGGCTTCGAGTCTGAGGTGAAACTCCGTCCGAGCAGCTATGGTAACTTCAAAAGCCGTATTACGTATCAGTTCGTCAAACTCCTGAATCGTGAGGCCATGAATTATTGGAAGGTGATAAGCCAGGTAGACCATGCAGGCGTTGAGATCAGTAGTCACGTTGAAAGGGATAAGCAGACATGCTCTTAAAGGTGGAGACGCCGGATGCACAGCGGATTGCATTCGGAACAAATGTTGGAAGCGTAAGTCTAAAGAGAATAGGGGTCCGTCAGAAACAAAGCCTCCAAGTGATCTCGGCAACATCACTGCGTTATTCATGTTGATCGCCATGGACTTGCTGAAGAGATATGTAAAGAAACAGTAGTTTTTTTGGGGTGTATTTATAGTTAAAAGATAATCATTTTTGGTTTAGGATTACCTTTCGGAAAAGAAGTACCAAACCGTTAGCCGTTAACTATAAATCCTAAAGCTGTCGGAAAATCAGTATGACTCTTTGAAAGAGAAGTCCTATCCTAACTATAATATGATTTTATCATTTATTAAATAAACATTATTTAATTATTTAATATTAAGTATCAATAGAAACTATAATCATGGTGAAATTATTTTCAATAATAAATTATGGAAGAAAAGTTCATTAAACTTGTATAAATAAAAATTATTAATTGGATGCTTTTATAATTTATTTTGAATAATTATGTTATGATTAAAATTGATAATCATTATCAATATGTTAAATACATAATAATTTTGAAATAAATTTAATGATCATGAATTTATAATTACTATAATTGATCAATATCAAATTTATAGTTTTCATAAAAATAGAAAAAATAACATTAAAACCAAAAATTAAAGTTTTTTTATTGAATTTAAAAACATAAATAGAATATAAAATCATAGTTAAACCAAAGAAACGAACCCTAGGTTCTTGTTTACGATTTCTACTTTATCACCCTGTTTTATTTCCACATCTTATCCTTGAAACATTATGCATCATTCATGTAATGAAAAGGAGCCACACTTCAAGGGGCTAGATAACTTTGTTTTCCTTCTTTTTAGAAACCATATAAGTGCATTTACACTTGACAAAATATAACAATTAACATGTAAATTTAGAAGTAAATATTTGTTAAAAAAAGAAAATATTGAGTCAATTAAAAAATATTTTAGTATAAACATGCACTAATTAAATATCCTAATATAGTAATCTAACTTAGGTCTTGAACCTGATTTGAATCGATCCAATTTGACTTAAATTAATATTTAAAAATAATTATAATAAATTATTATTTTAAATTAAATTTAATCAGTTTGGATTCGAATTTAAGAGTTTATTTAAATTATTATGTAAATAATATTTTATTAATTTATGTTTATATTGCATTGTTGTTTTTTAATATACATTTAAGATAAAAGAATTTTTCTAGAAAATTATAAATTAGAAAAAAATTAAAAAAAATTTAAATATTAAAGATTTTTTTAAAATTAAGTCTAAGTTTTTTACCCTATTATTTAATATTCATCATGTACTTATCTTTAGCCTTTTTTTTAACTTAAATTTGTATTAGTTTCCACGTGGAAACTATGATGATCAAATATAATTAGGTATAGATTCACTATAATCCACATTGGATATTAACTATTTAGAGGAAATCAAGCTAATATCAGTAATGATATAGATAAGGTGCAAGGTTTTAGGATTATAATATTTGATAAATAACTAATTATCTTAGAATTTGCATGATATGATTGTTGTGATATGATATAATCTTTCCAACTCCTTCGCTCTTATATGTAACCGAGTAACTATAAATGCATGCTTTCCTAGTTCAGTCTTGCTTAGCCTTTCCCTCCTTTCTTTCATCACAGATTGCAACAAAAACATGGATTTCATCAAACTAACGACGTGTTCCCTCCTGTTAACGTTGTTGGTACAACAAGCATGTTCTGTCTCCTCGCAGGAAAAGAAGCATGAGTTTCTGACGAGGCTTGAAAATAGAAAACTCGCTGATGTCCCCGTTGCAAATTCAGACGTAGCAGTTAAACAGGTAAAAACCTGCGATTTCAGAACAGGAAGTGTAACACTTTTGGCCTGCAGAGTAATTGACATATTTGTGTATATTTTCTGTTTTTGTGAAGAGTGGTAAAGTGTTTTATCCAATCGGGTATGGAGCTGATCCAACAGGAGTTAAAGATAGTGGGGAGGCGTTGACGAATCTATTGAATGATGCATTCAAAGCTCAACAAGGGCATGAGTTGATGGCCGGAGTGAAAGATCTGGGTGGTGTTATCGTAGACTTGCAAGGTGGTAACTACAAAACCTGCAAACCTCTTCGTTTACCTGCTACAGGTGGAGGCAATCTTGTTGTGAGTCCTCTTTCTTTCTCAGATTCTCTCAGTTTGAGATAAAAGTGAACTGATGACTTTTATGAATACAAAAATGCTTCCAAAGTAGTAATTAATTATTTTGAATACGTTTCAGATAAAAGGAGGAACGCTGCGAGCATCAGACAAGTTCCCAATGGATCGGTATCTCATCGAACTATTGTCGCCGGACAAAAATGGTATCGTCTACGAGGGCATAACCTTCAGAGACGTACTATTCGATTCAGGTTATCACGGAGGAGGTCTCATTATCGTGAACTCAGCCAGAGTTCGCATTACAGACTGCCTCTTTATACACTTCACATCACAAGGAATCCTCGTCAAAGGTGGCCACGAGGTCTACATATCAGATTCCTTCCTCGGACAGAAGCCTAACGTTGGCGGGGATCCTGAAGAGAGACACTTCACAGGCACGGCCATAGAGCTGCACAGCAACGACAACGCAATCACAGACGTAGCCATTTTCTCCGCCGCAATTGGCGTGTTATTGTATGGTCAAGCCAACATTCTGACAAATGTACATACCTATAACAAGGCCACGTACTGGGGTGGTGTAGGAATTTTTGTGAAGAAAGGAGCTTCAGTGACTAGGATATCCAACTGCTACCTGGATTATAACAACCTCTACTTGGAAGACCCTAATCAGGTTCATTGCACTAATGGCTTCTTCTTGGGAGGTGGGAGAGTACTGTTGAAGGCCATTGAAGGGAAGATTACGGGGTTGAATGTACTGAGCAACATGTTCTCAGGTTGGGGAACTAATGATTGGCCAGAGATTATCCAAGTAGATGGAAAATTTAATCACATTGATCAGGTTGTGATTGATCATAACAATGTGAATGGAATGACATATAAATCGACAGTAGGGAAGTTGACAGTGTCCAGTTATGGAACAAAATGGATTGCTGATTTCTCCAAATTCTTGGTGTTTCCTGACAGGATTAATCACCTTCAGTACTCCATTTACGTTAAAGAAAAACCTGAAGGGTTCTTTCAACATGCAGTCACAAATGTCACCAACAATGTGGTGGTCGTGGAGACCGATAAGCCGATTAGTGCTTCGGTTTCAGTGATCGTTGATCAGTTTAGTATGCTCGGAGAATCTAACTTCTTGTCATCATGTAAAGAGGATTAGCTTAATTAGTTTATTGATTTCTTAGAGTTTTAGTTAGAATAAGGATTGAGGAATTGTTTCATTGTTTCTATTCAAATCAAAATTTCTATTTGTTGATTTATTCAGTTATAAAACATTTTTAAAATATAATTTTTTTGAAAGGTCACATATTAAATATATGTTTTTATTTTTTTTAAAATTTAAAATAATATTTTATTTAAAATTTATGAGTTCGAAACTTAAAATTTTTTTAAAAATATTCATCCTCAACTTGAATTAGTTTGTAAAATATTTTATTTTATTAATATTTACCATTTATAAAGACATATTTTTATTGAAATAAATAGTTTAACAACTAAATTATAAATAAATATTTATTTTTAATATATATTTTATTATTTAAGTACATTTTATTTAAAATTTTATATATTTTGAAGATATTTTAAGTTTAAATTATTTTGTGGTCGTATCTCATTTTATTTTTAAGTCAATAGATACTACTTAATTATTTAGCATTAATAATTAATTTAAATGTTCAATTTATTTTTATAATTAATTGAAAATTTAAAATTGAATTTATCAAATTACAATATTTTAATAAGAATGGCATTAGGCCGGAGTCAATTTCCTATTATTTCTATATATTCTTTTTACTTTTGAAATATGAACAAAAATATTTGATATTTTTTTTAAAAATAACATATTAAATTATTTTTAATAATTAATATTAAATAATATATACTTATTTGATGATAAATTAGATTGTTAAGCTTTCAAGAAGAAGGATAGTTTAGTTTAATTAGTCACGTTTTACAAATCTGAACACAAGAGTCAACACCCTGTAAATTCAAACACCATACCTAACGTAGAATTCCATGTACCTTAAGAAAACAAAATTCTAAGACCAAGTACCTGTCTGCTTGTACCAGTCGGTCATGGAGTTCTCATCTTATCCACGTAATTGATATATCAATCGTAACTTGCAAGAACTTCAGTTTAACCGGTCAATGACTTGAAAAATGGAATTATTGGCCGAGCTAGGCTCGGATGTTTCCTTGTAGACGGGGAAAGTAAATCCGTAAGCTTTTACTTTTACTTTTACCTTTTCCATTTTCAGCATTACTGTTATCATGAGAACAATCTGAACAGGTTATATATGCATATAATATCCTAATTTTAACCTATAGTAATCTGATATTTATTTCAATATTCATGCATGTCAATGCCAACTTGTATAATATCATCTTCCTAATCTACCTATGAAGGATTAGGCAGTTAGAAGACAATGAGAGGATTCCTAGTATCGTTCGTACTTGTATTGTTATCAGTATTAGCTGTGGTACGAGAATGTAGTTGTTCCACTAGACAACAGAAGCTGTTGGAATTTGGAGCCAAGCTTCGGGGAAGAGCTGGACTTGAGCAAGTACGGTCCCTTCAAGCTTTAAAGCAGGTAAGAGAGACAAGAGACAGGTGCATAGTTGGTGTCTGGTCTGGTCTGGTCATGGAACTGATACGGTCGTGTCTGAAACTTGACTATGTGTGTTTTGCAGGACGGAAGAGTCTTTTATCCAATTGCATATGGAGCAGATCCAAGTGGGCAACAAGATAGTACTGAAGCAATACTCAACGCCTTGAATGATGCTTTTGAAGTGCAAAGTGGTGAAGGGATGATTCATCACCTTCTTCTTCCAGGAGTCAATGACTTGGGTGGAGTTGTGATCGATCTTCAAGGTGGAGAATATAAGATCAGCAAGCCAATACAGTTCCCCGCAATTGGTGGAGGCAATGTTCTGGTTAGTCTCGTTTCAGGATCTTATGTTCAAATAATGATAGTAGAAAAATATGTATAGATCTGTATAATTTGCAGCTTTCGTCCGAAAATTATGCCGATGATCAAGCACATTGGAAAGAAAAAGCACTGATAAGAGCACTTAAAGTCAAATTTGTTTTCAATAAGTCGGCATAAGTGTGCTTGAAACTTTAGTCACTATTTTGCAACTTTTGTTAAAACTTGAAAAGAAAAAGCTTCAGGTAATCTCTTTTCCCCGAATCGATGAATGTTTTAAACAAGAGCTGAAGAATAATTGGTAAGAATTGGTTGATATGTCAGGTGAAAGCAGGGACTTTCCGAGCATCAGACACATTTCCCGGAGATCGACATCTAATTGAGCTCCGGTCTCCACATTCTCACCTGCCTGAAGAAATAAAAGCCTTCAACAAGAAGTCTGATGATGAGTTGAACCATGAACAAAACATCCAGGACAGTATATACTATGAAGCTATCACGTTCAGGGATATCCTGTTTGATTCAAGTTTTCGCGGAGGTGGAATCTTTGTTATTGACTCGGCCAGAATCCGGATCAACAACTGCTATTTTATCCATTTCACTACTCAAGGAATCCTGGTCCGACGTGGTCACGAGGCTTTCATATCAAGCTGCTTCTTTGGTGAGCACGAAACTGTTGGAGGGAACAAAGACGAGAAGGACTTCTCAGGAACAGGCATTGACCTTGCAAGCAATGACAATGCCATCTCCGATGTTGTTGTCTTCTCAGGCGCCATTGGAATTCTGATAAGAGGTCAGGCCAACGTGGTGACAGGGGCACATTGTTACAACAAGGCAACAAAGTTCGGTGGGGTGGGAATTTTAGTGAAGTCTGGAGGATCTCTGAACAGAATCAATGGCTGTTACCTGGACTACAATTCCATAGTCATAGAAGATCCATTTCAAGTATCTGTAACTAATGGCTTGTTCTTCGCTGGTGCCAATATTGTGTTGAAGTCGATTAATGGTCAGATTTCCAGGATAAATATTGTGGATAACATTTTCAGCGGACTTGCTACAGGTAATGTTCCAATAGTAGAATTAGATGGGCAATTTAGGAGCATTGATCAAGTGGTGATAGACAGGAACAATGCCAAGAACATGCAAATGAAATCTACGGTGGGGAAACTGACAGTGAGAGGAAAAGGGAGTAAATGGGAAGCTGATTTTTCTTCTGCATTGGTTTTTCCCAACAGGATTGAGCATTTTCAGTACTCAGTCCACACTGCAGGATATGTAATGCATGCAGTGACCAGCATATCAGATAACAAGATCGTTGTGGAAAGCAGTGAAGCTATTGATGCCACAGTATCAGTGACTGTTGAGCAGTAAAATATGATTGGAATTGTTGGATTTTAAAGTTTTTTCTCCTTTTGCGTACAATGAACTCTGAGATAGTTGTTGGTATGATCATTCAGAGGCGCTTAGGAAATGGAGGAGAACATATACCTGTCTATGACACGACAGTTGTTTTTTTTTGTTGGGTTCAGAATTGTTGCAGAAACACAGAGAAATAAAGATCAGGAAACAAATTGACCTTCCTTTAAGTTACAATCTTCAGCTTACAGTTAACAACCTGACCATGTTTAGTAATCAAGCAAAGGACATTAAATTATATCAGAAAGCAGATTAAGCGTTTTACGTAAGTCTCATTTCATCGTATTGTTGCCAGAAATAACCTATAAAACATTATAGAAACCTAGCTTCTTCCTTTTTCTTACAGCTAACACACGTTGAGCATTTGAGCACTTCTTCAAGCAATGGCTGAACTGAAAATCTGATTTACAAGGCAAATTCACTGAACTTTTGATTACCATAAATTCCAGTTGGAAAGTACAGAGATCTGTCTTCCAACTGTACACTTTCCTTTCTCTGTCAATCTTTGTAAAGTTTGATAAAGATGAAGATGCAAAGTTTGGATCTTTAATCTATCAAGAAAGAAACTCTGAATCTTTGAAAAGATTTCCTTTTCAGAAACTTGGCCATGAAGCTCTACATTGACTATTGGATGATCAAAACATCCAGAATAACAATTTTCAAAGATTAAAGTCTGAATTTTTGGAGAGTGACAATTTTGCTTAAAAAGCAAAGCTTGAGTGCACCTTAACAACCAAAATAATACTACTGACTTACCTAATATAATAGTTACTCCGTTTTAGCCTTTGAGATATATGTATATGTTGAAGACCAGACATTACAGTAACCAGTGGAGATGAGGAGAAGAAGAAATTCCATATCCATTCAACTTGAATCCATCAAAAATTGAGTCCAAATGGAAGCAGAAGATGGCCATAAATTTGAATTCAAGCCAGAAAACTCCACACATGGTTTAGGTTGATAAATACAAACAAAATACAGAATTTATAACAATCATACTGCATTTGACAAGATTCAATTGGGGGATAATAGTAAGTAGTTTAATGTATTCAAGATCAAGTGTTACTGTTGGCATTGTTCGAACAGAACTTCCGCTTGAATCATTGTGTTCAATCTGGAATCTTCCTTAATTTACCACCTCTGCTCCTCCGTTTGTTCTAAACAAACTAGCAAATAAAATATCCAATATGATCAGTACCAGCAATCTGCAATCTCATCCTGTTCTCGTGAATGCGGCTTTTTCTTATTCTTTGGCGGTCCAGAGGCTATCGGATACTGTCTTACACCATTTTTCTGAGGTCTGGCAAGTTCAACATAAATCAATCTGCCATCAACCACCTGAGGATCAAATATCCAAAACCAAACATGAGTTTTCTTTGTCAATAAAATCCTGGAAACAAAGGCAATATCAGGAACATATCTGACCCTGCCATCCATATTCTCCAAGGCAAGAATGGCATCTTCTTGAGAAGTATACTGAATAAACGCATAAGCTTTGGGCCTTGCTGTGGTTTCATCCTTTACAAGCTTTACTGCCATAGTTGGGTTATTTAGAAACAAAATACGAGGCTTTAGTGAAACTAATATGTATAAAGATAGAGCATTTAATGAAAGTGAATAAGTTACATCGCAAGTGAAAATTGATGTCATTACCTTCAGCCACTTCTCCAAAGTTCGAGAATTCCTTGAGCAAACTATTTTCGTTGATAGAATATTCTAAATCTGCAAGTCAAATCCATAATAAGCGTTAGGATAAAACTCTACCATAAGTTGAGCAGAAAAAAGGCATATATATGGATTCAAGCATGGTAAGTGCAAAAGTGGTTTAGATCAATGGTCTCAAAAGAACATAGGAACTTTATTCTTAATCTCACGCAAAGCTCGTACAAGAAATGCAACAATAATTTGCCATTCCACATTTTCTCAAATCTATGTGTGTGCTATGAATGCGCGTCTCTGCCACCATAACGTACGCAGAGACAGACAGCTTCAAGCTGCACTCTCCCTTCAAGAAGCTGAGGTTAGCTAGAGCATTAGAGAGTTTCATGGTCCTAAGACCAATCAACAAAAGCGATAACTCCATGCCCACCTTTAGGCATCTTCTTAATTCCTTAAATTTGCGACCTTTTTCGTGATTTAAGGCTTCGAATCACTAAGATGAAGGATAACAAGCAACAACAAGAACTGGGAAATCACGGATTATACTCAAAAACAGAATAAGAGTAAGTGAGAGAGTGAGAGAGAGATAGCTATTTTACTTCGAACCATGATTCTGCTTGCGAGAGGGTAGTTGGAGTTGGCCTTGGAGTTGGAGTTGGAGAGCGATGCCCTCAAGCTCAGAACTTTTGGGAAATTCCATCGAGACTTGGCGTTTGCCCAGTCCGAAACAGGAAGATACGTTATTGCTGGTTTTGTTTGAGAGATAGCCAACATCGTATTTACAAGGATTTCCCTAACTAAGAATCCAGAGACCGCCACCGTAGGTCTCTCTTCACGTACAGGAGCTTAGCAGATAGAACTATAGAAGGGTGATATTTTTAGACTCACGTCATGTTCCAGGTAAGTCGCACAAGCCTCCCTCTACTTTTATAATTTTGCACACAAGTCGCTCAAAGATGAAAATTTCCATCTTCACCCTTTTTATTTCTTCTTGGATTGATACAGCTCATGTTTTAAGTCGCCAACCATAACAGCTTACCACATCGTATCCATGGAAGCTAAATCTCATTAACGATACTTGATTTGGTTCTTCGTCTTAAATTTGTCTTAAAATGGCTGCTAAGACAATAAGAGCTTCGGAATAATTCGTGTTGCCCTCAGATTCTTGAACCTGAACACACTCCTATAAACTAGCTCGAGGTATTATTATAGAGAGCAAAACATGGATATAAGAAGGGAGGATCAATCCAAGTGTTGCTAGAATGCCATGTAACATGGAATCCTGGATTCAGATTTACCGTCATTGTTTTGCTCCAAGCGGTCGAGTAATGGAACAGTAACCTTTAACCTTCAGTAAGTGATTATATTTTGTTATCGTTGCTGTTTTGCAAGAGAGCTTTCAGTAAATTGGTGCCACAAACAATTTGCATAGCAAGATGTCGATTTTTCAAAGACAAAATAACAGAGAAGTGGTTGGTAGATTCCCCTACCAAAGCTTTATAACATCTTAGAAGCATATCGAAAGAAGTATGGAATCATTTGAGATATTCCAGTTTTTCCTTTCAAAATCATGCAACAGAAACAAATATCTGAATACAAAACATTGCTCTCTCCAGGAATCGAGTACCATGTAGAAAAACCCACAGCAGAACCACATATCTAAGTTCAGTAGCTTCCAGTCATTCCATGATAACTTTGGCTCCAACAACCTTCATCTTCTCAATAATATTCTCTGCCTCTTCCTTTGATACTCCTTTCTTCAGTATTACCGGTGTCTTCTCCACCAAATCTTTTGCTTCCTTAAGACCCAAATCAGTGAAACTCCTAACCTCCTTGATTACTTTGATCTTTGAAGCTGCTTCAAAAGATTCCAGTTTTAGTTCAAATGCTGTCTTCTCTGGTTTCTTCTCT
>JAOTAY010000003.1:30264977-30279964 GCA_025629805.1 Erythroxylum baracoense | reverse complement strand
CTTCTCTTCCTTGGAAGCTGCAGCAGGAGCATTCATTGCCATAGCAGCAAACCCACCGGCACCAGGTTTCATAACCCCTATAACAGGCAGTTCTGTCATTCCCTTCTTCCTCATCATAATAGAACTCAGTTCAGCAACTTCCGTCAACGTCAGGCCCGCAATTTCATCAACCAATCTGAAAACACGTTCTGTTGGAGGACTACGGTGCTCAGCCGGATCGAAAGTTGCCGGATCATAATCAGCAGGAAGCCTTCTCTGATCAATTTCAACCTCCTCAGGCTCTTCCTTCTCCACTTTCCTTGCAGGTTGGGCATAGGTTCGAGCAACTATGGCATTGGAATCAATCAAATTCAACTGCATTCTATAGGAAAGAACAGATTTTGCAGAAACCACATTTCTCAAGTGATGGCTTGATCTCAACATCAATCTCATTTCAAAATTCCAACTTGCAGTCTGCTATTCTTCAATTCCAGAGAGCAAATCTACAGAAAACCCATTATTGAACTAATCGTCAAGCAGCAGTTGGCCTGGATTCCCAAAAACATAAAAAGGCAGAGCACATATAAGAAAAAGCGGTAGATAAGCGAGATGAACTGTACAAGCATAGTCTACAGACAAAATTGGAGACTAAATGAACAGATAAACAAGTCTTTGTAGCCAATTCACTGGTGTCAAACAACAAGACTATTTCTTGATACATCAGCTGAAGCGATAACCATTCAAATTAAGGCAGCTCTTAATTCAAGAACAGTCAAGAATTTGATTAACAAAAGCAAACTCAAGTATTCGTTCAAAAGACCAAAACCCGAAATCTGAACAAAGAACAAAATAAAGACAAACACGAAAATCAAATAAACCTGTTTAAGGGTCCTCACATTCAGAACTATCTGCATGAACTCTTGAATTAAAAAGGTCAATTTTATGAAGAAATTGGGGAAAAATGGGGAGACTCAGGATTCCCTCCTTCTTACTGTCTTCACCACGTCCCTCAGTGCTCCCTGCCCATTTTTTTTTTCACATACCCATTAGGAAAACAGCTCTGCCCCACCAAAATTGATACAAATAATTACACATACCAAAAACGGTATTACAGTCCTATTAACTTTTTTTAAGAATAACAAGAATAATACCAACAAAGGGTCTCCTGTAGTCCAAATCCCTCCAGGTGGAGTTTTTGAGGTAATCCCAACCGGTCGACCACGCGAAGACCCGGAAGCCCAAACGTAAGCCTCGTTCCAGCTGTTGGGAGTTGAACTTCGCGCGATTTGATCCCGACACGTCGCCGCGAGCTGCGCTTAGGTTGTAAACACGGGTGAAGAGAGAGTGGGATAGCCAGACGGCTATTTTATACTGAAGGAGAAGACAATGGCAGGTAGAGATTGCCAGAGATCATCGAGTAACTACTGCAAAAGAGATGGGTCTGCTTTAACAGGGAAATGTAAAAGAACCCTAAACTGGGAGAGGAAGGTTAGGGATGAGTAGTGGATTGGTTGGTTAAACCCTGAAATTCGGGCTTTAGGCCTGTTGCAAGCCCAGCTTCTTCCTTTCTAAAATAAAATTCTCTTGGCAAACACCAATGAAACAAATATGGAGGTGAAAGAGGAGTGCCAATGTCAGCAAAACTGAAACGTTCGTGAAGTTAAGACCTTTGACTATAGGAGAGGGAGAGGGAGATAGACAGATGAAAACAGGAAGAGTGGTAGTGGAGAAAGTTGGAGGGAAGTCAACAGTCACAAGATGCTTCTCAAAATACCCTCTCAAATTCATTATCCCCACAAAGGTTTCATCTTTGATCACAAATTTCTGAGATTTAGAATCAAGTCACACACCATTCCTATAATTCTTGTTATTTGGATTCAATGTTCTCCAGGTGGGTTCTTCTAAAATCGATGCAGTTTGGATTTACACCCTCACTTATGGCGGTGGCATAGTCTCTGTAGGCTCCTTTCGTCTAATGTCTCTCTGCTTTTTCGGTTTTGTACGTGTTGCTCATAATTTATGTTTAGGTATCTTTTATCATTCACATATGTGTGTTCTAGTTTGCAGGGTGATTCCATACTATGTGAACTTGTGATTGGAGATGGATGCACTACTGTTCTAACGACTCAAGCTTCCACCAAGGTTGATCTTTTCCGTTTCTTTCATTGTTGGTATTCAAGTTTGTCCAAAGACTTTGCTTTAAATTTGTTCTTGTCTTGGAACGATGTGTGTCAGTAGTTACAACTTACAAGGCTTTCCTTGCTAATATGTTTCATGTAGGTTTACAAGTCCCTGGATTCCAAATGTTCTGAACAACTTTTGGAGGTAACTATCTTCCATTTTCTGGTAGTATAGATATAGAATTCATAATTGCAAGATGGTCCAGTGTCTACTTCTTTGAAGGGGTTGAGATCATCTTTTTCTCCTAGCTGGTTTCGTTCTTCAAGTCACGGGGTTTTTGTTGGAATGTCAAAATAAAAAGTTTCACAAATTAACATCGTTGAATAGTTGTGTTTGGACAGTTTCAAGTGATGTTTTTCCATTGTATGCCATGTTCTAGGTAAAAGTTGGCAGTGATGCCCTCTTGGCTGCCCTTCCAGATCCAGTGACATGTTTTTCAACTGCAAGATACTCTCAGAAACAAGTTTTCAAGGTGCTTTCAGACTCTAATCTGGTAATTGTTGATTGGATAACCAGCGGGCGCCATGAAAGTGGAGAGAAGTGGGACTTTGAACTTTATAAGAGCATCAACCGCATATTCTTGGATGAGCAGCCCTTGTTTCTGGACACTGTAATATTCTTATTGTTTACAATCAATTTCATTCATATTGAGACATTTTTCCATGTCAATAACCCAATTTCGTATTGGATTGACAGATTGGAAAATCATTGCCAAATCATGCAATTCTATTACGCCATTAGTTAGTTTATCCATTTGCATTGTAATCTTCCAATTTCCTTCAAGTTTCTACTTATTACTGCGAGTTACAGATTAGTCTTTATATATTTACACACTGCCGCTTTATATCCGTTCAGACACCTCATCTCGGTTACTTGTTACAAAAGATTCTGATTGCTACTCTTTCCAATATGTTGTCACCAAATCATAAAATTTACATGGTTTTATGGATCCATCTGATGCCATTGACTTATAGAACTATATACAGAGTTGTTTTAGGTATTTGGACAAAGGAAACGAATGCATAAACATCTTTCCAATTTATCGATATAATAAAATCTGAGGACTTCCAAAGTATTTGACAAATTGTATTGTTTCTGACAATAATTTTAGTGTGTTTTAAAGATATTTATAAAATTTGAACTCGTGACTTATTTCTTGCTTCGGTATTGTTTCTGAAAATATTGCAGGTATTGCTGGAGCAAGGTAGCATCACAAATATCAAAGAACGCATGCAGGATTACCAAGTTTCTGCAATGATAATACTCATGGGGTATACAGTAAATCGTTTATAGAGTAAAACCTGTACTCTTTGCTTAATTATTCATTTCGAACTTTCCTTAATCTAATCAGTTGACAGGCCCTGAAAGATTCATGATATGTCCATATGTGCGTGTGATTTCTCTGTTCTAGGCCAAGGTTGAGGCAGATTCAGATTCAGATTCAAGAAAATGTCAAAAGGATGATGTCTGAGCAATTGCGAATGCATTTCACTGGCTTAAGTGGCCATGCAAAACTAAAATCTGATCACTACTTTATCAAACCACCATTTATTGCATCTAGCAGCAGTTTTGGCCCTAAGGTATGTCGATTCATCCTACCAAGACATGTTCGTTATCCTATGAATAACATTTCTATAGGCTGTCATTTCCTTGTTCTGCATTAATCTGCTAAACTTTGACAAGTTTTCTGCATACTCTTGGAATATCATTCATTTTGACACTAGGACGAGACCTCGAGGCATCCTCTTGCATATAATCTTGTTTAGTTACTTGAAAATTATTCGGTTGGGTGTGCAACAAGTTGTTTGTCAATTTGTGATATTGATTTTGATGGTAAAATGTTAGCGGTGAACATTCTTAAGCATTAGACTTCCCTTCCTCCATTTCATCTTTTCTTCTTGCTACTGGTTTTCTACCAAGTCTGTACTTATCTGTTGATGCAGGGAATAGGTGTTGTTGTTAGGATTGCTGCAATGACCACCGAATCAGTGTACAGATTCTTAAAAGAACAATTGTTAGGCATGGAAGCACTAATTGGGCTTCCACCTTACACTTGAAACATCAAGTAACCAATGTCTTATCCATGGCTGTTCTGTGCTGAAATTCAACTGTGTTTTTTTTTTATAATCTGTATTTTTCAATGATAATGAATTGGCCGGCTCAATCGTAAAAGTTTTGAATTAGCTAAATTTTTAGTGCGGTTTAAAATTTTTCAGTTTAGTTTACTTTAATAATTCGTATTGTTAAAAACATTGGTTAATTAATTAATTAGTTTTCTTAAATTAATCAATTTTTATAAATCAAAATTAATTAATTAATTTTTATTTAATAGAATTTTTCAATTAAATTTTAACTTTTTCGATGAATATATACTTATTATTTTAATAATATTTTAAACATTTCAATTTTATTCAATTTTTTATGTTTTGTACTAATTAAATTTTTAAACTTTTAAAATTTTTTTTTACCAATTTAGTTTTTAAAATATTAGTATTTTTTAATGTTGTCATTGCTCAATTTTGACAAATCTATAACTATTAAGAGGCCCAATTTTACTATGAAATGAACACCACATTAGGCCCATGGAGAAACAAGCCCATTGTTAGGTCAAGAACTCTTTCTTAAGTTTGAAATGGCTCTTTTATTGGTCTTTATACTAAAAATGGTTCATATGATTAATGAGTTTAGTCAATGTCTTGAGGTTGACTAATCTTTTTAGTCAACATAATTTAGTGTTTGTCAATTGCCTAACATAGTTTCTTCCAAATGTTCATATTGTCCTCTTACTTTGAAAGGAAAAGTATTCCTTTTCAACTAATTATCATATTGTCTAATCATTCACCTAACCTTAAGGACTTGCCTTACTAGTGTACTTGCCACTAATTTTAGTAATTGAAATCCTAAACCAATGTTTTCTCATTTATAAGATACACTTGATAGCTATTAATCTTTTGAAATAGTTTCTTTACTATTTAGGGGTAAAGATGCGTATTACTAAATCTTCCTAAGTGCCTATTTGGTTAAGCTTTTGGAGGGTGAAAAAATATTTTTTTTCATCGCAAAAATTATTTTTAAGAAAAATGAGTGTTTGATCGTAAAATCCAAAGTACTTTTTAAATAGAAATGGTTTTTTTAGAAGTTAAAATAAAGTTTTTTAAGAAGTTCAAATTTGGAGCTTTTCAAAAAAGTTCTACTGACAAAAGCTCTAATGATATAAGCCAATTCACACAGGCACTAAATCTTACATATCAGCAAAATTTTTACTGAGTTGTTTTGTTATTGTGCTTGATAGCTATTAATCAAGGACGACATGGGCATTGAAATAATATATTGGATATTTGCACTTTAAATTATTTAACAAAATAAAACTAAAAAAGTTGATTCAATTTTTAAATTTATAAAGTGCATATAACAATTAAATTATTCAATAAATTAATAAATTTAAACTAAAATTTTTGGTTAATTCAATTAATCACTAATTACTCAATTGGGTTGTTTACTTTAAATTATTTAACGAACCAGCGAATTAAAATTAAAAATAGTTTATTCAATTTGTAAATTTATAAAATACATATTATGATTAAATTGTTTAATAAATTAAACTATAAAAATAGTCAATTGAATCAATCACTAAAACTCATCAAATCTTCTGTTCCAACCTTATTCTACATTTTAACTAAATCTCATCCATATATTTATACGAAATTTACGTAAATATGTGAATGAGATTTAATAGAATATAATAAGAACATCATAATCGATACAAAAAATCTGATATGCTCTAAAGTGGCTTCGTAAAAGTCAAAGAATGCAAATGGGATCTTTATCTTTATGAAATTGAAGATTTTGGCTTTCTCCTCAAAGGACAGCTGAGGTAAGACACACCTCCCAAAATCTTCCCCAAAAAATTAAAAAAGCAGCAACGCTACAATTTGATGTTTTTTGAGAAACTCAATACGTATACAAATTGTAGACATGTTCTTGCTAGGTTTAGCAATCCGATGAATATGAATCATAAAAAATGGGGAGACAAAGGTTTTAATGTCCTGAAAAGTAAATTTTAATTAAAAAAAGGACCAAAAAATAATAATTAATGTATGAATGTACTTTGTATGGGACAGTTCTTTGGTGGTATGGCAAAAGCTTTAGAAATCGAGGCAGACCCACTTCCTAAATTTTAAAAGGGACAGACGTTTATTTTTGTACTACCCCATCTTCAATTAAAATAAATTATATTATGTATAATAATTAGAGATAGACAATTGAGCCAAAACTCCAGTATTTTAGATTAGACCTAAGCCTCAACAATCTAATTAAAAATGCATTTTTTTAAAAAAAATTTTAAAAAATTAATAAGGCGGACCATTGTCATTCTTGATAATAATTATTATCTAAATTTTAAACTTTTTTATTTTAATTTTATTTCTAATATCTTAAATATATATATAGAGATATAGATAAATAGATATATTAAGTAGTTTTTTGAAAAAATATTAATCTTTAAAATTTAGATTTTTTTTAATTTTAAGTTTTTTTAAATCACTTCTCTTATATTTTGGTTAAAATTTTATAACTAAATATAATGACCATCAACATCACAATTTTAGGATTCAATCAAACCCCTAAACTCTAATTAAATTTAAGTCAAATTAATAATTGATTATAATTATCTTACAATATTAATTTAAGTGGAATTTATTGATTAAGTTCAGGCTTAAAAGTTGAAACGAATTATCATATTAATGATATTTGATTAGTTCATATTGGATATTCATATCGTGTGTGTTTTATTATTATTTTTTAATTGAAGTTTAAAAGAAGATTTTTTGAAAAATTGAAAATTATAAAGAAATGTTTTGAGAATTTTAAAAATTAGAGATTTTTTTTAAAATTTTCTTAATCAAGAGTAGAAATTTATGTCTTTTATCCGAAAAAATACTTAATATATCATCATCACACTCAGTTGAATCTCGCATCAATACAAAGTCTGCGAAGGTCTGATAATATGCAGCCTTACCCTACAAAGTGAATTATTTTTATATAGAAACATTAATACATTTAAAGTAATTATTGATTAATGGTTATAAAAATAACTTTAAACACTATGGTTTTGACTATTTGGTAAATTAAAAAAGAATATAATGATATTCTACAATTTATTATAAAAGCTTTATAATAATTTAATATCAGAAATTAAAAACTAAAATCATTCACCACCATTAACAAACGAGGTGACCAAAATTAAAAAAGGAAATTAAAAAAAACCTAGAGAGAGAGTAATAGAATGGAAGAACTATAAGGGAGAGGCAATGGCGACAAAGGTACACATTGGTGGGCTGCCTTCCCGCCATTTACACCACTCCCCATCATACACATCACTACACTCTCTCTCTCTCCTGAATTTTCCGCTATTTTTTTCATTTTCCTGGAAAATTATTTTCTCGAGAAAAAATTTGTAGCAGTCAAAAGATTTTCCAATTTGAATGGGTGTTTTTATCTCCTCCTAGTCCTCTTATGACACACACATACATACATGCTCTATAAAACAAAACTCGTTCTTGTTCCTCTCTGTCTCTCTCTCTCTCTAAGGGGTGGCAACAATTCTGGAACCTCCTGAATTTAAATGGAGGAAGATAGACATTCCCTTGTATAAGCATCAAAAAGGCCTTGGAATCCCACAAGACACTGCTTTTTCTCTGTAGGGTTTCGTCAAAGTTCTTTCCTTTTGCTCATCAAAAAACCTTCCTTCTTGTAATAAGCCTGATATACATATCATACATCTCAAATTTTGAGCTTGTGAATTACAAATCCCACTAGAGAAACAGGGAAGTTGAAGAAAGATTGCAACTTTAGAAGAAGATGGGAAGGGAAAACAGATATAACAATCAATCATCAAAGGCCAGTAATGGAGATGATGAGTTGATGACGGACAAGAGCAGTACTGCTGCTACCAAGCCTGCATGGCTTGAGGGATTAATGGCAGAGACATTCTTTGGAGCTTGTGGGGTCCACGAGAATCGCAGGAAGAATGAAAAGAACGTATTTTGCTTGCTCTGTTGTCTTAGTATCTGCCCTCACTGTGTTCCTTCTCATCGCTCTCACCCTCTTCTCCAGGTTTAATTTTGCACTCTCCAGTTAGTTTCTTCACTGTGTTCCCTGATTATTTCTCCTTCTGGGATCTTTCTCCGACCTGTTTTTGCTTAATTCTGTGGTGGGTATGAGCTTTTTTCTTTGAATTTTACATCCCTAAAACAAAAAAACATCATCTTTTCTTCCGTTCTTTTACTTTTCAAAGGAAAACACTGTTGGAAAGCATCTTTCTTTGACTTCTTTTCCTCTTCCAATCAATTATTTCTATTTTGCACGGAGCATGATTAATTCCACCTCATGTTGGTCACACACAGTTTCGAGCCTTACAATTTCTCACCTTTAGCTCATCTTCCAAATTCCTGGAAAATATTACAGAATCTTCGCGTCCTGCCTATGTTTTATGTTAAGATTTCTTGGCTTGCCATTCGTCACAGTCCACGGTTTCAGTTGTTTATAGGTTTCATGGAATAACTTTTTTGTCTACTAGTGTTCCCTGCCCAGAATCTGTCCAATTTGCTGGATATTTGTCTTGAAGAGCTTCTCAAATTCTCCGTTCTGATATGAATTTAGCAAATCTTTTCTGATATGAATTAGGTGTTGTTTTTTTTCCCCCATGGTTCTTTCTCTCCAATTCTGAAATCTTAGTCCAAAAAAGTTCAAAATGCTTTTGTTGAATTCCTTATCAATTCCTTAGAAACTTCAACAATTGAAGAAAATTACATCCTGTGAATGCTCATGAAGAATGAGAATTCTTCAGTGACATTTGATTCACTCTTCTTCAAGGAACTTAATTAGATTTTTTTTATGGAATATAGTTAATGCATATGGAGTTCCATAAATGGATTATCGTGTCTCCCTTGACTCCTACTTTTTGGTTTTGGTTTGTTTCCCATATATAGAAGATCTCTTTCCTATCCATTTCCTCCTGCAAAGGTTCCTCACCTGTTGCTTTCAAAGAAAGCGAAAGTTTGACCACATATACTTTTTTTTTATCTCTCTTATCAAAAAGATCCAGTTTTTATATGGTTATCTGGCAAAAGCTTTCAACTTCATAGGAGCTCACAGTTCATTTATTTTCCTTGTCATGAGTGGTGGGTAGCCTAACTTTTTCACCTAAATTATGCCAAGCTTTCATGTTCAAAATCTTAACATCACTTTCATGATTTGATTACAATCATCTGCCTCTTAAAAAGTTTTCAGATTTTGATTAATCATCTATGTGTGTTCCAACTTCAAATTGTGGCTGTTTTTTTTTTCTATGCAAAATATCTTCTTTTTTCTTTTTTTTTCATCTGTTTCAACTTCAGGTTGAGGATGTGAACTGAATTAATTGAGGTTGTCTGTCCCCATTTGACAGGTGAGAAGATATGTTTACCATGACGTCGTTAGATTGGGAGATCTTGAGAAGCTTATTGACTGTTCTTACATTCAGGTATTTATTATTGTCCAACCTTTGTTGAAACCTGAAAAAGATGAAACATGTTAAGAATTACAATGATCATCTGATCACTTAGGTACAGATAATGAGATGGTCTTTTCTTCTTTTTTTTCTTTTATTTCTTGTAGCCCTACACTATAAACAGTGCCAAAGTTATATTCTTGAATCAAAGACCACAGTCAAGGTCCTGCAAGAGCTCTGCCAACATTTGCTTCACTTGTGACAGGATTCTTCAGGAGCCATTCCACTTCTGCTCTCTCTCTTGCAAGGTCCAATTTTAGCTTTTGTTTGATTGGTTATATACTGGATTTGAATCTGTATTTTGGTATACAGTATTTAGGGAGGTATAGCTAATAAAAGATCTTTTTTTCTGTATCTGATATGCCTGTCGAGTTGTGTTCCTATTCTTGTGATTTATCATTTCCAAGAATAATAAATTTCATACTTTGAGTGCCTTGTAAAAAACTAAGTCCTAAACATTTCTGACATTGTTATGAAACTGGAGCAACAAATGCAGGTTGATCACTTGGTAGATCAAGGGGAGGATCTGTCTTCAATAATATACCGAATCGACGAATCGGATTTCCCGTTTTCGCAATTCGAAGGATTGAGGATGGACAGCACAGAGATGATGGATGATGATGGTCAAATTACTCCTAGCTCAATTCTACAGGATCCATTGGAATTCAAAGGCCCTTCATGCTCTAACGAGACCATGGTGAATTCAGTGATCTCTCCAGAGCCAGAAGTGATGAACAAGAAGAAGAAAGGAAGTCGGTTTTTACCAGGATTTGTTCTCTCCTTGAGCAGCAGAAGAAAGAGTGCTCCTCACAGGGCTCCTCTTTCCTAATAATGCTTCTGAAAAAACCAAAAAAACACAACAAAATTAAGGTGGGATTAAGCCGGAATAACATGAAAACATCAATGGAGTTTGATTTGTATCAAGGCTGGTATTATTAGTAAGATGGTCTGCTCAGGAAAAAAAAAAAAAAAAAGGTCACATGTGAGTTCTATTTCTGAAATGCCAGTAGCTGCATGCACTATTCTATCTTTAGTTTTTTTTATTTTTTGTTCTCAATTTCACTATCGGAATTTGCATGGGGCACTTCCGTTACTGATTTTAGGCGGTTGTTGAGGTAAGTACAGAACAGTGTTTGAAATCTGGCTGCTCTTGCTTCCACCAATTTTGTACTCCATGTAACGGAAGATATTGCACGTAAATATACTATTATTATTTGCATTTTTTTTTTACTTTTGTTTCGTCTTAATTATATTTGGTAAAATAAACATACTCTTAATTTTTTTATCGAATGGAACGATGATTTCAAATTCATAATAAAAATAGATTAATTTTTTCAAAATTCGGTAAAATAAGAGGTTTAAGGTTTAATCGGTATTAGACTTTCTTGAAATCAGCTAAAGATTGAATAAAATTAAATAATTTAAAATATAATTAAAAGAGGTCATTCTTGTCTCCTAGGAGTGGTCGAGTTGGTAAAGTGAGAGGTATCAAGTCAAAAGGTCTTGTGTTCAAATCCTGTTTAAAAAAACAAAAAAAGTTCTTCTCGTTAATTAAAGAATTTAAAACTTAATTAAAAAATTATTAAATAAAAATTAATTGATTTATTTATACTATAAAAAAATTATTAATTTACAAAATTTGACTTATTAATTAATAAATTGATCTGTTTTTAACAATAAGAGTTATTAAAGTAAATTAAACCGAAAATTTGAAACTGAACTAAAAAATTAAACCAAGATTTTTATGGGTCGAATCAGTTGAATTTTTTAATTATTGGATTTGATTTTTTGTTTTAGTTTTTATATTTTAAAATTATTTTTCTTTAGTTAATATACAATTTATTATGTTGTATTTTATTGTTTTTGTTTAGAAGTATTGTTTTGTACAAATTTTGGGTTAGTGAGAAAACAGAAAAAATTAAAAATTAAAAAATAAAAGGAGGGAGACACATAAGGCAGAAAGGTAGGCTCCCAAGTTATGTTGTACTTGATCAAGTACTCCTGAGTTTAAGCAAAATGATACATTTTGGTATTAAAAGCTATGAGTGAGTAAGGAACCTATAGAACCAATGATTTTTGTTTTCCTATAAACATTGAAAATGACATGACAAAGGAGAAATAAGTTAAAAGAGAGGGAGAAAACTAATAGCATAGCATTGTTCAAGGGTAAAACATTAATATTTGGCAAGTACATGGGCAAAGATATTTTGTTCCTAACTTTGGTGTGCCCTCTGCTTCGTACATCCCAGTCGTTCAATTTTTGTAGGCTCCGTTGATTGAATGGATAGATTTTTATAGAATAGAATTGAAAGAGAACAATAGAAACAGGTGATCTAATCTCAATTTCTGAATTCGCACTTATTGTTTTACCTTAATTTAGATATAATTAATAACTTTTTATGAAAATATTATTAAATTGTGATATTAAAGTTAAATATATTAACAATAAAAAAGGCAAAAGATAAGTAATTCTTTTATAGTTTAAAATTTAAAAAAAAAGCTCATAAACTTTAAAATTATCCCGAAATTTTACTAATTATTTATTTTTTTAAAATCTCATAAATTTTAGTTAAAAAATAACAATGAAATACATCAAACATAGAGGAATCAAATATCACTAATATGGTAACTCAATTCAACTCTTAAATTTGACATTAATCAATTAAACTATACTTAAATTAATAATTTAAGATAATTATTAAAAAATTATTTTATGTTATATTTAATTAGTTTGTTTTGACTTCAAAACAACAACAATAATAACAATCTAGTAAAAATTTCACTTAAACGCAGAATAAGTTCAATAGTACATAATCTTACCCTTAATTAGTAAATAGGTTGTTTCTAAATGATCCACATAAACATATATAATAAACTAATAAAGTTACACTTAATCATCAATTAAGTAGTATTTAATTAATACAAATGTAAAATTCATGTCATATGTATTTCGTCATTTTTTAATAAAAATGTATATTTCAGATTTTTATTAAAAATATAAAAATAGAAGGAATTTTTTTCAAAATTTTAAAAATTATAATTTTAAAAAGTTTTGAAAGAAATATACTTATTTTTCCCTTTAAAATTTAAAAAGGTTTTTTTAATATTATTTTTTTAATTTTTTGCTACAAATATGACAATGATTTACTCATCGTCATCATCGTCACATTCAGTTGAATTCTGCAACAACGCGAAATTTAGAAAGGTCTAATAATACACAACTTTATTATTATATAATATAAAGATTATTTTCGATAGACCCACTTATAAATGTAAAAAAAATTTAAAAAATAGCTAGGTACATTAAAAAGTAAATAAATGACAGTGATTTACTGTTTGGTAGAAAAATTGACGAGCAAGTGTTGGTTTGTTGTTTAGTGGTTCTTGGGAGACAGAGTTAGTACAATAGAGTACTAGAGGTTTTAATGTTGGGGTGTGACTTATGAGGTATTGCACATTAGGGACAGAAAAAGCAGGTGGTCGTGCTTGAGAGGCATTGTGAATTTCGGAGTTTCCACCTGACACAACAATGTGCCTGCCTCCACACATTCATCCCCACCAACCAGTCAACCACCGTCACCTCCACCGTCTCTGCCGCCGCTCCTACTTCCATCTTCCCAAAAGTCATCAATACAACTCGTACAATCACTTTGGACCCCCTCTGTACTTATCGTTTTAATTGTTACATTAAACAGTCTGTTATTTATTTTTATTAGAAAGGTTAATTGTAAAAAAAAATTAATCAATTTTATAATATTGGTATTTTATACACTATTTTATAATTTTAGCAAAAATACTTTGTTAGATTAGTATTTTTTATTTTATAATTAATTTAATTTAATATCAAGTTATTTTTACATTTTAATTTTTTTAAAAGTTCGGTAAAATTAAGTAAAATTTGAGATTTTTTTAACTAAATTAACCATTTTTATAACCATAAATTTATAATATTTATCTTCCGAGTTTGTATCAATTCTTTCGTTATATTTTTTTATGAGTGGTTATTGTTTTAATAGGTTTGAATTTACAATCTCTTAGAATTGGAAGGTTGCTTAGAATAGTTTGTTCTATTAATTGACAGAACAGATATTCTATTTTGGTTAATCAATTCTTACTTTATTTTATTAAATCTCATCCACATATTTATATAAAGTTTACATAAATGTATGAACAAAATTAAGTGACACATGGATGGAATATCCTAACAAAAGAGGGTGCTCCAATACATTAATTGGACAAACCCTAAGATAAAAGTACACTTATTTTGGCCCCTTTGTGTACTTCTTGTTCTATTTGTTTCAACATAGCATATGAGCTACCTATTTCTTTGAAGTGCATTGAAATAAATATTTTTTTTAGAACGGAGAAATTCACATTCGTAATCTTTTAGATGCGTGTTGGGTAAATTTTTGAATTAACGCAATAGCCTACAAATCATATTAATCGGGTATTCCGCACTAGGCAAGCCTTGTATGACAAGCTCGATCGAGAGAGTATAAGGGGATTCGAACACATAACTTTTTGACCCTATACCTCCCTCTCCACCAACTCGACTACTCCTTAGAGGGTTATTGAAATAAATATGCTCCTACTTACATCTATATGTGGTTAATATTTAACATACTCTCTAAAATTTTAAAATATCAATAATTCTCCTATAATTTTGATTTTATTACCCTCACTCCTATCATAAATTTTTGTTAAACTTTAATTGTGAACTCTAACATATCGTGACGTCATTTTGAAATTTTAAAATATATTTTGTAATAAAAATTAACGATAGAGAGAAAAGGTGTTATACAATTAAAAATATACGAAATTTATTAATAATTTTTAAATATTAAGAATACATTGGTAATATGTAAAATTAAATTAATGTAATAAATTTTATTATTTGTATTTAAGATTTGATAACGTCCTACTTTCAACTCGAATTTTGGGTAGCTTAGTAATATCATAGTCATCTAGCAGGTGGGGCTCACTTAGCACTTAACCTACAAGTCTCATTCTTACATTATTTTTTTGAGATTCGAACTTGTGACAAAGGACAAACTCAAGCTACAACCTGCCTTTTCCATTGATTCCAATCCATCAAAACATCATAATTCACATAACCTACATAACAAGTCACTCTTTAACGTCAAACACATCTTTCATTAATCTTCTAAGACATAACACACCCATTTCATTCAAAACACATGTTCATGCAATTCATGCATGTCATACCATAATTCATGCATGAAGCTATCATTTAAGAACATAAAAGAGCATAAAAACA
>JAOTAY010000003.1:30236148-30250081 GCA_025629805.1 Erythroxylum baracoense | reverse complement strand
ATTAACATTATTTAACGATTTCAATTTTTATTCAGTTTGTAGGGATATAATTAGAAACACAAGTTAAAATTAAATTATATTCTATGAAATATTGTTACATACTAAACACTATAATAAGAATTCACCCTACTTTTCTATTAGAATTCTTATAAGTATCAAAACATGTAAATATCTTTACTTTCCATATATTTATTTTCCAAATAATCAGATTCTAAATTCATTTACTTTCCCGCCAACTAAATAGGACCTCAGTCTTATTTGAGTTAACACAAATTTAAGATTTACTTTATTTATCGAAAATTTTAAAATTTAATTAAAAATAATTGTTAAATAAAAATTAATTAATTAATTTAATTTACTGAAATTGACTAATTTGTCAAAATTAATCAATTAATTAAAAAATTAATCAAATTTTAACAACAAAGGTTATTAAAATAAATCGAATTGAAAATTTTAAAATTGAATGAAAAATTAGACAATTCAAGATTTTCATAATTAAATCAACCGAACTGATTTAATTTTTTAATCCCTAAAATAGTCCATAGCATTGTTATGAAGATGATAATTGTCCTACGTTGGATTTTGAGTTGTTCGATTTGAATACTAAAAAGGACAAAGCTCTTCGAACAGAGTTCATAACAAATCTTGCACTAACATCTGTACCTGTTACATCTGATAAAGAATGTCCCTGTGAGCATTTTGATATTTCTAAATAAACTTTTAACGAACAATCTTCCCAACTCTCTGAATCATCTTCTGATAAGTCTGAACAATTAGCTGACCTATCTGATTTAACTTAGATCGTGATGCCCATGTTTGAATCTACTGAAGTTGAGCTAGCAATAAGTGAAGCTGAGTCGATGGGAGCTAATAATTTAAATGAACTTAAATCAAATTAAAACTATTTTTTAGAAGTTATAGATTGGAAATGACTCAATTCAGTGTCAAATCCAATGAGGTGTTTGGCAAACTAATTATGAGCTGTTTTTTAATTTATTGATTAAAAGTTAACTTTTTTATCATCTTAAAAAACTATTAGTATATTTAGTGAATAACTTATTGATTAGATCAACAAACTGATTTCTAAAAATTTCATAAGAAAAGCTTTTGAAGTCAACAATTTGCCTAATGACAGTATTGCTCTTCACTTTACTCTCTATTTTTGTTTTGTGTGTTTTTAAAGTTAGTTTTTTATCGTACAATTATGTCGTAAAGTTTGGAAGAGTATAATAAAGAAGTTAATTAAACTTTTAATCTTTATTTAATTTTATAATATTAGTTTACATTTAAAAATACCATAATATTAATTTTTTGAATATAAAGAGTCACATCAAATAAATATTTTTATTGTATAACTATTATATATATCGTATCTTTGTCATACTATAATTATAGATATTTTTAATTTATTAAATAATAAAATTCATATATATTATATGAAAAATACTAATATGATGTAACTCGTTGCATCATTCATATTAATAAATAATTTAACATTGGATTATTATTATTATTATTATTATTATTATTATTATTATTAATGTTTTTTATTAAAGTTATAAACTTAATTTTTGTAAAATTAAATATCTAAATCTAAATTCTTATAAGAATATTGAATGAAATACTAAGAAATATAATATTTATACCTTTATAATTTTTAAAAAAATCATGTCATCATAAGTCATTTTACACATCAACAGTTAATACTAAATAACTAATTTTACTAAACATCTTTAACAAACAACTGATGTTATCTGCTGGTCAAATCATCTGATATAATCAGCTAACAGCTAATGCAATTCACTGTTTATCAAACAAGGCCTAAGTTTGATCACGTTTTAAAGCACAATTATGATGAATTAACCTCAACCGTTGAGAGTTCGGTGTGAAGATCATCATATGCTTCCTCACTTATTCAACCATTGGGCTATAGGCTGGCCTGGCCCTTTTCAGCGCATTGACATTTCTAACAAACTACAAGTTAAACCTATCTTCTTCTTATTTTTTTAAGGTGCAATAATGTAAGGACATGGTAAGGGTTTTGATGACTAATTTTCTTCAAAATGTAGCCTTATTACACTAGCAATGTAATTAGGGGTGTCTATTTTAAAAATATATATACATATAGATAGGGATGTCATATACACCTCAATTTGAGCCAAAATTAATATATTCAAATTTCAGGTCAAATTTAGACTCGGACTCAACGGTCTGATTTATCATGAATTTCAAATTTGTCATAAATAACATTATTTTGAATAAAATATTCTTGTTTTTAATTAAATGTAATTTGAATAGGGATGACAAACTAATTTGACTTACCTTAAGTTGATCAAAATTTGATTTACATTAAAATTGAGAAAGTGGACCAAATTGAGTTATTTTGAGGAGAATCGTTTGTTTAATTTAATTAATATTCCTAAGTTCTCGTAGGATTGCTTCACGTTCATTACACACTCGGATAGGATTCATCACTTCCAAATAGAAAAAAAAAACGTGCGAAATTATATATATATATTTAATGCATCTTTGATAAAGGAGTCCGTTCTAATCGTCGACCTGTGATCCACGTGACAGTCCTCTCAGTTCACGCGGTGGGTAGAGTTCGTGAGAACCTTCTCACATGTTTCGTGACCTGTTTTTCCATTTGGCCACCGAGTAATTAGGAATGCAGAACATGATAGAAGACGAGGAGAAAAGCGTGTGTGAATACTAAAAAAGACAAAGCTTTTCAAATAGAGTTCATAACAACTCTTGCACCAACGCCTGTACTTGTTATAAAGAATGTCCCTATGAGCATTTTGATATTTCTGAATAAACTTTTAATGAACAATCTTTCCAACTATCCGAATCATCTTCTGATAAGTCTGAACAATTAGCTGATCTATCTGATTTAACTTAGATCGTGATGACCATGTTTGAATTTACTGAAGTTGAGCTAGCAATAAGTGAAACTGAGTCAATAGGAGTTTATAATTTAAATGAACTTAAATTAAATTAAAACTATTTTTTAGAAGTTGGATTGGAAATGACTCAATTCATTGTCACGTCTAAGGAGGTGTTTGACAAACAACTTATAAGTTGTTTTTTAATTTATTGATTAAAAGTTAGCTTTTTGACCATCTTAAATAGCTATTGATGTGTTTGGTGAATGACTTACTGATTAGACCAATAAACTGATTTCTAAAAGTTCCATAAGATGAGCTTTTGGAGTCAACTATTTGCCTAATGACAGTATTGCCTTTCACTTTACTCTCTATTTTTATTTTGTGTGTTTTTTAAGTTGGCTTTTTTATTGTACAATTATGTCGTGAAGTTTAGAAGAATATAATAAAGGGGTTAATTAAACTTTTAAATCTTTATTTAATTTTATAATATTAGTTTAGATTTAAAAATACCATAATATTAAGTTTTTGAATATATAGAGTCACATCAAATAAATATTTTTAGTATATAACTATTATATATCATATCTTTATCATACTATAATTATAAATATTTTTAATTTATTAAATAATAAAATTCATACATATTATACGAAAAATACTAATATGATATAACTCGCTGCAATATTAATGTTAATAAAGAATTTAACGTTGGATGATGACGATGATGATTATTATTATTATTATATTGTTTTTTATTAAAGTTATAAACTTAATTTTTGTAAAATCAAATATCTAAATTTAAATTCTTATAAGAATATTAACGAAATACTAAGGAATATAATATTTACACCCTTATAATTTTTTTAAAATCATGTCGTTATAAGTTATTTTACACATCAACAGTTAATACTAAATAGGTAATTTTACCAAATATTTTTAATAAACAGCTGATGTAATCCGCTTATCAAATCAGCTGATATAATCAACTAACAGCTAATACAATTTGCTGTTTATCAAATAGGCCCTAAGTTTGATCACATTTTTTAGCACGATTAAGTACCATTAACATATTTTAAGTGTTTGCAGCGAAACGTGTCATCCTAAATCAGACACTAATCACACTTTCACACTTTCATTATTAAAATTACTTCCTAAAGCATCTTTTCATAATTAACTTTATGATGTTTGATGAGATTAGATCTGTATTATAGGCTTTGGCTCTTAATTGTGATTCTCCTCCATTATTTAGGCAAAGCAAACTTCTAACTTTCTGTATTTGAGCTTTAACAAAGAGAAGATAAAACAAGAGAGAGAGAGAGCTAGTGGCCTGACCACTACCTAGAAAAGGTCCAAGTTTAAAATATTATGAATAGAATAAATTTTAAAAATTAAATTTGAATATTTAAAATTAATTAAACATATTTTAATAAGTTGAATTTAATTAAGAAATTTCTTTTTTAGCGAATTGACATTTCATCAACTTCTCTCACCTGCCGCATCTAACCCAACAACAAAGCAAGAAGTTCCCGTCACTTCAATCTCACTCCGGTCCGCCACTCTGTTTCCCTTCAGACAACCGAAGGCTTCATATCACGTAACCTCAACTAATCTTTATCTACTCCAATTTACTTCACTATCCTTTCCCCTTGTACTGCTCGAAAGTACTCACAAAGTTCAATTAAAAATTAAAAAAAACAATTTCTTTTTTTTAAATTACTTAGATACCTAATTTTGAAAATATAAATAAATCCACTTCACACGAAAAGCAGAAGTTTCCTTTTTGTTCTTGGATCTTTTATTCTTGTTCGTACGTAGTGTAGACAAAGTCATAGTTCCACTAAAACAGGGAGCGGTTGAGTTGATTGGAGTGGAATTGGACTCACTCAGCCCATGGTTTCCTAGAATTGGTCAATTCGAATGAATCGGCAAAAAGTTCAATTAAGTAAAACTTTGCCTCGTCTATTTTTTTAATTCAAAATTTAATAAATTTTATTATTAAGAATCGATTAATTAATTTTTATAATATAATAATTTCTTATAAATTAAAATAAATAAATTATTTTTCATTTAACAATCTATTTTTAATTAAACTTCCAATTTTTCGATAAATAAAGACAATCTATTTCGATCATGTCTCAAATTCTTTAAATTTTTTAAATCTTTAGCATCTTTTATGACAATCTAATAACGATTGAACTTTTTAAATCTTAAACATTTTGTTTTACCTGTTTAACTTTTAGTTCAATTTTTAAAACATTGGTCTCATTTTATTATATTAGATTTTGAAAGTAAGTTTATTTTAATAATAATTTTCAATATAAAATTAATTTAATTTTATGATATTATTTTAATAAAAATAAAAATAAAAATAGATTGCGTATATTGATAACCCTCTTTTGATTATCGCAAAATAGAGAACTTTGTCACTTTTGACTAAAATATAACTACCATAATAATATCATTGGATTTTTCTTTAAAATAATTTTTATTATATTTGTTAAATGTGAGGAGTTGGAATGTAAGTATCACTTAAAATTGAAATTTTCATTTGATTTTTTATATAATTTATTTAGAATATATAAACTAAGGTTTATTTGTAATTTCAAAAGTTTATTTAAAGTTTGTAATTATGTTGTTAAAACAAAATAAAATAAAAAATTGAAGAAAAAGGAGCTAGTAGTACAACTACAAAACCACCACCAAACTCTCCAAGTACAGAGGGGCAGTTTCGTCCATTTAAACGACAAAAGTCCTAACGTAAGACTAAATATATTAACCGCCAGCCTTTGTATTGAGAAGTTACTGTCCCAGCCGTGTCTTCCTCTCAAGCCTCTCGCTTTCTCTCTCTCTCTCTCTTTCTCCGCCTCGAAACCTTTTTCTGTTTTCTTCTTCTTGTTTCTGTTTCTTCAGGTTCTGTTCTCTGTGTGCTCGGTGCTCTTAACAATGGTGCCGAGCATGAGAGACCTGCAGATGATCCAGGCTTCCGCCGGCCGGAGATCTTCCGACGAAATGGAGGACGTCAGGCTCCTTGACTCTTGCGAAAACGACGACAATTCGCATGTGATTGCGGTTGGTGATGATGAAGAAGGCGTTAGGAGAGTTCAAGTCAGAGTTACGGGGATGACCTGCGCAGCATGCTCTAATTCTGTTGAATCAGCTCTCAAGAGCGTTCATGGGGTTTTTAGAGCTTCTGTAGCTTTGCTTCAGAACAAGGCTGATGTTGTCTTTGACCCCATTCTCGTCAAGGTTGGTTCTCACCTTTGATTTTTAGATTTTGAATGAAGAATTTGAATTTTAGTGTTTTAATTCGGAATTTGGAATCCTGCTGTTTGATTTTCTTTAGCCAATCCAATATTAATTTGAATTTTCATATTCTGTTATTCATATTTAGGCGTTATGTTGTTCTGGTCTTGTCATTAATGTATGTTTAAATCTGGAAATATGGCAATAAGTTGGGAGTCCTCGTAAGTTATATGCAATTTTCAGTTAATTGCATGAGATGCTTTCTCGCACGGTTTACTGATGTTGACTTGCGTGTTGCATGATCTTAGTCTTTTATGGATGTCTCTCAATTCAGGATGATGACATCAAGAATGCAATTGAGGATGCAGGCTTTGAAGCCGAGATCCTAAATGAACCTGTCATTAGCAAGGCGAAACAAAATAAAAGCCTCATGGGGCAGTTTAGAATAGGAGGTATGACCTGTGCTGCTTGTGTAAACTCCGTCGAAGGAATTTTGACAAATCTTCCTGGTGTGAAAAGGGCAGTGGTAGCCTTGGCTACTTCCTTGGGGGAAGTTGAGTATGATCCGACTATAATCAGTAAAGATGATATAGTGACTGCTATAGAAGATGCTGGATTCGAAGGTTCTCTTGTACAAAGCAGTCAGCAGGACAAAATCATCTTAGGAGTTGATGGGGTGTTCACGGAGATGGATGCGCAGCTTTTGGAAGGAATACTTGTCACATTGAAAGGGGTACGGCAGTTTCGTTTCAATATCATATCCAAAGAACTTGAAGCTCTTTTTGATCCTGAAGTTGTCAGTTCTAGGTCCTTGGTTGATGGGATTGAAGGAGGAAGCAATGGGAAGTTTAAGTTACATGTTATGAACCCTTTTACCAGAATGACCTCAAAGGATGTTGAAGAGTCCTCCAGTATGTTTAGGCTTTTTGTCTCCAGTTTGCTTCTCAGTGTGAGTATCTGCCTTAAAGCTTTTATGATACACATCATATTTACTTCCTTTCTTCCTTGTAACCTGGCCATTTGATGACTGCATTCTTATTGCAGATTCCTATCTTTTTCATACGAGTGGTATGTCCTCGCATACCGATCTTGTATTCACTACTTCTGTGGCGATGTGGACCCTTCCTAATGGGGGATTGGTTGAAGTGGTTATTGGTTAGTGTGGTTCAATTTGTCATTGGAAAGCGCTTTTACGTTGCAGCTGGCAGAGCCCTTCGAAATGGTTCAACCAACATGGATGTTTTAGTGGCATTAGGAACAACAGCATCTTACTTCTACTCGGTTTGTGCGTTACTATATGGTGCAGCCACTGGCTTTTGGTCTCCAACTTACTTTGAGACAAGTTCTATGCTGATAACATTTGTGCTGTTGGGGAAGTATTTAGAGTGCCTTGCCAAGGGAAAAACATCAGATGCAATCAAGAAATTGGTAGAGCTTGCACCAGCAACGGCACTGCTAGTTGTCAAAGACGAAGGTACTTGGCTTCCATTTAGTATCTGTATTTTACATTTTGCCGTAAGTTTAGCTTGACCCGAAGGGATCTTGTTCTAAAATTTTAGAAGGAATCCTTTAATGGATACTTTAATATGGGATAACTGATAAAATTATAGTATAGAGTTTAATTTTTGTCAATGAAAAACATTGAAGCGGTATTTACTTTTTTGATCTTGTAGATGGCATCTGTGTTGGAGAAAAGGAAATAGATGCCTTACTGATTCAGCCTGGTGACACGTTAAAAGTTCTTCCTGGTGCAAAAGTTCCTGCTGATGGTTTAGTGGTTTGGGGTTCAAGTTATGTCAATGAGAGTATGGTAACTGGTGAATCTGTGCCTGTTTCGAAAGAGGTTAACTCCTCAGTTATTGGAGGTACAATAAATTTACATGGTGCACTTCATATACAAGTCACCAACGTAGGAGCTGATGCTGTTTTGAGCCAGATAATTAGTTTGGTTGAAACAGCCCAAATGTCCAAAGCTCCAATCCAGAAATTTGCAGATTTTGTAAGTGTTGCTTGCATTCTTTTTTTTTTCTTTATTTGTTCTTCATATGTAAAATCTACTTTCTCATGTCCCATTATATTCCTCCTCCAATGAGGAATACCTTATTGGTTTGTGCAAATTAACGTATGTACATTTGCTGCCATTCTTATGTTAAATACTTTTTGGCTTGCAGGTTGCTAGCATTTTTGTTCCTACGGTTGTTACTTTGGCTCTGTTAACATTATTTGCTTGGTAAGTCCTTGGAGGATTGTTTTGCTGGCTATGTGATCCATAAATTGACTTGGCTGTCCAAGTCTGGACCCTGCTTTTTATCACAATTTTCAACTTGTAGGTATCTTGCTGGAGCTGCGGGGGCATACCCAGAATCATGGCTTCCAGACAATGGAAATTATTTTGTCTTTGCCCTCATGTTTTCAATCTCTGTTGTGGTAATTGCTTGTCCATGTGCTCTTGGATTGGCAACACCGACTGCCGTCATGGTGGCAACTGGGGTTGGTGCCAACAATGGGGTGCTCATAAAGGGAGGGGATGCTTTGGAAAGGGCTCAGAAGATTAAGTATGTCATATTTGATAAAACAGGCACCTTAACCCAAGGAAAAGCCAGTGTCACTACAGCAAAAGTATTCAACGGTATGGATCGTGGAGAATTCCTCAGATGGGTGGCTTCCACAGAGGTGATTTTCTGGTACTTATTAGTTGTGACTGCATTTTGGAATTTTATTGTTTGATGACCGTTCTTTCTTTCCTTTTTCTTTTTCATATAAGCATGCACATACAGACCTGTGCACGCATCTTTGGTGGATATGGAGCTTATTTATCTGTCTTATTTATCACTCAAAGAAACAGTCCTTATGGTTTCGGCAATTCAGTTTAGCTGTATGGCACATATACAGAAGTTTCCTCAAGTTCATAATGTCAGGATTAAACGTCATAAACTCTCATAAGATGGATCTACAGAGGAAATAAGGGAAAAACCTTTATATGTTGGCATGCCATGCCATGTAAATTGGCAACTTTAGGGGATTTCTAGTGCTGTATCTCTCTCATTGATAATTGTTATTGTTAATAATAGAACAATTTTACTGATTTCCCATCTGTTTTAACATGGCTCAGGCTAGCAGTGAGCATCCATTGGCAAAAGCAATAGTGGAGTATGCACGCCATTTCCATTTCTTTGATGAATCTTCTCCAACTTATGGTGGCCAAAGCAACAGTAAAGAATCCACAACCTCTAGGTGGCTTCTTGATGTCTCTGAGTTTTTGGCCCTTCCTGGAAGAGGCGTGAAGTGCTTCATAGATGGAAAACAAGTTCTGGTGAGTTTTTTATCTATTAGGTTTTTTAAGCTTAACAAGAAAATTTTCCATGATTCCGGGTTGTCATAGCTTCCACTGTGTCTTGAGCAGGTTGGGAATCGAAAACTAATGACTGAAAGTGGAATTCCCATTCCAACTTCTGTAGAAAATTTTGTGGTTGAACTCGAAGAAAGTGCAAAAACAGGAATTCTTGTTTCATTTAATGACAGCTTAGTTGGTGTTTTAGGGGTTGCAGACCCACTAAAGCGAGAAGCTTCTGTAGTCGTAGAAGGCCTTTACAAAATGGGTGTCAAACCAGTTATGGTGACAGGAGATAATTGGAGGACTGCTCAAGCTGTTGCCAAGGAGGTTTGTATGCGATTACGTGGACTTTTTGCTGTATATCAATTGATTGAATACTGTTCTTCCATTGCTGGTAAGCCTTACACTATGAAATGATGTATCTCTTAACTGGCTACCATATTTATGCCGTTTGCCTCGTTTCTTTCTCTATGATGAGTGGTAGTCATTTGCTCTAAATGGTTGGTAATTTGGTATATCACCTGGCAGACTGATCTGATTCTTCCTGATTAAACAAATTGAAGTTGAATTCTGGACTACTATGGCTAATTTCTAGTCCTAAATATATTTGGTTTAAATTTTTGTGCTAAGGAGACTTATTTAGTACACGTTGTGTATGCAGGTTGGCATACAAGATGTTAAAGCCGAAGTTATGCCGGCAGGGAAAGCTGATGTCATCCGTTCATTTCAAAAAGACGGAAGCACGGTTGCGATGGTGGGGGATGGTATCAATGATTCACCTGCTCTAGCAGCTGCAGACGTTGGTATTGCAATTGGTGCAGGAACCGACATTGCTATAGAAGCTGCCGACTACGTTTTGATGAGGAATAATTTAGAGGATGTAATCACAGCCATTGATCTCTCAAGGAAAACCTTTGCTCGCATCCGTTGGAATTATATTTTCGCTATGGCTTATAATGTTGTTGCCATACCTGTTGCTGCTGGCGTTCTTTATCCTTCACTAGGGATTATGTTGCCACCATGGGTAGCTGGTGCATGCATGGCCCTCTCATCTGTAAGTGTTGTATGTTCTTCGTTACTTCTTAGAAGATATAAACGACCCAGGCTTACCACAATACTGGAAATAACTGTAGAGTAAAGCAAAAAAAAAAAAAAAAAACTTAAGATGACAGGAAAAAGAAAAGAAGAAAACAAAAGGTATTTAGGCATCATCTTTTCAGGAAGAGAATTGGAAGATGGTGATAAATTTAGTTGTGGGATGTTGGCTTTGTACAGCAGCCGTGTAGGATTCTGTCAACACCATCTGATTGTAAATGCTGCTTTTGTATAATATCCTTTGAATTTTTGGCCGCCTTCTTGTTCTCGTCTTCCATTTAAGAAATGAATATCAAAGATTCAGTATTTCTCATCTCTTACTATTCAAGATTTCATGTTTCGCTCGCCAAAGCTTTGACCTTGACAAGTAGAAGAAAGATCATGTGTTTTTGTTTCCTATTATGTCTCTGAAGAGTGGAGCTGCTGCTCTCTCTATGACATGTACCGATCCAGATTCATGTTTTAAGAATTCTTTCATCACAATTTAGAAAAAAGAAAAGGGAAACTTGTATCGTTCACGTAACCAAGAGATTGCGACTGATCAGAAACCAAAGCTGACTTAGACAAGGAAAGCTTATTCAGACATAAAATAAAAAGAAAAGGAAATAAAGGGTCACTTTGTCGGAGACCCCTAATGGTTTAAAGTAATTAGTGACTTTTACATTTAAAAAAAAATTCATCTCTCGAGAAGTGATACATAACATAATAAGATACATAATGGTAGAAGGAAATCTCACATCTTGAAGAACTCATCTCAGAAACTCCCGATCAATACGATCATAAGCTTTTTTCAAATCAATTTTCATCATCAAGCCACCACTTTTCCTTTTCTTTGAGAGAAAGAGTGAATAGTCTCTTGAACAAGAATAATATTATCTGAAATACCTTTGCACGGAATAAAATTACTCCGAGTAGGAGCTATAGACTGTTGGAGTCAAGGCCGGAGGCGATTCACAATGATCGTGGATATAAGCTTTACCAAGATATTACGGAGAGAAATTGGACGAAACTGAGCAGCCGTTTCTGGATGATTAACTTTAGGGATGAGGCAAACCATCACACAACTTAGAGTATCATCAAAACTCCCCTTTGTAAACGCATATTGGACAAAAGAAACCAAAGAATTCCCCACAATGGGCTAATTAGCCTGATAGAAGCTTGCCTGAAAACCATCTGAGCTTGGGGATTTGAAGAGGGCCGTCTGTTTCAAAGCTGCAAGGACCTCATCAACTTGTGGAATATGAACAATATCCAAAAGAAAACTCTCCTCGATTGACGGTGAACGCCTCGGACAAGCCTATCAAAAATCTAGCTGCAAAGGCTCTGCCAAATAAACTTGATAAAAATGATGAAAAACAATCTCTCGAATTTGTACTTCGTCCCAAATCCAATTATCAGCTCCATCCTTAATCATATGAATCTTATTCCTGTTCCTTTTTAGTAAAGTAGTGGTATGGAAGAAGCGTGTGTTACGATCACCAAGCTAAATCCAATTCTCTCTTGATTTTTGAAACCACAACGATTCCTCTTGATTAAGGACCTCATTATACTCAACACACAACTTTTTTTCCTAGGCATAAAGAAACAGATTGGGAGTACATTCTAACGCCCTCTGAGTGACACCTAGTCGAGCTAAGAGAACACGTTTCCATTTAAAAATATTCCCAAAAGTTTATGAATTCCAATGCTGGAGAATAAGTTGGACATTATGATGATTAGAGTGAAGCCCAATATCATTATTCTAATTATCACGGAGGACTTGAGAAAAAGAAGAATGAGTTTGCCATGCAGCTTCAAAATGAAAGGGCCTGGCATAACGATTAGCAGCAACCCTTTTCTCAAACGAAACCAAAAATGGGCAATGATCCCATGAGCATGAGATAAGTTACGCACAAAAGTCTCAGGAAAAGAATGTCTCCATTCCACACTACACAAGGCTCAGTCTAATTTCTTCTGAATAAGCCCGGAGACAAATTGCCTATTAGATCAAGCAAAACAACAACCTTTGGCATCAAGATCAATAAGTTTTCGAATAGCAACAACCTTATGAAATTCCTTAATACGCCATAAAGGTTCCGGATTACCACCCTGCTTTTCCTCACGCGACAAAATCTGATTAAAATCTCCAATAATAAGCTAAGGTAGTCCATCAAAATCCCAAAACTCTTGCAAGTAATCCCAAAAGAACTGTCGATTAACCGCCGTAGGACTTACATACACTGCCATGAGTCCCCATGTAACTTTGTTAGGTGACGTAATAATAATAGACAAGAATTGACCACCCATTTCAAACACCAGAATGTTGCCAATAGATTTTTTCCAAAGCACTCAAATACCACCAGAGAAACCCACTGCATCCACTTTAATATGCCCATCAAATCTCAAACTACGAATGACCTTATCTGTTGTTCCTTCACTGATCCGAGGCTTTGCGATAATAAGAATTTCTACTTTATGGCTTCTAACAAACTCCTTGATATTCCTTTTACAAACGATGCTAGTAGCTCTCCTCATGTTCCAGAAAAGAATTGTCATAACTCATAAACAATAGAGAAACAAAAAGACAAGGCAGTTTAATCATGCATCTACTCATCCTTGTCCCCCATCTTCTTGCTCTTCACTAGTAATGGATGCCATGTCATCTCCAAAATCATCTTTATGATCCTCCTGATCAATAAAAGTGTTATCACTAGAACCATCCAAGTTTCCTACGACATGTGAAGGAGGTTGAACCGGCGGAAGAATATTGGGTCTATTGTTCTCTTCATTTCGATCATGAGTTTGAATTGGATTGGACACCTCTATAGGGCTCCGTTGTAAAATATCAAAATTAGGACTATTTGATAGGTTAATAATTGTCTGTGCTAAAGTGGAAGAGGTAGACCCATTCTTGGAAGGTTCAATTAGAGAATCTAAAAGTTGAGCATCAAAAACCACATCAACAGAAGAGCCCACTTTAAAATGAAAGTCAGGTGGTGGTTCCATAAACTTTGTAGACAGAAAGATATCCACTTTCCCTTTAGTTGAGGCTTTTAATTTTTCCTTTTTCCTGTTACCTTTTAAAACCATTACCATTACCATTACTAGATCTGGGAGAGGAAATTTGAATGCCAGGAGAAAATTTAGGATGCCAAACCTATGTTTCTGCAAAATTAATTGTTTGTTGACTACCAACAACATTCCTAGATTGACGTTGTTTGTCTCTAGCTTGATTCTCGATGTCAAACTTATTTGCTAACGTGGAAAATCTATTCCCCTAGTTTTCTCGAGTATTAATCCCCACAGAATTCTTTCCTTTGTTAGCTCCACTTGTCGACGACCGCTGAAAACGGTGTTGGACCAACATCCAAGGTCTAAAGGAACTCTCATCAGG
>JAOTAY010000003.1:30218313-30236048 GCA_025629805.1 Erythroxylum baracoense | reverse complement strand
AGAAAATCGACGAACTAGACAACATACATACGATGTATATTTAGCCTAGACAATTATTTTTCCTAGAATCATGTCTCTAACGTAGTAGACAAAAATCCTAGTCGCTATTTTTGATTAAAAGAATTGAACGTAAACCTGTTTAATTTAGCGATTGATTGAATAAAATCACAAACTAGTTGCACACCTAGCTGTAAAATCAAACAATCAAATAATAACCCAGAAAATATTTAATACTTGATTAATAAATCGATTGGAATAAAAAACGAAAGTCTCACAACATTGAGAGTTCAATAACTAGGATTCTGTAAACCAAAAAATAAAAGTTTAGTTACCCAACATCACAAGTTTTCCTAACTATTTAAGACTGTCACGAATGTTATTATGGATTGATTTCTATTTGGAACTGTCACGGAAGTTGGATTGTCACGGACATTACTCTTCTTTTCTTTTCACACTACTCCTCTTCTCTCTGCCGTAAGCCCTGTATTCTTCTCTCTTCGTTAATGTAGCTTTGATCGGACAATTAAACCTTTTTAACCACTCTCTTGCAAACTCTCTTCTTCCACCCTCACTTCTACCGCCCCTTCACTATTGCTTGATGTGACGAATAAAAGCCCCTCTCTAGTTTATGGTCCACGCCTTTGTTTATTTCACTCTCACCTCTGCTCTAGTATTCACGCCTCTGTCGTTTTAATTAGTGGCCAAACGTCTGCATTAATCTTTGGTCCAATGGTATTGTTCATTCCCTTTTAAACCCACACTTCTCTGTTTTTGGTTTTTCACTCCTGTGCTACATCGTTTGATTTATACTTCCAACCTGTTGCGTTTCATGCTTCTGGTTGTTGCACGAGGCCATGTCTAATTAGGTTCAATGCCTAGTTCAACTTTTTTAATCCTTAAATCGTCGCAGTTCTTTCTATTTAGTTCCAAGATATACCTTGATATAAAACAATATTAATTCCCATTAAGTATAACTTCAAACTTCAAGAGCAAAGAAAATTAATACATAAAAAGATAGAAAATAAAGACACTAACAAACTCCCCCACACTTAACCTTTTGCTCGCCCTCGAGAAAAGAGGGCGAGCAAAATAAACACAACCATCAAATTCTATCAATTCGTTTTCAAAGAAACTAAGCGTATGCAATAATTCAAACTTTGGCCAATTGAATGTTAAGCCACTACACACATCATAATTAGTTTTCATTAGTGCACATAAACAAACTCAACTTATTAAACTATCATTCAAAGATAAGTATAAACTCACAATGGATTTTTCTCACGGAATTCACTCATTTCACTCAAGTGTTTATAAGTTGTGTTTCGCTCAAAACTCCCTATAGGAAATCACACTACCATAGGCTTGCAAATACACCAATTCTCTTCTACAGTAATTACATGCTAAAATAGATCAAAAGGGCTTTATTTGAGGTTGTAATGGGCGTAAGGTTAAGGTAAGTCGAAAGGATTTTGAGGGTTCTTCACAAGTAGTCATAAAGCACTAAATATACAAAGGGACAACAAAATGTATTTATGAGAATTGCATTTAAATAACTAACTACTCAAAATTTATTTCCCTTCCATACTTGATCCCAAGTAAAAAGAAGAATACAAGAAAATAAAGGTGTAAGAAGCTTCTCTGTAATTGCTTATCATCAAGACATGTGTTTCGCTTATGACCAAATTTACCACACTTGAAACAAATCAATTGAAGACCTTTATATTCAACTCTCTGGAGAATTTTTCCAACAATAATGGAAGACCTCAAAGGCTTGAGGAGATCTAACTCAACACATACATGGGCAAAGCTTCCATGCACTACACTTTGAGTAATTGAATTGAGAAGAACCACCTTCCCTACCATTGACTCAATTCTCTTCAAAGCCAGATTCGAGTAGTATTCCAAAGGCAATTCCGAAAAGTGAATCCATCTTATAATGAAGTTTATCTGATCTAAACTTGGCTTGAAATGGAGTGTCCATTGGCTCACCGTTAGATAATGCCCATTGAACACCCAAGGTCCAAGGACCACCGTTTAAAACATGTTTATAATTACTTTTTTTCTCAAACTTGAGAAGAAAATAATCCTACCCCAGATCAATGACCTTGTAGTTTCCATTAATCTGCCATATGTGAATAACTTGCGAAGTGAGAATCTTGTAACCCATTACCTTTCCCAGGAGCTTTACAATGAGAGCATTCCGCCATGACCTTCGTAACTTTTGTTTTTTAGCCTTTGTAAAAAATGCTTTTGAGCCATCATCTGCCCCATCCTCCAAATCAGACACCGCTTCATCAATGATAATATCATCATCTTCCTTACTAGTTGTCCAATCAGCCCCGGCCCTGGGCAGGGGCGAGGTGGGCCACTGCCCAGGGCCCACTTTTAATTTTTTAAAAAACTACATGTAAAAAAATATAGTTTATTTTTTAATTTATTTTTAATTAATATCAAGGGCCCATTTCTTCTCTTTCGTCCCGGGCCTATAAAATCTCAGGATCGGCCCTGTGTCCAATCCTCCTAGGCACCATCAGACTGACCCGTTAAACTCTTCTTATAAGAAACTTGCTGGTCCTTCATATCATATTGGCCACTTCCATCTGCCATTGTTTGTTCCGTCTCATTCATCCCAGGCTCCTGTTCAGCATTGCTATGATTTCATATATATTTTTTCCTTATCCGACGAAGCACCTCATCCTCCATGGAGGTGTTAGTCGGAGAGTTGCTCATGTACAGAGAAATATATACTGGTTTCTTAATATTGGTGATATCCTCTCTCCCTTTCTCTTCTTCTTCACTTCCACTTCTCTTTCTTACTTTCTTCTGCAACTCGCTATTTTCATATAGCAGCAGGTAACTGGAAGCCTATCAAATTGTCAAGGGGTGGGCCTGCTCTTTCTTATGTGATGTTTGCAGACAATTTAATCTTGATGGGCAAAGCTTCAATTAAACAAAGCAAAACTATGATCACCTGTTTAAATAAATTTTGTGCCTTTTCAGGTGAAAAGGTTAATGTTACTAAGTCTAGATTTTATGTTTCATCGAACATTGCAAAGAAAATAGTAGATGCTATTCAAATGTGTACAGGCATTGCTCCATGTGTTGATCTTGGATTGTATCTTAGTGTTCCCCTTCATACGCAACGTATTTCGCAAAGAACCTATGACTATATTCTAATAAAGATCAAGAAGAAATTGACTGCTCGGAAGGCCGATTAACTCTCATTTGCTGGTTGAGCCACTCTTGTGTAATCTGTCACTAGTACCATGGCTACGTACACTATACAAACCACGAGACTTCCCATTGCTATATTTAAAGAAATTGACTCTCTAAATAGGAATTTTCTTTGGGGTTCAACGAATAACAAGCAGAAAGTGTCGCTTCTTAAGTGGGATATGGTGTGTCGTCCACATAAGGGAGGCGGCTTGGGCTTTTGAAAAACTGCAGATATGAATTTGGCTTTGTTGGCTAAGTTTGGTTGGAAACTTGAGGCCAATAATAGTGGTTTATGGGCTCGTGTTTTAAAGGCTAAATATTTTCAAGGCTCCATCTTTTTGCAGTCGACAATAAAACTTGTTGCTTCTCATACTTGGAGGAGCATTTGTGCTAGTAAGAATATTGTCAAGCATAGCTGTTCAAGCTTGGTTGGGTGTGGTGATCAAATATCTTTTTGGTTTGATAAATGTCCTGATAAATCTGAGTTGGTCTCGTTAATTGATCAAAATTCCCTGCCCCTTTGCAAGATGCGAAAGTCTCTGATTACTTAGACAACAAAGCAGATTTTTGGGATATTGTGAACTCCTTCCTTGAGGAAACTCGAAATCTTCTTTCTCTTTTCATCCCTGTTTGCGCAGAAAAGGACAGAACTATTTGGTCTGCTTCTCCCTCTGGTGTGTTCTCGGTAAGTTTAGCTTGTAATCTTCTACTTGGGACATCACAAGTGAATTTCAACTAAAATTTAGTTTGGAAGAAGTCCTTGCCTCCTCGCATCAAGTTTTTCTTGTGGCTGGTAGTTCATAACTGATTGTTGACAAGTGAAGCTTGTATCCAACGCCATATCACTACTACAGCTAATTGTCCAAGATGTGATGATCCTTGTGAATCAATTTTACATTTACTTTGAGATTGTCAAGAGTTGCAAGTCATCTAGTCCTTTTGGCTCCAAGGTCGTCGGCTTAATGTTTTCAATTCTTTATCTCTTGTTGATTGGATTCGTGTTAATTTTTGCAACTCTTCTTTTATTATTTTTAATAATATCCCTTGGGTTGACCTTTTCTGTTATACCTATTAATATATATGACATTGACGTAATTGTGTTGTTTTTGAGCTAGACTTTGTCTGGTCCCCCTATGCTTCTAATATCATTTTTGCAAGTGTGTAGAATTTTTGAAAATATAGCACGATGCAAAAGGCCTTAATGATGAAGCAGGATATGCTGATTGCTTGAAGTCCACCACCCACTGGTTGCATCAAAATTAATTTGGATGCATCAGCACTTACAAATCTGAGAGAAACAGCGATTGAAGGCCTTGTAAGGAACATTGAAGGAAGCTGTTTTTTCGGGTTTTCAAGGAGACTCAGTTAGGGAAACATTACAAGAACTGAACTGTTCGGAATTTATTATGGACTACTTTTGGCTTGGGATCGAGGCTTCTGAAATGTGTTTATTGAATCAGACTCTCTTTTAGCCGTTAACAAAGTGAACGACGACCTTTGGCCTACAAATCAATTCTATCAAATTATTCGTGCTTGCAAGGAACTGCTTAGCCACACTTGACAATATCGTGTTGTGCATACTTATCGCGAAGCAAATATACACGCTGACTACTTGAGCTTATGGAGGCATTTTTTATGTTACTCACCTTGATAACCCCCTTGGACAGCTCCACCATTTTCTTCAAAAGGATCTCTTGGGTGTTGCTCGGCCTAGAGTCGTCCCTGTTTGAACCTAGCAATCTTTGATTGCTCTCTTATACTGAAAAAAAAGCTGACTTAACAAGCTCTTAAAAAGTATATACTCTTGCCAACAGGAAAATGCTGATTTTATCATAACATTAACGGTATGTATGTCTAAATTCAGCCTTAAAGGTTTAAATATGGTTTTGATGTTGTATTTTAACGCTTTTGAAAAAGATAAATTAAATAGTTTCTAACTTTTTAAATTTTTTTAAACTTAGTGTCGAATCTTTTAGAATTTTCATCGAGTTATCAAAATTTGTATAAATCATATTAAAAAGTTAATTTTGTTGATACGACTTATCGAACAAATATCACGTGAATGCCTATATATTAGTCACATCAATAAAAATAACATTTTAACTTGATTTGTCGAAACTATAAAAGGATTAGTGTATTAGTCACATAAGTAAAAATAACATTTTAACTTGATTTATCGAAACTATAAAAGGATTAGTCACTAAATCGAAAACGTTTAAACATTTGGTACTAAATTAAAAAATCTTAAAAAGTTAGACACTTTTAAATATATTATCTCGTTTTAAATAATACTAATAATTTTTTGTTAATATTTAATATTTAAATTATTGACATGATATTTTACGGCAGGTCTAAATATATTTTTATCGTTATTGGTATTGTTACTTTTATACCATATTTCAAAGAGCAATAAATACTATTTTAATAGTACCAAAAATAAAATAATCATCTATTTCAAATTTTTGTAACACATTAATCTCAATGAAATATTAGATAAAAGTCATAAAACATGACTAACAAAAAGAATGTGTGAAAAGGAATGGCTCAAGTAAATTTACCCAAGTCAAGACGAAGAAACGAGGAAGGATTGTGGTCGACAGTCTGCATATCTATCCCAACATTCAAGATGGATCTGTTGGACTTATCATTAATTTTCATATGCTCATCCGTCTTTGACCAAACCACGAGGTCCCCTGCAATCCGTGATTCCTGGTCAAACGCAACCCCTCTGAAAGCACATGAAAGTCTTCTAGGGTTCATGTATGCTTTCACATTATAACTAAGGAAAGAATAGCTGGTTTTAACATCTAATAAGAGTCAATTCACCCTGTCCCTTTCTTTTTCAGACGCATCATTATCGCATTAGCTGGTGGTGGATATTAATGCCTTCCCTTTTGGACTAGTTTTACTAAGAACGAAAAGCAATATATGTATATATATATTTATATTTATATTACTAACTTGTTTATTCTTTTGCTAATTTTAGTCATAATATGTTGTTGTAGTTAACTCAATTAATCTATTTTTTTATTGTTCTAAAAATTGAACCGATTCAGCTGATTTAATATTAAAAACATTACATTGGCCATCTTTTTGGTTTAATATTAAAAACATTAAATTCTGGCCATTTTTCGGTTCTATTTAGTTTAATAATTTTTATTATTAAAAATCGATCAATTTATTAATTAATTTGTCAATTTTTATAAACTAATAAGTTTTTATAAGTCAAAATAAGTCGATTAATTTTTATTAATGTTCTCTTTTTAATTAAAATTAAAATTTTTATGGTAAAGACATATATATATTACTAACTTGTTTATGCTTTCGCTAATTTTAGTGATAATATGTTGTTTTAGTTAACCCAATTAATCTGTTTTTTTTATTGTTTTGAAAACTAAACCGATTCAGTCGGTTTAATATTAAAAATATTAAACTGGCCATCTTTTCGGTTTAATATAGAAAACATTAAACTCTGGCCATCTTTTCGGTTCTATTTAGTTTAATAATTTTTATTATTAAAAATCGATCAGTTAATTAATTAATTGGTCAATTTTTATAAATTAATAAATTTTTATAAGTCCAAATAAATCGATTAATTTTTATTTAATGTTATTTTTTTAATTAAACTTTAAATTTTTTTACGAGTAAAGATAATCTTCTTTGATCAATTTTCAAATTTTTTAATTTTATTCAATCTTAACTGATTTTACGACAGTTTAATACTAGTTGAATATTTTAAATCTTAAACCTCTTATCTTACCGGTTTAACTTTCGGTCTGGTTTTTAAAACATTGATTTTTTATTGGACTAAAAAAATAAAAATAAAAATTTCCTCATATCTTAATGAAAATTAAAGATTTATAATATGTGAAAAATAACATTTCTGTTTTATTTTTTACATCTTTATTTTCCAGTGTATAAGAAAAGACTTTATGGTCAGACTATGTTCCTTATCAAATGGGATTCTTTGGAGATTGTTGAGTGCTGACTGTCTAAAGTCTTTTTGGGGGCTGTGGTCAAAGTTGTTATTTTCTTGTCCCTACATGTTCTTCATTCAAGTGAAGTTTGTTTGACAATAGACATAAGGCTCTACACACCATAAAGGCTCTGCTTATACCTATTGAGTGCTAGGGAAGAACTTCATTTTTCCATATCTAAAGGGGTTGAATCTTAAAGATGTTGGTTTGGAATTGAATTATGGGTCATTTCATTTGTACTCTAGTTTCATCTAGATGAATGAAGAAAAAGTAAAATTTGTTTTTTTGAAAAATAAATATTATCTCCTGAAGTTCTGTGTAATGCTAATTGGTCATTAAAACACTTTTTAAACCTTCTTAAATGTCCTTTTTAATGAAATTATTGTCATTTAATAGTTGTTAATACTAAAAGAATTCTTAATTTTATTGAATTTTACAATTGTATTTTAAATTTTAAAAATTAATAATAAAATACTTTACTTTTATTTTTTATAAAAATAACCTCACTTTATTTTATGTTATAAAGTTAATTATTAAAAGAATGTTAGAAATTTTAATTAATCTTTTATAAAAAATCTCTTTATTTTATATTACAAAATTAATTATTAAAAGGATGATCGAATTTTTAATTTTTCCCAAAAATGTCTCATTGTTAAATATTTCTTATCACGTTAATGTTAGTTTAGTAATTAACTCTGTAACACTAAACATGTATTATTAAAAGGTACAAAGTAAAGAGTGGTCTATGATGTAATTATGACTATTATTTGGATGGTATATTTATATATAAATATTAAATATATAACTTATCAAATCTTCTATTCTACTTACTCTGTTCTAATCATATTTATATATTGGGATCAGATTTCCGGTACCAGTTATAGTATTCTTATCATATTCTATTAAATCTCATCTATAAATTTATGTGAGGTCTACATAAATGTGTGAATGAGATTTAGGTACAAGAGCTCTGATCCCAATATATAGATATTCTTGAGATTCTACATTAAGAGAACAATACACTTGACCGTGATTAACCATCACATAAATGTATGGATAAGATTTAATAGAATATGATATGAATATTATAACTGATACTAAAGATCTGATCCCAATATATAGATACTCTTGAGATTATACGTTAAGAGAATAATACACTGCACCGTGATTAGCTATCAATGATCAACCTAATTTATTTTGAACCAATAAGAAAGAGAGCTTAAATTATATACATATATATTTCCTGGCTAGCTACGTCCAAATTCCATCCTTGGAAATGGTCAAATTTGATGAGTCTCTTGGACTGTTGGACACGAAGCATATGGAGATATTTCAGGCTTTCCCTAGGAATTGAAGACCACCAAGTGTTAAATGCATTTGCAGAAGAACAAGTCTTTGGTCAAAAACCCACATATATATATATATTTGCTTAGGGAATACGTGCAACTTGTAGCTAGGGTCCACTGTTCATGGAAGATACTGCTCTGTAGCAGCCTAATTACTCGTGGAAAACTACTGGTTCAGAACTATGTGTATGTGTACGTGAATTGTTCTTAGTCAACTAGGTTAATATATATACAAATGCTACTTACCAACTGTATTCACAACATGGTGAAACTGGATTAACTGTAGCTTTCCGTTATTAATTATTTACTTGTTTGGTAAGAAAGAGCTTAATATCTCAAGTTCAGACAGTGGTAGGTGAGAAGACGATGCATATATACAAACATTTTTGTGGCAGAGTTTTCAACCTCCTAATGAAAACTAACATCAAAGTGTTGTAATTGTAGAATCAGTCAGTTTTACTTGAAAGCCATGACATGTTTCTTACTTCATCTTGCAATGAAATGAAAGCATTAACAGTTGCCTTAAGCTTCACAAAACATGTCTTAGCAGGAGGGAAGGACTGAAGAAGTCAAAACAATTTTAACTTGTATATATGGAGAATCATGTCAATCTTACAAGTCCAAATCGTGGCGGTTAAAAATAAATTTCCCAGAATATGTGATCATTACTGATAATATGATATAAACAGAACAAGGAACATCGTGAGGGAATCTTAATGAAGAAGCAGTCTTCGGCATGGTTGGTTGGTGGATGAGATGCTAGGTTACCCAAGTAGTACCCAGCAGGGTAAAAAAATAGTTGGTTATATGTGACGATTAAAATATCAAACTGGTTCAGTCAGTTCAATTATAAAAATTAATTAATTTTATTTAATAGTCTTTCTTTTTAATTAAATTTTAAAATTTTTGACCAGTAAGAAAAATTTTCTTTAATTATATTTTAAATTTTTTAATTTTATTCAATTTTTAACTAATTTTGAGGCGATCTAATACTGATTAAGCCTTTCAAACTTTAAACCTCTAGTCTTATTGGTTTAACTTCTGAGTCAATTTTGAAAACATTGGTTACCTATAGTTCAATTTAAAAATTAAAATACTTGTAGTTTAATTTAAAATTTTTTTAATATTTTCGTTAGAAAATGAAAATTTGATATGATACGAATATTGCAAGATATAACAACTCAAATTAACTCGTATTAAACTAATTAAATTTGAGTCAAATTAATAATTAATAATAGTTAATGATAAATTTTCTAACCAAACATTTGATGAAAAATAATTATAAAGATTTTTAGGAAGTTTGAATTATGTTATAAAGTGCATACCACTTCATGAAAAATTAAAAAAATCTTAAATTATTAGTTATACTTGAATTTAATTAGTTCAGATTGAATTTAAGAATTAATTAGAATTGTCATGATCATAACATTTGATTGGCGAACGTATTATTCATATCATACATGTTTTACTGTAATTTTTAAATAGAAATATAAAAGAGGTAACCTTCCTAATATTCTTTGGTCATGCATGTTAGATGTTTGTTTACTATTTGGTAGGCAATTCTCTGACCTATTAACAGATAACTTGCATACATCCACGAATACATTATCCAAAGTGTGTAACCGTGTAAATGATGACGTGATATCTTTGTAAGCTGACAAACTTATGCGACTTCCAGGAAATAGCAAGTCTTACAAATTAAATTTTCTCAATAGGAATAGTCAAGAGTGTGCAACTTCTTTCTGATTGTCAGACATTTATGATGGAGCTCTATGTATATATAGATTTGTTTCTATCCATACCAACGTACACAAGCTGAGATCGAGAGAGATCAGTTCAAAGCTATAATTATGATGGATATTTCGAGTGAGTGGCTGCAAATCTATGAACAAACCATTCATGAACCTTATGCCACATATTCTTCATTCGAGAACACAAGAGTAGCTGCAACTGGATCTGCAGATAGTCTGAGCTCAAGTAGTTCTGTTACAGCAGCAACTGACCATTTGAGCTACGACAAGGCTAGTTGTGTACATAAACCAATCCGAAGAAGGTCCAGAGCTTCTAAAAAGACACCAATAACACTTCTCAAAGCTAAACCTTCCGATTTCAGAGCTTTGGTGCAGAAATTCACTGGTTGTTCCAATGGAGCCATCTCATTTGGTAGCCGCCAAAAGGGTCCACTTAACTTGAATTTTCAGCTCGGTAGCGTGCAGAATCAGTGCGATTCATCAATAGTAATGGCTCCTGTTGGCTATTACCATCAGCAGTCTGATCAAATGCCACACATAGTAGAACAACCTTGGCAAGAAATCAACCAACACCTCCAAACCAAGGATCAGTCGTGCATGGTTTCAAAGGAAAGTACTATTGTTAGCCCCGATAGTCAATATTTTCCAACGTTGAGCGAGACTGACTCCATTCCTAACCTTCACGAGGTATTAGATGAGTTATTCATGGAAGATTTTCGTCTGCACGAGCTTACTGGAGAGTCTTTTCCTGGTGATGATGAAGATTTCTTCTAGAGTTCAATATACTTTATATTTACCAGGTGACGATGAATCATTCTGATTGTATCAGTTGTATCTTGAGTCAATGTAGATTAGCTATGTGCTTCTTAGATATGGAGTCTATGGGATATGGGTATGCAAGTAAAATAAACTTCCTATTCTACTCAAGTTCTGAATCAGGCAAAGAAAAAGAGCTTTACATTATATTTAATTTTAATATTCTATTTTACTCATGTTTTTTATTTTGATTTTCATTTTAATTTTGTGTTTTTGTTTTAAGCTTCTTATTAATGCCAAATATTAGATTTTCTACAAACATGAAAACGTAGTAATGTGAAAAATTTGACCCGGAAGTATTGTGTAAAGAAATGTTTTCAGAAATTAAAAAAATAGAAAATGTTGAAGTCTATAAAACCCTAATTTTATCAGTTAATATCAATATTTTAAAAATCGGATCGAAAGTTAAACCGATAAGACAAGAACTTTAAGGTTTAAAAGGTTCAATCGGTATTAGACCGTTATAAAATCAATTAAAGTTTAAATAAAATTAAAGAATTTAAAATACGATTTAAAGAAATTGTCCATACCTATAAAAAATTTAAGGTTTAATTAAAAAAACTTGTTACCAAACCAAACCAAACATACCTAAATTCTCGCCTAAATAGGGTATGAGGAGGATAAGATGTACGTAGTCATGCCCGTATCTCCGATGGAGATACAGAGACTATTTCCTAATAGACCCCAGGTTAAAGCAAGAGCAAAAACAAATAACAACAAGCAAACCAACACAAACAAACACACACAAGCAACAAAAACAAACACAAAAATAAACCCAACAAACAAAAAACAAACAGATCAGACCAATGCAAGTACATAACTGTATAAGTATAACAATATATGTATATGCATGAGGACTATAACCTATAGAATGCACATGAAACTGAACGTATATACATCCATTTTAAAAAAAAAACTTGTTAAATAAAAATTAATTGAGTTATTTTAGTTTATAAAAATATATTAATTTATAAAAATTGATCGATCAGTTAATAAATTGACCAATTTTAACCATAAGAGTTATTAAAATAAATTAAAAAAAGAAAGATATTTCAAAGTTTTTGAATTTTTTAATCGTTAAATAATATAACCAAGCTAAAACATTTAGGACAAATATGGAATTTTAGTATTTTTATGTCTGAGTTTCACTTAAAGTTAGTGTATATGTAAAGACATTGACAAGGAGAGCAGACATGACCTGCCAGTTTGGTCAAGAGTTTGACCATCTCTTTGTCCTTTTCTTACCTGAAGTGTCGGCCACTTGTTGTAGACATTGAAGTCCTTTACACATTAATCTTCATTCCATGTGTCAATTCTTAAAGTTTCTTATATTTACAATCAAAATGAAGGTTATAAGAAATCTTAGAAAATATTTTTTATTTTAGTTTTAAATTTTTTCAAAAAATCATTTTTCTTAAATTTTAATTAAAAAATAACAATTAAACACAAGTAGACTAATCAAATATAACTATTATGATAACCCAGTTAAGTTCTTATGAGTTAAATCATCGTATAAATAACAGTTAATTAGTACATATCTGATATTCAAAGTACATGTATTCTTTTGTAACTTTTTAACTGAAGTTCAAGAAAAGCATTTTTCTAAAAAAGTGAAGTTAAAAGGAGCTTTTTTAGAATTTTAAAGATCATAGAGCTTTTTCTAAGATTTTTTAAATTAAATGAGATATATGTGTCCTTTACTTTAATTTGCATTAAAATAATATTAGAAATATTTTACAAAAGAGTTGCATAGGTCAGCTTGGATGTCTCTCATGATAGTTTATGCCTTACAGTCAATTGATTAGTTGTAGTTTAATGAGAAAATAATTTAAGATATTTTTTATCTGGTACATGTTTAGATGTATATTATAAAATCTATGAGATATTATACATTGCAAGTGAAATTATGGTGAGATTATAATTATGAGATTTATATTATATTTATATATTATCCCTAAATTGTTCATAGTTATTGTTTTATTAAGACTAAACATTAATAAAACGTAAAAAGATTAACACACGTTATATTTTTCCTTATGAAAGGAGTAATCAATCTTAAAGGCTAAAATATTGAAATACTTAAACAAATATGTGAGTGCTTATTAGAAAATAAGATCACTAAACTTACCCGATATGAGAAATCTATTTTGAAATTACTTGTATATCTATAGAAATTTTCATTATAATAATTGTATAAATAATCATTTGACTTGAGGTCTTCAAAATTGTCTTGTATAAGGATAACTATATTTTGATACTACTTATGACCTATTCTAATCATGGATAACTTATTCAATAGTTATTGGATATAGCATAAACTGTATAGAGATATTTGAGCAATCAAGATAAGATTCATCACCCTAAAGTAATTTAGGTGAATATTATATTGTTCTTGATTATTATTGATTAAGGAAATCCTTAGCCAAGGTAGAATGATATTTTGTAAATATTATACAAATGTTATCAATTGAATCAATAGGTGATGACAGATAACTAATATGATTGAATTCAAAATAGATTAGACATTAATTATATGTTCTATATTTAATCAGACATTGTATGATGAAAAAATTGAATTATACGAAAAAATAATGTATTAGTCAAAACCATTTTGACATTCTTAAATATTTGGTTTATCATGACGTGTTACTAGACCTCAATCTTTATATGATTATAAATTGTTTAATTAGAGAATTAAAGATAAATTAAAATGAGTTTTAATTTATCTAATTCTAATTCTAATTAAAATTTATAATCAATATCGTCATATTTGAGAAACTAATAGGTCTCACATAAAAATTGAGTTGAAGAGAGTAAAGATATTTTAATTAAGCTAGACTTGGATGTAAAGACTGAAAAACTTTATGATTAAATATAAGATATTTAATAAAAATGATCAATATGAGACATTGGATCTCATTTGGGCATAATTGATATTTATTTATAATTCTAATTAAAATTTAATTTCAATTAAATTACTAAAGTGCCCAAAATTTATTATAAATAGACTTAAAACTCTATTAGAGCTAGCACTTTTTACGTAATCCTCATTGTAAGAGTTTTTGAGTTCTCTTAACCTGTTTTGTGGATTCCGTTAGAGGTTAGACAGACACTTATGTAGCTATGGTGGTTGAGATTGACCAATTTTGAAAACGATTCTAGGGATATAACTAGAAAATGATAAAGCTTTAGAATAAGATACGAATTAAGATTCACGCTTTATTACGATTTATGTCTTAATAATTTTATAGAATTAAGTGATCTTGATTTTCGAAAAACCATAATACGAAAAAGTTTCATAATTATTCCATTATAGACGGGATCTGATTCTGTCCCGATTTTCTAACATCTCAAATATATACAACAAAAGTGTCTTGGTGGAGAAGGAACTCTTAATCAAATACGTAATGAACAAGAACACTTTTGGACAATCTTGCATAATGCAAATTAACTTTAGATGTAGTCTCTCTTGTGGTTCGAGTTGAAGAAATAGTATTATCTGTCTAGTTTTGTATTGTTTTTTTAACTTGAAGTAATGTGATTGTTTGAACTCATCAAACTATATGCTATGTGTGTCCAACTCTATTTTTGAGACATTCGGTACTTGTTGATACTTAAATGAGTCGTGGGGATGACGAACATGTGAAGATAATATGGACGATGAGTGAATCAAGCATTTTCTAGACAGACACGCCAATGTCGAGTGCCACATGCCCATGTTCTCCACTTATATGGTTGTGTGTAGCAATTGTGTAAGTTTCTAAAATCGTGTGAAGAAGAACGTGAAAGGCGAAAATATACATGATCTTGTACACACTCGTGTTCATGAATTATACGATCGTGTGTGATAACCGTGTAGCTCTTTGTGATCATGCACATCTGTAAGTGAGGTCACACTAAAGAGACAAGGTTATCTACACGGTCGTGTATATGACCATGTACAATGTAAAAAAACTTATTTTGTGGTATAAAAGAGAAGATACGAGGAAAAACATAGAGAGAATAAGTAATATAATATCCTCATCCTTTTTCATTTTTTTTTTGGAAAATGGTTTGAGAGTTTGTTAATTCACATATCAATTTTGGTTTCAATCTTGAAATTTTGTGGGATAACTTATAATTGCGAGTCGAGATATTAAACTTTATATATCATTATTTGAGTTTAGTAGATTTACTTGTCAGTTTGGCTTCTAATTTTTTCCTCTACACTAGATAATTTTTTATGTAAATCTCGATGTTTGCTTCTTTACTGAGTTCTTATTCTCATTCTAATTTACTATGTTAAACTTGAAGAATATTTTGTTGTTGCTCTTTGGTTGATTTTAGAGAGTTGTATTTTTGACTACCAGTACTATATAGAAAAGGAAAAAGTTATGTGGTGAGTAATTGGTGGAGTTTGGTAGTTATTAATAATATATATATATATATACATATATATAAGAAGTTGAAATCATAAAAGTAATCGAAAATATAATATAAATAAAATACTTTGTTGAATTAAAAATAAAATGTCAATATCTATTGATGTATAAACAATTAAATAATAACTCAAATAATTATACCTAAAATAAAATTATAAAATAATAGTAATAATTAAAATTATATTTTTAAAAAAGGTTTGTCTTATTGTACTTAAAAGTTTTGAATTCTCTAATATTATTTAAAAATAAATCATACTTTTTTCGGAAGTATCTACACATTTAAATACACTATAAATAAACAATGTATGGAATTGTTTTTTTTAATAAATCACTTCTTCAATTTCTTTTATTATATAAATTCTTCCACCTTTAAATATTCTATAGCAACGCTTTTTTTTTTAAACGAAAGAACCTGTAGTTATTATCGTTTGGATGCGCACTGCATAAATCTCCGAATTGAAGTAATAGCTTATAAATCACGCTAATCAGATACTACACAGTAAGTAAGTCCTATACAATAGTCTCGATCGAAAGAGTATAAGTAAGAAGATTCGAACACAAAATCTTGTAACCCCGTACTCCTCAACTCCACTAACTTAACCACCGTTCGAGGACTTCAATAGCAACAGACACATATATATTGAATGTTTTAATAAAATGTTTTTAAAAAGTAATTTTATATTAGATACGAAATCATAAATCAACAAGGTATGAAATTGTTTTTTTATTATATACCACTTGTTTAATTTCATATATACAACATAAAACCAACGAACTTAAAGCCCGCCATAGACTGAGTTGCGAGTTTATGATCTTCAAGTCAACCTAATTCTAAGTCCAAACGAACTTATTCAAACATTGCTGTACTTGCAAGCAAGTTTTTGGATAACATTCTCTATGAAGATGACTTCTCTTCCTTCACCACCAAGCATCCTTCTCAACAATTCCCAGATTAGAGGTGAAAAGTGGGCCGGATATTTAGGCCTGGCCTAATAATTATTATAAAAATATGTCAATTAAATAAAAAATAAAAATCATGTAAAGCTAGGCCGAGTCAGGTTCGAGCTATCAGAAGCTGAGCCTCGATAAGTGTAAACTCGACTTAATCTATTATCATCCGTATTTGAAATCTACGTAAAGATTTTAAAAGCAAAATATAGACAAAATCAATAATTCTTCCGCCCTGATAATGCCAAATATTTAAACTCATGATCCATACTTCATTTATAGGAAAAATGATTTTGAATAAAAATATCAAATTGTCCAATTTTTTGAGAAGTTTTTAATTTAGTGGAAAATTTTCTAATGTTTTTAATTTAATGACTAACTTTTAAAAATTTATACAAATCAAATTAAAATATTACTTTTTATTGATATAGTTAATAGATAGAAATCGAGTTGCTCCTATGGGGTGATCGAGTTGGTGAAGTGAGGGAGTATGGAATCAAAAAAGTTCTGTGTTTAAATCTACCTGTTTACACTCTTTTGATCGAGCCTGTATTACAAGGCTTGCTTAGTACGGAGTACAAGTACTCGATTGACGTGATTTGCAAACTATTGCGTCATTCTGGAGGTTTAACCAGTGCACATCTAAAAGATAGCGACTACTGGTTCCTCCGTTTAAAAAAAAAATCAAGGTAACATGTCACGAATACAAAATAATATTTTAGGTTGATTTATACAATTTTTAAAATATTAGCCACAAAATTAAAATTTTCTAAAAAGTTAGTATTAATTTTTAAAAAAATCTTAAAAATTAAGCATTATTTAATTCGATATTCCTTTTAAATATGGTGCATGTGTTTCTACAGTCCTGGAAACACCAAAGCAAAGGATATTTCTACTAAGTCGTACGCGATCTAACAAGGTTCAATCATGAACCCTAGTAATGAAGGGTTTTTTTTTTTTTTTGGAAAACCAAACAACAAAAATCTAACATCCTAGCTAACGCAGGGATCTGCAGTACTGAGTTCCGTGCTTGTCACGATTGAGGTGGTCTATGACGACTGCCGGAGGCGCCTGTAGAATATGAAGGTTTGGACTGGATATCATTGCAAGCGCTGTAAGACTGTCTGCACAATGATTCCCTTCATGATACACGTGGTGGAGCTACACCTCTCAATCTCAGTGTAGTAGGCCACGGGTACCTGTCACCAAAAAGTAATACTCAGTTGAAGGTGTAACAGAAGAGGAAAGAATATTGATCAC
>JAOTAY010000003.1:30171113-30218213 GCA_025629805.1 Erythroxylum baracoense | reverse complement strand
TGTTCCCAAAGACCATTTAACACCTTGGCAAACAAATTTCCAACATGCTGAGATACCCCGCCAGGTAACTGAAGCTCTGGCCCGATCAAGAGTTACAGGGATAGGTCCAGGTCCGAACCGATACTTGGCTCTTAAGATTCTGACCCAAAGAGCTGTAGGTTTTGTAAGGAGAGCCCAACCCAATTTAGTCAGTAAAGCATCATTAAAAGAACGGACGCGTTTTAATCCTAGTCCCCCAGCTTTTTTAGGTTGGCACACGGCGTCCCATTTGACGAGATGGAGTTTCCTGGACTCGTCCTTTGAGCCCCATATGAAATCCCTCATGATATGCTCCAAATCATCGCAAAGAAGTCTAGGGAGCCTCACTGTTTGCATCGTGAAAATGGAAAGAGCCGCAATAACAGATTGAGTTAGTATTACTCTTCCCGCTAAAGATAACGTCTTAGCCCTCCGGCCTGAGAGTTTCTTGCGAGCGTTATCCAAAATATGCTGGTAGGTGCTCCTCGTGGTACGCTCATAAATCAAAGGAACCCCTAGGTACTTTCCTAGATTGGTCGTCCTCGTGATATTCAAAATTTGGCTGAGTCTGCTAGCAGTGGTATGGGGAACGTTTTTAGAGAAAAAAATCCTAGTTTTCTCCAGGTTGACTTTCTGTCCTGAGGCATTACAGAACACCTCCAGAATTCTAGCAATGATATACGTTTGGGACTCCGTAGCTTGAGCAAAGAGAACGAGGTCATCGGCAAAAAAGAGATGAGATAAGGGAGGCCCTGTTGAGTTCATCTTTATCGGTTGCCAGAGGCCCTGCGCCACCGCCTGCCAGATTAGGTGACCTAGGTGCTCCATGCACAAAACGAAAAGGTAGGGCGAAAGAGGATCCCCTTGCCTAATACCTCGTGAGGGACTGAAGGGCTGAGTATATGTGCCTTGCCAGTTAACTTGCATTGTAACCGTCGTGACACATTGCATGATGACTCTGAGGAGGTTCGCCGGGATACCTATGTCCATCAGTGTGTTCTGAATAAAATCCCACCGAATTCTGTCATAAGAGAAGAAGTTGCTAAAGAGCAAAGGACGAGAAAAAGTAAAGCTAGAAAAGAAGAAAAGATGGTCCATAAATATGTGGGTTGGACTTGTTTGTGCTTGAGTTGTTGACTAGTTCTTTTTCTGCTGGATTTAGATTTTAGAGTTCATTGAAGGGTTCTGAATATTGCACATTTCAACTTCGGTTGTCATCATCCACAGAAATTACAGTTCTTTGGTTCGAATATAGCCGGGTACCTACCTTGGGCGCTCACCAGGGTCTGCCATGGAGCCCCCCGATTAGGAGGGACAACTAAATAAACGGGTGCGCACCCGAAAGCGTGATGATGAGAATACTCCAACCCCAAAACCTTCTTACAGCGTCGCGGTGGCCGGAGAGGCGAGGCCAACCATCATACCTAAAGTTAATGCATGGCAGGATGAGGAGGACATCGCCATTGAAGAGGGTGATATCCAACTGATTGGAGACTCTGGGGGGAGCATAAATCTATCTCACAACCTTCGTACCAAGTTGGATAATCAGTGGGCTAAGGCGGTAGTCGTCAAGCTCCTTGGCTGCAGAATCGGATTCCGGCTTCTGTGTGCGAGACTTTTCACCATGTGGGCTCCGAAGGGACAAATGAAAATAGTCGACCTAGAACATGACTATTTTCTGGTGAAGTTTAAGGAAGATGAGGATTATTTAAAAGCATTGACGCAAGGACCTTGGATAATATTTGGCCAAGCCTTGTCGGTGCAACGATGGCTTCCATCTTTCCGTCCATCCCAAGACCAAGCTCACCGTGCAGTAGTGTGGATAAGGTTCCCCGATCTTTCCATTGCACGGTATCATCCTCAAATCTTAACAGCCTTAGGGAACCTTGTAGGGTCGACGGTGAGAATTGACGAAGCAACGCTACAGACACATAGAGGGAAGTATGCAAGGCTGGCGGTTGACATTGATCTCAACTCTCCGTTGCGTCACAGTGTGGAGTTAGACGGTGAAACTCTTCTGGTTGCATATGAAGGTCTGCCCCCGATTTGTTATTCGTGTGGGAAAATAAACCATGACACTGCAACATGTCCCCAACGCCCATCAGTTTCCTCGGACACCAGCACTCAGCCCGGTCGTGTAGGACCGGTGGTGGCGTCGACTACCAACACAAGTGTGGATGGGACGACAGCTGCAGGCACCTCCAACGGGTATGGACCCTGGATGCAGGTTCAGAGGAGAAATGGTCGTCCTGTCAACCAACGGTCCACTACGACTGCAGCACAGCCTACTTTGCAAAAAGTAATTAAAGCTGGTAGAGACAGAGAGGTGAAGCCTAGGGGGGGTCACGATTCACACTATTGAATGCACAAGAGACGGTGGATAATGCTACTGAGGCACGTCAAGCGGCCCCACAAGCAAGCAATCCCTTTAGGTATGGACAGAGATTAAACGTGACTACAGTGGTCGGGAAGGGTAAACAACCCCAACACGGGCTAGTTTTTAAGGCCTCTGGGCCCAAACGACATTCAAAGCAGAACTCCCGAGGACCAATGATCGCCCCAATTCAGCCAACCCAGGGCGAAAGCTCCCTCGTCAGGCCTATAGAAGAACAAGGGGGGCCTAATGCCCCTCCAATCCAAATCCAACCATCCCCCCAGGAGAACCATTTAGCCGTTGAAATTTTATCCCACACAGAAATAATTTGCGATAGCCAAATCCTCGGGGAGCGGGCTCCGGTTGTTGAGGAGAGTCTCCAACTTATGGAAGGAGTCGAGAATCAGGAGGCGAATAGCTCGTTCCTCGAAGGCATCGAAATCCATCCAACTGAACCTCCAGATCGGGGTACCCCGACAGGTGGCACAGCGGAATTAGATCACATGCGGACTGTAGAGGTAGATGCTCCGACACTTCAGGCCGTGGCCAATTTAGCAGACCCCGCAAGAGGTACCGTTCGTTTACAGTCGTAGAGTAGAATCGTTTCTTTATCTTATTATGTCAATTTTCATTTGGAATTGCCAAGGCGCGGGAGGACCTAGATTCTTAGCCATCCTACGTAATTATTCGCGTACTATTAAGCCTAGTATTCTCGTTCTATTGGAAACCCGTATTAGTGGCTCACAGGCCAACACAGTAATCCTTTCGTTAGGGTTTGATTACTCCTTTCGAGTAGAAGCTGTCGGTTTCTCAGGAGGGATTTGGCTTTTCTGGAAGGCAGATTTTGATATTTCGATAGTCATCGCTCATCGCCAGTTTATTCATACCACCATAAAACATGCTTCGTGTGTTTTCGATTTTACAGCGGTCTATGCAAGCCCGCAGCTCGCTTCTCAAACCTTTCTATGGCCAGTCTTAAGTTGGATTGGCCAATTTACTCATAGACCCTGGCTTGTAGGAGGGGATTTTAATGCAAAACTTGATCAATCGGATAAACTTGGGGGGGGGGGGTCGGTCTACAAGAGTGGTGAATAAAAAATTTCAGGACTGGGTCTACGGGTGTGGGCTTCATGATCTAGGTTTCACTGGTTTTAAATTTACATGGCGTCGAGGCATGATCCAAGCTCGCTTGGATCCTGTTTTTGGCTCAACAGCCTGGCTCCAGGCGTTCCCTCACTCAGTGACTCAGCATCTGCCATTTCTGGGGTCAGACCATCGTCCTTTGCTGATACACCTCCATAGACAGAATCCTAGGACGTCCGGAATTACTACTTTTAGATTTCAGAATGCTTGGCTCACCCACCCCGGGTTTGAGGATGTCGTAGCAGAGCATTGGCTTCCAATTGAAGAGACGATGAGTAAATCGCTAGCAGCCTTCTCCAAGCATCTGTTACGATGGTCTCAGCAAGATTTTGGTAATATTTTTCATCGTAAAAAGTAGCTCCTAGCAAGACTGGCGGGCATTCAAAGGGCAATGACGGCCGGTAACGTGGACTCGTTATTAGATTTGGAGGACAAATTGAGTGAAGATTTGACCCAAGTACTGTGTGAGGAAGAAATTCTTTGGCACCAGCGTGCCCGTTGCCAATAGATCTCAAAGGGAGATCTGAATACTAAATACTACCACACCCTCACTCTTACTCGCAGGAAGAAGATGAAGATCAATCGACTCGTAGATTCTACGGGATCCCTGATATCGGATCCAGTTCAATTGGGTCTGATCGTCAGGAATTTTTTTGTTCAACTCTACACTACCGAAGAAAGCCCTTCCCATAGTTTCCCCCTCTCTGGTGCTTTTCCTCGTCTCACAGAAGCTGGGATTCGGGATCTTAACTTGCTGGTCCATGAGATTGAAATCAAGAATGCCGTTTTTTATATGAATCCTAATAAAGCCCCACGTGTAGACGGGTTTAATGCTTTATTTTTCCAAAAACATTGGAGACATGTTGGTCCTCAAGTCGTGGAATACATGAAGGGGGTGTTTCGTCTTGAAAGGTGGGAAAAGGAGTTAAATCACACAATTCTAGTTTTGATACCAAAAATCCCTTCCCCGTCCCCATCTGGTATGGCTCATTTCCGGCCTATTAGTCTCTGTACTGTGCTCTATAAGATCATTTCCAAAATTATTGTTAATCGTCTTAAGAATCAGATGGCGCATTTAGTGGAGGAGACGCAATGCAGCTTTATTCCTAGACGACACATTACTGATAACATTATCATAACTCAGGAGGCGATACACTCGATGCGTAAGAAAAAGGGAAAGATTGGCTATTTTGCGATCAAAGTCGACTTGGTAATGAAGGGTTTCTAAATAAGATCACATGATAAGTAACCTCGGGAAAAGAATACAGCCTGACATTCATGCGTCAAAGCTGTATTGGGTCATACTGACCAAGAGTAATGCCAGAAGGACCCAAATAAGAACCAAAAATTTGAAAACCCATTTTTATAATACAAGAGGTTAATAGTATACAAGTTTCCGATTTAGTAGAATCGAATCTGTGCGTGTTTGAATGTATGATAAGTAGAAAATTCATTGCACTCCACAAGAGGTTAAGTACAATGATTGAACACAACTTTTTAATTTAACATTGAATCTATGCGTGTTTAATTGTATGAATAAATCTGTCTAAGCCGCCAGTGTTAGCTAATACTAATGTTTTAAAAGTTAGACTGAAAATTAAACCGATAATATAAAAAATTTAAAGTTTAAGAGATTCAGTCAATATCATATTGTCATAAAATTAGTTAAAGATTGAATAAAATTAAAGAATTTGAAAATTAATTGAAGAAAACTATCCTTACAAAAAAATTTAAAATTTAAAAAATTCAACTGATATCAGACAATCATAATATTGGTTAAAGATTAAATAAAATTAAAAATTTTGAAAAATAATTGAAGAAGACTATCCTTACCCATCAAAAAATTTAAAATTTAATTAAAAAGTAAACTATTAAATAAAAATTGAACGGATTAATTTGATTTATAAAAGCTTATAGTTTACAAAAACTAACCGATTAATTAATAAGTTGATTGATTCTTAACAAAAAATGCTTTTAAAACTAAATCCGAACTAAAAAATTGAAAACTAAACTAAAAATTTTGATTCATCCAAATTATTCCCTCAACTAATAATGTTTTATTAAGAGTGGACATTAATACCTATTTCTGCTTATCTATTTCTGCGGTGGCACCGCAGTTTTTTTCAACCTGCGATTGTCGGTCACAAATCCAAACGTATGATTGCGTTTGAAAACTGCAGTGAATAAGTACTTATCTCTACCGCACCGCAGATCCAAACCCAGCCTAAGTATACATTATGCTTCTTCTTTATAAAGGAAGTAACTGATTATATATAGTAAAATATGAAAATCAATAAACAAATACATGTTTGTTAAAGAATATGTCCACTAAATTGACCCGTTATAAAAATTTCATATAAAATATTATTCATGTATTTATAAAAATGTTCATTAGAAAATTGTATTACTAGTAACTTATTGAAAATATTTTAAGTACTCAATATTTGTCCTGTCACTCTAAAATAATAAGGGAGCATTATTTTCAATTAATATTAATATAAAAATCTTTAACTAAGATAAAATAGCACTTTGAAAATAAATTTTTATATCTAAGCGAAATATTGTATGATAAAAATAAAAAATTATACATAAAAATAATACTAAAAAATATTCTTAATATCTGAGTAGTTATTACGTGTTATAAATGTCAATTTGATACATAAATATTAATTATTTAATTAAAGAATTAAAAATAAATTTTAATTTATTTAATCCTAAATACAAGTTAAAATTGCAATTTATATCAATTGTCAAAATATTTAAGAATCTAATTTATCTAATCCTAAATACAAATTAAAATTGCAATTTTAATCGGTTGTCAAAATATTTGAGAATCTAATGAATCAAACCCAAAAATGGTTTTAAAATAAATTTTAATTAAATTAGAATTGATTATAAATATTAGATATGAAATATTATTAAAACTTAACAATTATTTAATTAAAATTAAAATTTAATTGAAATTAAACAATATTTTAATTAAAATACTTCAAACTCTAAATAATATGATAAATAGACATAAACTCGAATATCCAATAAAATTGTCTTCATGAAAATTATAACTCTTTCTCTTAGCTTTCTAATGACGTAAAGTTTGAAATATTTAGACTTCAAGATTGAAAGTTATGAAAATTAAAAATAAGTGTGCAAAAACTGCATTATTAGTCAAATTGCACGATCATTCACAAACACGATAATGTTAGCCCTAAATCTCGGTTCTTATTTTGCAGCGACAAGGCGCCAAAATTAGAGGAACCTTTGAAATTAAATATATATATAACTAACATCAAGATAGAAAGAATTAAATTTTTTGATAGGAGTAAAAATAAATAAAAAAATTCACGCTCAAGAAGTCACGGCCGTGAGCCAAAAAAGTTGCGGTTATACTTGTACACGATTACAACATTTTATAAATAGTGAAGGTTTGTCACAATAGTGCTTGTGCACTACCGCAACATAAGAGTAACTAAACTTTTGGCATTATTATCTCTACACTACGCTTGCAACGAAAGTTCGTGGGAAATGAGATTGATTGAAGGGTCGGGGTTGGAAGGTGGGTACAACGTTCTTCTATCCTGGAAGCAGTAGATTCACATTCGTAGCAGGGGAGAAATGCTCTAACATCCCATCGTTCCATAATTGCACTGCAGATTCACATGAAGAAAAGGACCGAGGTTTTCATCGTATTGACATCAAGAATGAAGTTCCATAGCAGAAACAAACAACAGTGGATCTTCATGTTAATGCAAGCCTAGGACTCAGTAATGGCTTAATGATAAACTTTTGAGGCTAAAGTGGAAACAAGTGCTCTAATGATCAACTTGCAGGGGCTTGCTTTACTTCCACGATAATAGGATCCCATATAAATCTTCCATTTGTGATAGGTCACAACAAAGCTCATGTACATCACCAGGATGGCAAAATTCGAGCACCCATAGATGAAAGTCGAAAGTCCAAGAGACTGTTAGTTTTGAGAAAAAACGCTAGGAATACATTATACATAGAATATCTCTCAAGAACCCCTAAAATACAAGCACACTGATGGCTGGTAGATGAAGGGGCTGATTAAACGAATTCTACAAGAGGGCCATTTCAACTCGTTTTTCACATTTCGTTGATTAAACTGATGTGTCCATAGGAGGACATATATAACCGTACCTTGGAACTGTGAAGGTCAGGTTTGAAGCAAATCCTTGCTGATCAGTGCCTAAAATGTCTCACGTCGGTAAAAAGTAGCGAGACTCCGTATTTGTTACAGCAGTCTACTGCGTCTTTATCTCTGATGCTTCCTCCAGGCTCCGCAATAACACCAATCCCAGCAGTACATGCCTCTTCCACTGCATCATTCCAAGCTGAAACACAAAATAGAGACCATCATGTTGATAATGCAAATAAGTAATGCTGCTATTCACTTAAATAGTTTACATAAACTAAATAGACATATAACTTCCCTAATAGTTGATAGACAATTAACTACCCTAAGATCAACAGCCTCAATTTAAGTTGAAGTACTGCACAACTTTTGCAATCACATTAAATTGAAAACTATCCAGCATTGAGAGGTTACCAAAGGGGAAGAATGCATCACTAGCCAAAGCAGCTCCCTTGGCATCATCTCCAGCTTTCTTCATGGCTATTCTCAAACTCTCTAGTCGGTTTGGTTGCCCACTTCCCATGCCAAGCATACAATTGTTCTGATCCAAAACAAGGACAAAGATGAAATCTTCTGAAGCATCTAACCAATATCTTCGTTAAAGAAGTACTTCCTCTTCAGCTAGACAGAGAAAGAATACAAACCTTTGCTATTACGATTGCATTACTCTTGACATGTTTGACACACAGCCATGCAAACTCTGCATCATGAAGCTCGCTTTCTTGTGGTATCTTCTCAGACACAACTCTGAACTGGATGTCCTGTGGGGTTACGTCATCTGAATCCTGAGCTAACCATCCACCACCAATTTGTCTAAGTGAAAGCTTTCCTTTATCATTCTTCTTTGCCTCAAGGATCCTTAGTGTCTTGGATTTTCCACGGAGGATCTCAAGCCCCTTCTTTGTATACTTTGGGGCAACCACAATCTCATAAAACATCCGAGTTTCACCATCAGTCGGGCTTCGGAATTCCCTGATTTCCTTGGCAAGATCCTAAAAGAAAAGCAAATTAAGAATTCTGACTACAGTGCAAGGTTCAGCCCTAGCTATAATCAAACTTCGGTAATTTATCAGGTCAGGCATTTTATCTGAAAGGAAGCCCAACTTAGGGGTAAATCAAGTTATTTTAGCTCCGTAGGATCACTAAATATAAATTAAAATAGTGATAATGCACTCCACGAACCAGTTACACGAACACCAAAACATACCTCATCAACTTCTATATTGAGGGCTACAATACCACCAAATGCACTCACTGGATCTGCTTTCACAGCCAGTCTATATGCTTCAAGAATGTCATCACGAGAAGCTACTCCACATGGATTTGTGTGCTTTACTATCACACAAGTGGGGTTCTGAAACTCCGAGACACAATTCCAAGCTGCATCAGCATCTAAGTAGTTATTATATGACATCTCCTGCATCCAGAAAAAGGAAGTTCAATCAATGAACCATTCACAGAATAATCTGAACAAAATGTTGATAAATATCAATTAAACACTACCTAGGGCTTTGAAGTTATCAAGGCCTACATCATCTTCACTTAAAATTTCAATAAATTACAGGCACATTATGATAAGAAATGCACTTGAAATATCATAAGTACCCTAACTTTAGGGAAGCCAAAAATATATAGTCATAGGGGGGTTGGACATACTTAGACCAACTAACTAAGATAATGACATCCTTGAAAATAATGGTCAAATAGATGTAAACATGCAAGAATGCCCTCAGCATACTATGTTTCAAACTGGAAAAACAAAATCCCCTCTCTACATACTATGTTTCAAACTGGAAAAAAAAAAACCCTCTCCAGATAACCCATGTACACAATCTCTACAGAGTATCAGTGTAAAACAGAAAATGGCAGCTAAAATAATGGAAGAAGCAGCAGCACTGGAAATATACTAAAAGGGCTTCTAAGTCAAAAATTATGGCTCCATAATCAAATTGAGACAATCAAAAGCAACACACCTTTCATTGATGAATCATCAATAGTTTAAATTGACATCAGAATAAAAAATAAAAAGTCAGGGGCATAGTTGTAGATCTTCTCACCTTACCATGATGTTGGATAGCAGTTGCAATGCCACCAGTATTGACCTCAGATATACTCTTGTCAACATAAAATGCAGCCTTTTGGTGAGGATTTTCACCGTAGCGAAGAGAACTTTTGAGTGACAGAGGTATGGTAAAACTTGGAGGGAACTTGTCTTTCAAAATACAAAGAACCCAGTCAATCTACAAACCTAACAGGAATTAGTAAAAAACAATTTGAAACATATATTTTTGGCTAGATGTTAGAACTTAAAAGCATTGTTTCATATCCCATCTTGCACAACATCAGTTAAGAGTAACTTAAATGGTTACTTCTAGTTTCGCTTGAATATCATTCTAGAATGTAGTTTAAGATAATCCTATAACTATATAGCAAAAGTTCAGTGCAGAAGAGCAGGCTAAAGCAAAAGGATAAAATACTACCTCCTACAGCTTGCTTCCAGAGCCACTCTGAAACTGCAGAATCATAAGATGCAACATGTTCAAAAGCCTTCCAGGCAAGCTTCCTACGGAACTGTTGATCATCCTGGCTCCCCCTAAGAAATTCGAGCAGTGCAGGATAATCTTGTGAGTCAACAATGACCAAGACATCCTTATGATTCTGTTCGATAAAAGTAGGTCAGCTGGATAACACATAGTCAGCAGCCAATGAAGTTTCTGTAACATTTAGCATAACTTTGGAGAGAAACAAAAACAACATTTTGACTTGCAAACATCATACTACTGGATGTAATATACAATGGTCATTCGCAAGGCTAAGCCTATAAATCATATCCATAAAATTGAAGAACCGACTAAAATGGATCAAACATGATAAACCGAGTTTACACAAAACAAGCACAATGATAAGTTAGCCCATCAACGACAAATCTACGTAGGTGTCCGGATGAACAACCTTTGCAGCAGCTCTGATCATGGTAGGACCACCGATATCGATGTTCTCAATTCCATCCTCAAACTCAATTCCTCCGGTTGAAGTAACTTTATCATAAAAAGGGTACAAATTCACTACTACTACTTCAAAGGTACCTGTAGCATGACCATTAGAGACAAAAAGGACTGCAATAAGAACCAAAAAACAAGCAAATTTAACAATAAAGAATAACTCGCAACTAAGCTGTTCAGTAAAATAATCTTATTATGCTTACCAATCCCATGCCTGCTAAGAGCTTCCATATGGTGCTTTTGGTCCCTCCTAGCCAGAATACCACCATGAATGTTTGGGTGTAAAGTTTTCACACGACCATCAAGCTGCAAGAATTTAGCAGACCCAACATCAGATTACAAAATCAGAAATCATTATGTAAGATCTGATAAGTCTCCAATTACCCAAAATCATCTCACACAACAGCTGAACAATGATACTATTTTCGTAAAATCGCCTCTTTGTTTATCATACCCAATCTGGTAATAAGAAATATAAACATTCCTCCCAAAGATGCCCAGTTTTAGGTCAACATGCAAAAAACACGACATAACTGGAAAATGTGTATCTTAAAAAGGAGGAAGGATGCAAAAGTCAATAGGCATTCAGCAATCACAGAGAGCAGGAGAATCACCCTTTCAAAGAGAGAAAGATATTTGCATCCCATGATTCAAACAAGTGCTGAGATAAAAAGAATAGCTTTTAACAAAGATACTCCTAGATTTTACCAGTTAAAACAACATTTACTGAAGTTTAATGCTAAACCAGCATAATCAATCGAATCCCGATTTAAAAGACCATTACACCACAGCAGCTCCTGAAAAATATAATGTATAAGCAAGTTTAGCAGGTGGCTATGGACATGGAAACTAAGGACCAATTTACCATCTCCGGAAAAGAGGTAAGCTGTTCCACTTTAGTCACGGCCACTCCAGCACCTTCCAGAACATTCGCTGTGCCTCCTGTTGAAACTATGGTATACCTAGAAAGAAAAGGACACCCACATAAGAAGCATTAGACATAGACATATATTAATTGGTTAAGGAAATAAAAACAATCCCATGAGTCAAGGACAACAAGATAAGCGATCATTCTCACTTGGAAGTAGTGCGTCTGAATTATATTGAGAATAAAAAAAGAAAGCGACTTGGACATGAATTGAAAATTACCCCAACTCTTGCAGTCCAGTGCCAAGAAAAGCCAGGTCCTTTTTGTCTGACAAAGATATAAGCGCTTGCTTGTTGCCTGAAAGAAAGCAACAGTAAAATGTTTTAGAAGAAAAAACTTAAACCAGTAAAATTAAGGTCGAGACTTTGGAAAAAGTTAAAAGAACTTATGTCCCCATTCTCAGGTAGAGAAAAGGAATTGAACTGTGGTGTACTTCAGGGTTGGAATGATACATAAAAGCAAATGTTATACCAGAAGCAGAGGATTCAGCTTCATTCTTTGGCACCGAAAGGGTTTGAGACTCAGTCATGGCTCTTACTGGACCACAGCTCCACCGAAGTGAATTAGAACTAGTGTGCACACCTTGCAAGCAGAGAACCGAAGCCTGAAATAACAAAAGGAAAAAGAAAGGATCAAGCACAGAGTTGTTTGGTGAAGTTTTTTGTTGTCGTTTGGGCTTTACCGATTGGGTGAGAGTCGAAGAGAGAGTGGTCGCTTTAGCTCTAGCTCTGGACAGGAGCCCGTCAGCGCAAGGAATGGAAGAGCGTATGCTGTTGGCGACGGCGGCGGCAGCAGTGGACATATCTACGAGGTAAGTGACCGAGAGAGTGCTTTCAAGTGAGATTAATGTGCTTTCAAGTTACATGTCGTTTCCGTTTAAGTTATACATTCACTTACATGGAAACTTCTTTATATATACTTTTCAAATTAAAGAAAAACTACTTTAGATATTATCCCTAATAATAACACTCTTTTTTTTCCGAGAAATTTGCAGTTGTTATCATTTAGATACGTAATGGGTAAATCTTTAAATTGACGCAATATTTTATAAATTATGCTAACCAAGTATTCCGTATTAAGTAAGTCTTATACGACAGACTCTATTAAAATAGCGTAGGTAGGAAAAACCGAATCTAAAGATAATACGTTAAATTTGAAAATTTTAAATTCAATTATTACCTGAAATTTAATATTTTATTAGATAAATTGTCTAATACATTTTAAAGTAAATTATTTAATGAATTAAATAATAAAATTATCTAACTAATATTAATAGATTGCACACTCATATGTTCAATTAACATATGGCTAACACGATAAATTAAGAAAATAATAAAATATTTTAGATATGTATAACAAGTACTTTATAAAAGTACTAACAATTATAATAGAAGTATAGAGAAATTTAGTAGTACTCAACTTTACTCTTAATAGTATAAATATTATAAGTATGTGACAATTTTTAATAATTAAAAATTAGACCAAAGACTAAAGTTGTAAAACAAAAGATTTAATGTTTAAATGTTCAATCCATATTAAATTGTTATAAAAATGATATATATAGTAAAAATTGAGTAAATTGGCAATTTTAAAATAAGATTAAAAAAGAAAACTATTTTTGCCTCTTCAAAAGTTGAATTAAATGATAATTAATAGTTTATACTAATTTATAAAAATTAATTAGTTTACAAAATTGATCGATTAATAAATAAATTATTTATTTTTTAATAATAATAATTAATAAAATAAATTTAAAAAATTGATCAGTTTGATATTTATACCACTAGATTGATTAGACCAACTTGATTTTTTTAATCATTAACATTCATCTTCAATTCTAAACTTTATATTTATTATAAAATTTTTAACTCTTAGAATCATTTGCTAGTGATTAAAGTTATTATTATAAATAAAACATAAAATTTATAACCAATCAAAATGGGTCATTTTACTTATTTTGTACAATTACTTGTGTGTGACCAGACACGTAACTCATAGGACGGGTTGCACTCTCACAAATAGAGATAGAGAGAGAAAGCATCCCCCTTGAGAAAAATTCAACCACTTGAAACATGCCAGGTACATCTTTGCTTTTTCACTCTTTCTCAAAATTTTGTAAGAAAAGGAGTATGTTGTGTGTAACGACGTCAAATTCTCTGTTTCGATTACTCTGTTTTAACCATATTTTATTAAATCTTATCCATATATTTATATAAGATCTATATAAATGTGTAGATAAACTTTAATAAAATATAATAAAAACATTATAACCAAAAAAGAAGATCTGATCTCGTGTGTAACAGTGTGCTGCTTAGCTTGTCTCTTATTTCTAGGCTTCATTATATTTTGTTTGGAACCATATTTCTTATTTAAATAAGACAACTTTAATTATTATTCATAAATATCAAATTATTGTAAATTTTCTACTTAACATTGCAACGTTTATTTTTTTAAAATAATCATTAAAAGTTGAAATTATTATAAGAAAATAAGATAGTATTTAAAAATTAGTTAAGAATTAATGGTTATATAAACAAATACATTTGAATTATCCTTTAAAGTTAATGAACTAATTATTAAATGCATTGAACTTCTATTTTGTATATTATATGATAAGTGGTAAGATTATTCCTTTGTGATCATAAAATCACAAATTTGAGTCACGAAAACAGTCTTTTTGTAAAAATATAAGAAAAAGACTGCATACAATTGATGTCCTTCTTTCAACGCGAGAGCCTTGTGTACTAGAGTTGTTGGTGTTGTACTGTAAATAACGAAAAATACTTAAAAACCTTTTAAAAGATATTAGAATGTGATTAGGACGTTTGACCTATATTAAATAAACCTGCTAAACATGTAATAAACTAAAGAATTCAGTCAGTATGGTACTGTCCTGGATATACATAAATAGGGTATTATTATTGTATAACAAAATTACAACTTCAACTATCTGCATTACAAGTTATAAAATAGCACACCAAGTATTTTGAAGGACAAACCAAAAATGCCCCACTGCATTTTCCAGGTTTCTTTGCTTTCAGTTGTAAAGGAGGCACATATAAGGGGACAAACAAAGGATGCCAATCGTTTGTGATCCATTTTCGTCCAAGTTAATCCTAATCTGTCAAGTAAAAGAAAAGAATACACTTGCAGTGTTTCCAACGTTCAGTCATTACAAACTCCAGATTCTTGAATTCATCACACAAGAAAAAAAGTGAAAGGAGATTACCTTTGTTAGGGACTTGCCATATCACCAAGCAGCTAAGAAGATAGGTGTTTCGGATGCAAACGTTTTGAGGTCATTCCATGCAAATGTGAAGGTCCAACATTTGATTGATCCTGAAATTGAATCATATTAACAATATAAGCAATAGTTTAAAGCAACTGGAGTGGCTGATACTGCACAATAACCTACTATACCATTTCTGGTATATTGTCTTGGATTTCGAAACAACTTGTAATACTCGGTGGTCTGAAATGTAATTGACCCTGCAAGCATGGAGTTGTTGGCAAATTACTAAAAACTTTAATGACGAGCTGACTATTTGGTTTTTGCCTTCTGGTACCATGTGCAAAGTAAGAACAAATACAGCCCACAGAATAATCATCAGAACCACCTTCTTGTCATCTTTTTAATGTGCAAATGAATTTTATTAGCAGAATGGCGTACCATCCCTTGCACCCTTTGTTGAGTCAAGTTAGATGCTATGGAGTTCAATTGTCCCTGTGGCTGGGGAAAAAGCAAGATTGAGATCTATATGTACTGATGGTAAATAGCCATGCCAAATACACTCGTCAATTTCAGATAATTTTACCAGCTCTTGCATGCCATGTTGATTGCCATAGTAGTCATCGCGGTTGGAAGCTACAGAGTTTAAATGCACCTATATGATATACAAGGAACCCAAAAGCGGATGTTTACTTAAAAATTCTGAATTTAAATACATAAAATTCTCAAAAAGTAGTTCAACTTCTCACGGTAACTTTTGAGGGAGAAACCACATACCATTCCATGCACAATTTGAGGGCCAAAGTATCCATCAAATGTTGAGGCCCTTGAGTGCAATTGTTCCTGCAATAAACTTTCTCAGGAAACTTCAAAGTTGCAACAACCAACATCATTCAGTTAGTAACAGAATAGTTTGAATACAATAAGAACTCTATCTTCAATATATTCAGTTGGAGACCATATTATACCCTCCACTGCATGCTCTTCTGCATTCACATGGGAGAGTGAAGAGGCTGATATTTTTAGATCTGAGACTCTCTATGATATTTAAGCGATGACATTTCATTGCATTAAGATTTAACAATGCATCCAACTTAGCAAAGAAAATAGAGCATAGCGAACCATTTGTTGCCAACTGTTGTGCATCCCAATGGTTATGAACTCAGGCTCTGTATATACCTAAACAATGTACAGAGTGTATCCTTGTGAGCAATTTTGTCACAAACTGAAGGCAAAAAATCACCAATTATGTATCTGACCTGTCTTTTGTTTGATATACTGTTTTTTTTGTCTGTATTGACTGCACCATTAGCTTGATTTGCTTCTTCAGAGTCATGAGGAGTATTAGAAGAGGGTGAGGGTGTTTCTACTGCACTCCAAATCGATTTATTGACACCCTCACATTTTCTCAAAGCTTCTTCTAGTGCATTGAATGCAATACAATAACTCTCTTGGGATAAAGAGCCTTCATCACCCAATCTGATGGCCCTTTGACATAGATCATTATATCGTTGAACACTGGACTGAAACCTATTCAATTTCTCACTTGTCCTTTGTCTGCTCTTTGCATCCTTTGTCCAGCGTTTCAATATATATTGAGGTGGAATGCTGTGAAGCCCAGACATTTGCATAACAATCAACACATGTCTGCAAAGAAAACCATTGAACTCAAATAACCGGCATGAACAAGAGAAATATGATGTTCTTTCATTCCAGACCACAAGAAAATCATGATTATTTTCGAAGTCTTGAACCTTGAAAACTTTTGACTCTCCATCTTCACTTTCTTTTCTAGGGTGACAAGCAACAACACCCAAAACTTCAACCTGGAATTTCTTAAATATTGCATGTGTATACAATGTTGCCATTTGTTTCCCAAAGGGTGATGGAGATTTCAGTCCTGGTTGTTTATAACAAGTTTCAAAATCTGCTTTTGCTTCCTCTTCAAATTTCTCTCTAAGAATAGCCTTGTATTGTTCTAAGAACTCCTTCAGTGAGGTTCTTCTTTGAATATATTTGTCCAAGAACGAATGAATACTTTCTGACCGTTGAGTTGTAGACATTCCAGCCAAAAAGTTATCTGACATATATGTTGGTATCCATTTATGACGATCTTCATACAAAGACTGAAACCATTCATCATTCCTGAGATTGAAACTATCAACTATTTTCCACCACCTCTTTTCAAACTTTTCATTTGTCCTAGACTCAAATATACACTTGTTAAATTTATTCATAAAATTATCATGCTGCCTCAGCACATAACAGAGCTTTTCAGGAATCTTGGCCAATACGTGCCACAAGCAATAACAATGGTGTGAATTTGGAAAGACCTCTGCAATGGCTTCTTTCAGGGTCCTGTCATCATCAGTAAGTATCACTCTTGGAGCATGACCATTCATAGCCCTTAGCCATGCTTGCATCACCCAAGCATATGTTGATTTCATCTGATCAGCAATTAAAGCACTTCCAAGCAATATAAACTGAAAATGATGGTTTACACCAACAAAGGGGGCAAATGGCAGCTTGTATTCATTCTTGATATACATGGTGTCAAAGAACACAACATCACCAAAGTAGCTGAAGTCTAGCCTACCTTTGGCATCAATCCAGAAAACATTTTTCAAACGTTGTTCCTCATTCAAATCTATTGCATAAAAGAAGTTTGGGTTGTCATCCTGCATACACATAAAATGATCGAACATAAGCTCAGCATCCCCATCATCTAAAGCCAAATGCCTTGTTTGATTTGTTACACCTGCTTTCTGGCCCTCATTCTTCTTTCGCCCTCCTGATTGCTTAGACATTGAAACAGCCACTTCTTTTGTTCTTGCACTGATACCATGTAAGGAACCAGCATTGTTACATAGATCTGAGGCCCTATCAGTAGGAAAGTGATATGCCTGATCTGGAAATTTTTCATGATTATGCTCCTTAACAAAACTTTGTACCACCCATCTTCCATCTTGCTGCCTTCTTTTAATATGCATACAAGCTTTGCAATCTGTTTTTAACCAAGAATGACCTGTTCTACCTCGTTTTCTCTTGACAGCAATGCTTGTTGTACCATCAACATTTAAAACAGGCTGTGGCAAGTCAGTCGAACTAGCTTCTGGCTTGCTTCCATATCTGGTGCAAACAAATTTGGCATCAATAAATTTTCCTGATATCCTTGATCGACGGCTGGCTTTGATTATGGCTGCAAATCCCACAGACTTGGCATACTCTTTGTAGAACATAAAAGCCTCTTCCTTTGATTCAAATTCCATTCCATCACAAGGATCTAAACATTTCACCGAACTTGAGTTAAACATATCTCCTGTATGCTCTTTATTTCTATCACCTGATACCCTTCCACAAACAATAGGTCCAGCATTTTCCTTATCATGCCCACTAGTCCTAGAAGGTTCCACAATTAACGCATCTCTATTATGCCCTTGATCACAACCATCTGTCATATTAACAAATACATCAAGCCTACTATCTTCCTTATGCCATTCTCCTGAGGGCTGTTCTAGGTCAATCATCACGGAAGACAGATGCTTCCTAAACACAGTCACTACTTCTGCATAAGAGGTACAAAATTTCCCATCAAGATCCATCAAGAAAACCATAAAAGCAGAAAACTCAAGACTGTAAAATGATACTTATCAAGGGTGACAAGACGTACAGCAGCATTATAAGCAAGTTAAAGATAAGCATTCAAAAACTTTCTGTCTTACTAAATTTGACTTTCATAAGCAAGCCTGAGATCAGAAATCACAAGAAGCCAACCTTTCTGTATAACTAATGCCAAAGCGAAATGGCCCAAGGGATTCAGGCAACAACAAAAACACCTCCATTCTACTTAAACTTTTTTATCGACCGAGAAATGTTATTCTTGTCAGAGATATTCTCTACTCATCAGAGCCTCTCGAAGAGAATATCTCACTTACAGATTTTGTTCTAAAGGCCATTCAATTATAATTTTATATCTCCAATTGAAAATTTTAATATATAATAGTTTTGATCATAGCTAATTTATGAAGTTTCACAACTTCCATTAACCAACAGTGAGACTTACTACTTGCAAAACATCATAACAAAATGAAAATTTCTCATGCAATCAACTTTTCAGACTTATAATCATGCACAGAAAGAAGGATAACATAAATGAATGACAGTCCACACTCGGGAAAAAATGGCAAAACACAAATTAAACTGAGAAAAACTTCAAAAAACAGAGAATTCTTTTGAAAGAGAGAAGCTGTAGTCATAAGTAAAATAGATTCAGAAAGAAGACTGCAAGTACAAGGACAGATCGTAAGCGCCATAAACGGAGGAGGCGAGTAGACAACTTTGTGACTTTGCGAGTTGGTGATCAAGGCAAGAGAAATGAATGCTGTACTCGCGACGATACTCGCCGTAACTCCGTGAGAGCCCAAATCAAAGATCCAATTGGAAGCAAAACCCTAAGCCCTAATCGCTAGAGCTGAGATAGTCCGATGCTGTATCGACCCATTTAATGAAACTGAATAAACCATAATTAACAATTCAAAACGATGTCGTCAGCATGAAAAATTTCCTCCAAAATAAAATTGTAAAATTTATTGTACTACTCAATAATCCCTTAACGTAAGGAAATTTTTATTGTATATATTATAATTAATTTAATTGGGCTCTTAGTTCAATTTAATTTATATTTAATTAAAATAAATAAAATAAAATAAAATAAAAGAATGTATATCACATTAATAATGATTTCCGAAATTTTAAAACTTGGATCGGAAGTTAAATTGGTATGACAAGAAATTTAAGGTTTAAAAAGTTCCAATTAGTATTAGATCGTCATAAAACTGACCAAATATTAAATAAAATTATATTATTCTTACTCATCTAAGAATTTAAAGTTTAATTAAAAAGACATTGTTAAATAAAGATTTATTTATTTATTTTAGTTTATAAGAATTTATTAATTTACAAAAATGAACTGATTAATTATTAAACTAATTATTTTTCTAACAATATAATTAATTAATTATATTTTCTTTTTAGCAATTAAATATACTTAATTAAAATATATTAAAATTTGATGTTAAAAAAATTATTTCTAAAAAGTTTAACAAAATTTTGTTTCTAATAACGAACCAACCACTATTAACAGCAATCATTTCTTCTTCTTAACCAATCATCATAATTATAATGATTATATTCATTCTCAGTCTTTATTATATTCATTTTCATTCTTATTACATTAAACTAACCACCCCTAATTATCTAGGGTCTTCTTTATACACTAACACTACTTTTTGCTTCTTTTTCTTTACCTTTTCTTGGTAAAATGACCATTCGAAGTCAGCTGAAATAAGGTTACCAGAGAGAACGACTAGGTGGGATAAGAACTACAGAAGCTAAAGCAGCATGAGAATAAAGGAAAGGAAAATGCAGAAGCTTCTAACGTGAGGCTTGCAAGAATGGCTTGAGCCTCTGCATAAGAATTTTCTTTTTTTTTTTGTTTAGCGTAGAAGTTGAAGCACCACATTATCATTCTTTCTGTTCCCAGTTAGGAAACAGCTTAGAGATTCTATCTCCATATTCAAGAATCTCAAAGCTTGTGTTTCCTGCAGAAGACCAACTCAATCATTCTTACCATTCTAAAGATCCAAAGAGCAAGCCATGCATGAATGATTGATATGTAGATTGTGTCAGAAACTTTTAACACTCCTTTTACTCGTTACTTACTACTTAGATAACCATTCAACGCTCATGAGTGCCTTAAAAACGAATTGATCATAATCATTACTAGCCACCTTATGTGAATTTTATGGACTGCTAAGGTCTCCTGTACACACTTATTCTTGCTTGAATTGATGGCAGGGAGTAGTCAACTTCTTTGTTAACCTACTTGGGAATTCATTTATGGGTTTAATTCCATCACTACAAGCAACGTAACTAAATTGCTTCAAGCAGACTAGGGAAGAATGCAACTATTTTTGCGCTTTCTTTTCAGGATTTGTGGGCAACCAGAGAACTGATTTGTGTTCAGACTTAATTTGTTCTTTTAGTTAATGTATTCTAGTGAAAATACATTGGATGAGATTGTGGAAAGATCCAATCTTTCTTTACAATTAATGAGAAAGAACTGATTATACTTCAACCGTTCAGTTTTTGCTTATGAAGTGATTTGGATAAAACCAGATAAAGTTTAGCAACTGATGGTTTTGTAACACTATTTGTGCTCATGCCTGATCTGTAAAACCATTACTGGCAACACCCCAAAATGCACTTATGCAGTAATATCACCCTATTCACAGTTTCTGATAGGCATTCAAATGATAATATATAGAAGGAACTCAATTTTTTTGTTGTAAAAACCAGGAAATTGAAACAAGGTAAGTAAAATATTTGACGGGTTAGAGAAGGTAGACACAAGCACCTCAAGTTTAATGTGAAACTGTGATCCATGAGATTACAAGATTTCATTACTTTGATTGAAAAATAGTAAGGAGGGATTTTTCCTTTGGATTGAATGCAAGGCAACTAAAGAAGAGAATGCCAAGCAGGGGAAACAATATATATTCATTTTCTCTTACAATTACTTTACACCAGATGTCCTAAGCTATCCCATATATTCTACTTATCGATCAGTATATGATGCCTACAAAAAATTCGAGCAATAACTCAAGCGCCTGGGCTCAAATAACACAAAGAATTTCAATGTGCTAAGTTCAACTACAATGCCTTAGCTATGGCTCATGGGTCACTTGCAGGATGATCCGACACTGTTCCTTCTGATGATATCTCTTCTGCACCAGGCTGCTCGGTTCGAAAAGGATCCGAGTGAGTCTTGCTTGAATCACCACTATCATCAGGTTGATCATGTTCCTCCACTGGATGCACGCTTTGTACATCAAGGGGCAAGCTCGGTGCATCCTTGGATTTCTCCAAACTTCCGTGTGAATCTGAAAATGCAATTTGATCCGTAGACTTTGGCAATGGTAACTTACTATCTAGCAAACTTGAGCTTGTTGTGCCGGAACCAGATGGAAAGGTTGGACCTGGAGCAACACAAGATGCTACTAATTGAAGCACCTCAGGAGATGGGGATAATCTCATGGTTGTTTTCTTAGGTGGGCTTAAACAAGCAGCCGGTGTGAATGAATTAACCATGCTGGTACTGTGAGGAGGTGGGTTCAGGTCATATTTGTTCTCCACAAGCCCCGAGGATCCAGGAGTCAGCAGCTGTTGTGGTTGTAAAGCCATTTCTGGTGGGGCAGAGGTTGAACCAACATCGGTGCAAACACTCATAAAGTTCTGGCTATTCCTCAAAATATCAGACGGGACCTTAAATACTTGTGACCTTCGATTTTTTTTCTTCAGGATATGCCTAGGATCTTTTGGCTGGCTAGGAGGGGGGGCTGGTATAACGAATGGTGGAATAGTTGGTTTGTCTTCTCCATATAGTATGCGAACTGAGTGAGCTATGGCCGATACAGTGGGTGGCAGTTCAGGTTCCGGTGGTTTGCAAGGAGCATTTACAGCTTCCCTAAGCCAATGGGGTAGATTGTTCCTAGAACTGTTTCCAGCTACTTCTTTCCCCTTTAAATGAGGAAAATTTAACCCTTTATCCAGGTCCACAAACAGCGCTGGACCATTGGATCCATTGCTGCCCAGAGTGTGTTGGGAACTGCGCAGCATATGCAACGATTGATCCAGAAGACTAGGCAATTTCCCATACTTCATGGTGCCAAGTTCCTCCTCTCTCCGTTGTAAATCTAAGCTGCTTGAGCAATTCAAACCCTGGGACCCCAAGTTGCTTGCTCCAAGAGTACTGAGAAGAAATGGCTTTTCAGCTGATATATTTGAAGGTCCAGCAGAAGAATCTCCAACCAAAATTTCCCGAAACTTATCAGGGTTCCAAGATGGAAATGGTCCAAAGTTTTCATACTGCAAATCAAGTTTATCTGGTGGATCAAAGTGAGGTAGGCTCGAAGACGGGTCACCAAAGCCCAATTTCATATCAGTTAGATGCGGCTGCAATTTAGGTGATGCAACAAGTCTACTTCCATGCAATGCCCGTGACATCATTCCCTCCGGAATATTTGGGAACAAGGATGCTTTAGAAGTTTTTCCTGGCTTCACCGGCCTTGGCAACGAGAAACTTGGGCCATCCAAAATCTTGAGTTGTTCCTCTTCCCACCTAGCTGCCAAATCCTCCACGGTTTTATACTTTGAGAATTTTAACCTGGGATCTCTGAGCATAGCATCCCAACTACCGCGACCATGTCTACGGACACCAATCCAAAGAAAATCAAGTTCATCTTCAGACCAGACATCCAATTTTGTTTTCTTTCTATGCAAGTGACTTGAGCCAGATCCTGTCCTCATCATTATGTTCTCCAACACCTTCCTGTGGTTTTCAGGAAATGATGGAAATGTGGATGGCATATGACCCAACCCCAAGGTTGGTGTTACCTCTCTTTCCAATATATTATATTTTGTCATATCTTGAGCAGAAAATTTCAAGTTGGGTAACAGTGGCATTGCTGGAAGGTCCCAAACAGTGTCGTTTGCAGCTTCTGTTCTGCTTCCAAGAGATAAGCTAGGTAGAAAATCATGTTGTGAAGTAGGCATGCTATCAGTGGGAACTGAGAATCTAGGCAGCATCTTTTCTTCAAAGGGCAGACTTGGCAGTAACATCTTTTCCTGGAAATCAGCTAAAGAAGAACCGGAACCTTCCAAACGGTCAGAACACTTCCTCTGTTGAGCTAATTGAGGACACTGCATCATTTAATACAAAAAGGAGAAAGGGAGCATATAAATGAACCAAAGACATCAAGCATGAAGTCAAAAAGATATATATGCAAAAATATTCTATTTAGAGCACAGGCAGTGTCAGAGTATTTGTATATTGCAGAGGGAGAGGAATCTGAACATACTGGACTAAATGGAAGCAAAGCATCTGACAAGCTATTTTTAAGACGCTGCTGCAGGACTTCTATTGATGCATCTTGCAGTCTCTGTTTGTCCAGGTTAATTTCCTGTCGCCTTAAATCCATCGCAGCTGAAGTTCCAGGGCAAGGAGGTAAGCTAAATGGAAACTCCTGTCCCATTCCTGGTTTTATTTGTCTGCCACTAGGTCTTGCGAAATTTCTGTGTGAATGCTGCAAGTGATTAGCATTAGGAGCACACAATCCCAGTACTGGTAACAAATTGCTTGCAGGCAAGGAGTTTGTGTAGGCCGGAGTTTGATGGCCAGGAAAGTTTATGTGGGGAGAAGGATGGCCAAGTGAACTTATGGCAAGATCCAAATGACTGTTTAATTTGTGCTTTGACAAGCGGCCCAGCCTTAAACTAGAGTCCATCTTGCTCTTCGCATCAGATGCTTGATTGAACTTGTTATCATCCAAGTAGATTACCAAAGACTTCCTACTAATCTGCGCAGATGATTCCGATGGTTGATCCCCATGTTTATCATCCTCTGGAGAGCATTGAGGGAGGGTTTCAGATACAGGCAATTCCTCACCAGGATTAGATTCCTCTACCAAATTCCGGCGTGCAAGACGTTCTTTTTGTCTGGCACGTAGCTTAGCACTGTCCAAAGAAAGTAAAATTTGATGCATCCAAGTAATAAATGTTAGAAATAACAAGTTTAAATACCCCTTGTAGCCAAGCATGTTGCAACTTCTTTCCTGCATGATTCAAGAAATTGAAGCCCCTACATTTTTTACTACATTTAGGCTTTTGTGAAGGTCTTAAATTACAGAAGTCTCAACCTCATAATAACTATTTACACTTAAGAAAAACGGAGTACATATTTCAAAATCCAATGTAGACAGACCTGACATTATTATTTCAAGCTGTCAGATGACCTAATGGTTACAAAGAGAAAGAAAGAAGCTGAATCCATTGTCCTACTTTGCAACAGTTTACCATTCATATCATCCTACCCAAACAACCTTCGTCTTGTATTAATCACTGCATTTTAATGGCTATAGATAATATATACTCCAAAAACTGCTTATGTGGCATCTCAGAAGATTTATCACATTGCAAATTATTGGAAAAGAATGTGACTTACTACTTCGATTTAAAGGCTCGTCCAGCTGGAGTATATTCCCGCTCTGGCTCTGGTTCAGGTTCCTTGTCATCTTCACCACCACTCTGTCAGCAGATTATTAATTGAAAACCCATAAATGACATCAACCAAGCAGTTAAATGCTATAACTTTTAAGACATTAAGGTAGTACTACTACAGTGTTATAAAGCTGGAAAGTAATATGTGAAGGATGCATATGAGAGGGAGAAAGTTGAAGTGGATAGTCTAATTGACCGGGCAAGGCAAAAATTGAAGTGATTAGAACCAAGTGAATCAAGAGATACTTGTCATATTACCGTCAGTGCCACAAGAATATTGAATAAATATGTAGGCAGCAGAACTATAAATTTCATCTTCTCAATAAAGTAGAATCATAACGTCTCCATTGTAAGTTCATACAAAGCGAGTAGCAACAGCTCAAAGTTTCATTGCCAAAAGTTTAATAGATAAGATAGATAGAGAGAAAGAAGTATGGATTTGACAAACCCAGACACATTCAAGGAGAATAAATCACAAGTTCTGTTCTGATACTTAACCCAAACTTTGGAAGAGGATTTCAAGATAAAAGCAACCAAGTGAGAAGTAGAATGGAATCACGGAAGTGAATGATCCAAGATGCAATTTAAGTAAAGATGGGAATACCCAACATGTGAGGTAATGAAAAAGTAATATCCGATAGCAATATAATTGATTAGAAGCAGATTCCACCTTAAGCCGGTGACAAAAATCGCTTTTAGAAGATAGAAGTACCTCACTCAATGTTTCACTTGGGTATGGTGTATATGCTTCTCTATACGAAACAGCTTTTCTCAGGCGCTTCCCCCGGCCAAGAGTAGCTTCCTCCTCATTTTGATATTTCTCCCATCTAAAGCCCGGAAGATCACGTAAGAGAAATTTTAAAATTACATAGCATAAATCTAGGCAAAAGCAGAATCAGTTATTAATTATTGCATCTAGCAGCCAATCTCGTCCAACCAAAGTTTGAGACTTAAAGATACGTGCAAAAACCTTTATGTTTAGAACAAGTGAATAAAATACAATTTGGACTTCCTAAATTGCATCCTTGTTCCAACCTTAAACCCCATGCAACTAATCTATAATGGAGGCCATCAAAGTCACAAGTTGCAGCAAGAAACACATCACAAGCCAACCAAAATCATCTGTTGTTGCAGAAATGTAAAATTAACATATAAAATTCTTGCTCACAGCTTAAAGCATGGAATGGTTGAGAGTAATTTCGAGAAAGTGTTACAATTGCTTACCGTACACGTAAAAGCCTGTCCCATTCATTTTCTTCATTACCACTGAGAACATTGTCCTCCTTTCTTTCAGCATTTTGTCCAGAAATATCATCAGGCACAAGAGAAGGTGATTCACCTCCGCCGTGCTCCTCCATTGTTTCATCATTCCACTCCAAAGGCTGCTGAAACAAAACAATAATTTTTTAACCAAAATTAGCAGCATACAAGTCTTCATTTCTTCAGGTCTTAGAGAAATCAGTAACTCAAAATACAACCCAGGATACACATGAGCAAACTGAATAAAAGGTTTGTACATGCAAGCAACACAAAAAGAACAATGCAACGGACATATGATTTGTGAACAATGACAGTTGTGTACCATAATCAGTAGCTAGATATGGATAAAGGGGCATGGAATATAACAATTGTTTAGTTCCAATGCAATGGCAAAAAGAGGTTTCTTATGATTAAATGAACAGAATAATGTGGAAATCAATCGTGTAGATTGAGATTACAATTCATTACCTTCACTGAACCAAGCATATCATTGTCAAAATCTCCTTCAGCAACATCAGTTGTTCCAGACTGCAGGTTTGACCGGTCAAGCAATTTTAAGATAGCACTATCATCCCACACAATCTTGTTGCCACCATCTGTACATTTATCCTTGTAAACATCCCCAAGGCCACCACCCCTCTTCCTCTGCTTTTGCTCTAAATCTGCTAATATATCATCCTTGTTATTGTTACTATCGCAAATTTCTTTACCATTCGTGCTAGAAGAATCATTGAAAAGTTCTTCTGTTCCCCATCTTAGAATATCTTCAACTTCCTTCTGTGATCCAGACTTGTTCACAAACAGCTGATCAAGCATCAATTTCTTTTTTGCAAGCTGCAAGATGCGCTCCTCAACACTGGCACGGACAACAAGCCTGTACACCAGAAGTCTATTTGACTGTCCAATTCGATGTGCCCGATTCATAGCTTGGATATCAGCATGTGGGTTGAAATCAGAATCATAAATTATAACTGTGTCAGCTGTTGCTAAATTTATTCCAAGACCACAAGAGCGTGTTGATAGCAAGAAGACAAATCGACTTTTATCTTGGTTGAAACGAGTAATTGCTGCCTGGCGATCAGTGACTGATACAGAACCATCCACTCTCTCAAATGTTTTAGGCCCAAATTCTATGGTCAAATAATCCTCAAGGATATCAAGAAGCTTAGTCATCTGTGAAAAAATAAGAACTCTATGACCATCCTTATATAACATCTTTAGCATGGAATGCAGCAGGGTCAGTTTGGCTGAAGCTTTTATCCGCATTTCTTGTAAAAATTCTACTGAACCTGAATCAGGTTCAGTACCAGGAATCAGATAAGGATGATTGCAAATCTTTCTAAGCTGCATCACAATGTTTAGCATTGATTGCTGTGGAACCCCTTTTCCAATATTCCTTAATAGCTGATAATTTTTAGTAAGCATAGCCCGGTAATATTCAGCTTGGATAGAAGACAATTCAACAGGAACCATTCTTTCTGTCTTGGGAGGAATATTTTGCATGGCATCCTTTTTGAGCCTTCGAAGCATATGTGGAGCAACGAGTTTCTTCAATTCCTCTACTTTCTCAGTAGTTGTAAGATCATTAAATTTCTCCTCAAAAGAAGATAGAGAAGGGAATGAAGTTGGCTGCAAAAAGTTCAGCAAATTGTACATCTCACCAATATTATTCTGAAGAGGGGTACCAGTCAACAGAACACGATGCTGGAAAGAAAATGTATTGAGCAAGCTGAATAGCTTACTTTCAGAATTCTTCAGGCGGTGACCCTCATCAACCACAAGAACTTCCCAAGGAACTCCGCGCAAATAAGAGGAATCAGCAAGAACCATTTCATAAGTGGTTAAAAGCACATTAAATTTGAAAGACAATGTTTTCTTATTTGGCCCATTTGGATCACTCGCATGCCATTCATACTGGCGAATAATGCCTCTTGCTTTAGCACACCCGTGATACTCCACAACATTCACATCAGGAGCCCACAGTGCAAATTCAGCAAGCCAGTTAGGCATAGTGGAAAGTGGAACTAAGACTAAACAAGGCTTGGAAGCTTTGAACTCGAAGTACAATGAAGAAATAAAAGCACATGCAGATACCGTCTTCCCAAGACCCATCTCATCAGCAAGTATCACATTCTTTGATCTATGCCAGCACTTACGCAACCAATTCAATGCTTCAAGCTGATGGGGAAACAAAGAACCTCCTTTGAGTTCATTAGGTTGCTCTATGAGAGTAAAGATCTCATTTTGCTGATCACCTACCCTCCCTTTCAAAGGATTATCCATCAGAGAGTCTTTCTCCTGGGTTTGGCATTCAAGCTTGTGGAAAAGACCAATTAGATATGACGATTTTTTAAGAACAGGTTCATCCAGTTTTTCCCAAGTGCACTCATCATATGGGAGACCAGTCCATTTGACAAAAGCTTCATGTGTACAATCATCAGTAGCACGCAGAGCAATAACTCGCTGAGGTTGTTTCCACCTATCCTCACATATATTGATCACAGAAGTTCCATATTTAGCCTTGTAGTTTTCTAGTTTTCTCTTAGCAAGAGCTTTCAGCTGGGATTCAGGAACCCAACTATTATGCACATGAGATTTTCCAACCCACTTAACTAAGAACTCGTATGATACTGCTGGATTAGCACAAGTTGACAAAGCAACCAAAGTTTCAGTAGCTTTGTCTTGAACATTGCTAGTCATATTCTTTTCACTACTTGCTTCTTTTGTGTCTTCGGATTTAGAATCTTCAGTACTGTCTTGTTTTACCAAACCAGCATCAGCTCTGTCCTCCGTTTCCACATGTTCTTGTTGTTTTCCCAATTCCTCTGCAGTCACTACAGATTCATCTCGATCTTTATCAATTACGGCAGACTCAGAATACTTTGCATCCTTCCCTAAGTCCTTGAAATTTCCTACTTTGCAATCTTTGTTTCCAGATCTTCTGTACACATGCAATGTATCCACTCTGACATTCTTCATGCTCTCTTCCTTATCCAAAATTTCCGTACTGCCAGGACAACCTTCTCCAACATTTTCAGCAACTCTTGAATCTGATCGAACATCACAGCTTGAACTTTCCTCTGAAAGTCTAGGTTGCATTTCAGAATTAAACAATTTGTCAGAAGGAATGCCATCTGCAGCACTTAAAGAACCGTCATGTGACAATTTTGCATTGTCACCCTGAATTCGACATCCCAGTACCCGATCAACCTGAGATAACCACAAAAATGTTACAAGGAAATTATTCAGGATCACTGCAAATTTAACTGGAATGCAATTGTCTTTTTCCCAAGATCTATAGAAAAATGCCTAAATTTTCGTATCAGTTATTTCACCTGTTGAAGTTCATTGATAATGTCCTCGCCTGTTTGTGCTTCAAATACATGTTCCCCAGATTTATTCAACTCATTTGATGGGTGTGCAACTTCGTCAGAAATTTTCTGAAATAGTTCATTCATATTAAAGTCACAGCCAAGAAGTCATAATAAGAGTTTTGGTCACAATTATAGCCATGCCACATAATGGCAATATAAACAAGCATAACAGTACTAACATTATTACTAGTAATCAAGTATGAAATTCAGCCGCAGACAAATATTTTTTTGCTGAGGTTTTCCTGGATTCAAAAACTAAATTAACAAAAACCTCTGTTTGCGTGTCTAAATGTGACTGTGGAATCCATTATATGACAAATAATACAGTGCAACTATGAAACTATGTAACAAACATGATACAAATCCAAGTAAATATCATGTCTATATTGACTAAGCAAAGAACTAGGTAAAAAGAAATGACATAGAGAAACCCAAGAGAAACCTGCTGAAGTTCAATTATGAAAAGCCAAAGCAAAGCAATGAAATTACTGAGTCAATACCTCATCTTTCCCCCCCATGCTGATACCCTTGCTTCCAACATCTTCCTTCAATACAGATGCATAATCTCCAGCAAGTATTTTCGGCTTCAAGTGCAACTTATTTGATCCAGGACTTTCAGTGCTTGCTTTCAATCCACGGTTTTTACAAGTTCGTTTTCCTTTGTCAGATCTATGCTTCTTTATGTTGTTCCCATTGTTGCCTCCCTCATGCTTTCTTTTTTTATCTTTCTCAACTGTAGCACCAATTGCAAGGACAATTGATTTTCTTGGAGAACCATTAATAAGAGAGTACTCATGCTTTACATCAGAATCCTCACTATTTGGCTTGCCTTTTGTAAGTTTACAATGCGACAGGAATTCTTTACTAGAAGAAACTAACATTTTCTCACCAGATGACTTGGGTGGTGATGCACTGGGCTTCCTTTCATCGTCAATGTTTATACATGATGAAGTACCCTCTACAGGGCAACCAAGTGATGGGTCACTTGGATTGGGGCCATTAGATACAAGTACAGAGGAATCTGGTTCTTTTTCCAAGGATTTGAGTTCAACGTTAACAACAGATTTCCCTTTGCTGGAGGACCTTCGTTTGGAAAGAATTGAGCTTCCAAGAAGCCGCGATACTTTATCAGCACTGGATGACTTAACTCCAGTCTTCAAGTTTGATGTAAGAGTTTTAGTTCTTGCCCGCTTTGAAATAGTCTCCAGATGGCTAATTGAATTGAGAGGGTCACTTTTTTTAGAGCACTTAGGACATTGCCACTTACCCATCGGAATGCGCTTCAGGAAATGAATAAAAAGATTTAAATAATTCAAGTGCAATTAATATTATAGGAGGAAAAATAAGCATCAGCAAGTTAGCTGCAAAAAAGAAATTATTTAGCACATACCTTAAGAGGGGGATCAAGACACTGAAGATGATAAACTCGGGGACAGTTATCACAGCATAACAGGTTACCACCAAGATCGCAGATAACACATTCATAGTAATACTGGAATGCAAATGAGAAAAAAGTCCATAAGGATTGAAAGTAGACAAGGAAAAAATAAAGATGCTACAAAGGATTATACTATAAATATTTATCTGGACTCCACTACCATAGTTCTCTAAATGAATAGCATTCTGCAGCAGTTTCTATCCTTACTATTTACTCTGTGTGTACTTACTGCCTTAGAAATACAAATAATTAAATTGTTGCCTCATCTAGAAATGTAGCAACAGAAACAACCGGATTGAAGAAGTTCGAAGCAAACATGCATTTAGATTTCAAGAGCATTACCAAGACTGATGACAAATTTGCAAAGACAACAATATAGCATGCAAATTTGCATCGCAAAATGTGATGAGTGAAGCAAATGATGAATGTTCATTGTCCTTACCAACAACGAACTTTAGTATCCCAAGTAGCTAGAATGAAGTCTACAAACTATTAATAAAGAGCAAAAGATAGTAACTTACGCCATCATTCCCTTTCCTCTTGGACGAAGATACATCAGAAACTAATTCAGTCTTTGGCCTGCGTTTTGCAGTAGAAGCACTTCTTGGAGATTCCAAGGAAGCTGTATTCTCTTCCCTGCTACTATTAGACAAAGCTCGTCCATAGAGAAGCTTTTTTCGCTTGCGCTTCAACACCCAATTTCTGTTTATCATTTTACTCGTTGTCAGAATTGTTATCCTTCACTAACAATCCAGTTCTTTTTACTCACATTGCTGCAAATAATGCCCGCCATGCATCTGAAGATGCAACAGGGCTTCAATCAATCCAGGGCAGCAGAATCTCAAAGTGGCTGTTAAACAAGAACATTAATCAGTATCAAAGAGTATAAAACAATATATTGGCTTAACAATATGATGTTTGCATTCATCTGGAACATATTTAAGTACTCATTTGGTATCAGCACGAACAAGAAACCATAAGACAACATTAGGATAAAAGAAAATCATAGCATCAGGCCGCTCACATGAATTAATCAAACTGAAGTCTTGATCAAACCAACAGTTAAGATACATCAAACTCTGGGCAAAAGCTAAACAATCAGACCAATGAACTTAGCAAATCACATGCATTCACTCACCAAAGTCCCAGAACCCCACTTTATCAACTAGCCAATTCCAGTACATAATTCTAAAACCCAATTACCAAGTCAATACTGAGAAACTGCACAATTTAGCACCAACCAATAAGACCATAAATACAGCTCCAAAACGACATCAATTTCATTATACCAGGCGCGAAATCAGCTCATAGCAAATAAAACAAAATACCCACAAAATCTAAACCAAAGACAAGCACAAGAACAGAAAAAGAAACAGTACCCATATGGGAAAACAAGCTCGACAATCGCTCAAGTGAATCAGAAACACCTGGATGTTGTAATCATAGACACAGTGTTGATATGAAGGGGAAGAGAAGCGAGAGAGATTAGGGCATAGAAGCAAGGGGAGAGAGAGAGAGAGAGAGAGATAAATGAGAGATACGAGACACAAAAAAGAAAGAGAAAGGAGGCAGGCACCTAAACACGACACAACAACAACTAACAACAACAACTAAATATGAAATATATCGAAAGAGACTTGGGACTATATAAGATTTAGAGAGGGAAATCGCATAGTTGTAGAGAGAGAAACATACATAATACGGACTCGCCGGGGTCATAGGACGGGTTGCACTCTGACATGGCAGTGCATGAGGGAGATAGAGAGAGAGATGTCCTTAGAGAGAGAAAGTGCCCCCCTCTCAAAAAACACTCAACCACTGAGAACATGCCACGTGGATGTACGTAATGTTCACCCATATTTTTCCTTTTTCCTTTTTCACTCGTTTTTCAAAATTTCGTAAGAGGAGTCTGCTGTGTGTGACAAAGTGTGCTACTTAGCTCGTCTCTTATTTCTAGGCTTAATTGGATTTTGTTTGGAGCCAATTTTTTTGGCGTTAATGGGTCATGTCGAGATGGATTAGCCTATGCCATTTCTTTTTCAAAAACTTTCGAGCCACGGGTTGAGCCGACCGTGTCCAAGTCAATCCGAGCTAAAATTAGGTTGAGTCGGCCCTTTTGACATCTCTGCCATTTTTCTTATTTAAATAGGACAATTTTAATTATTATTTATAAATATCAAATTATTGTAAATTCCTCCTTAACATTGCAATGTTAATTTCTTAAAAAATAATCATTAAAGGTTGAAATTATTATAAGAAAATATTACGACAAGCAACAACACTACTTAGTAGAAATCTTACTAACAATCGGAGAGTAGTAATACACAGTCTTATTTCTAACTAATAAAGAGGCTATAAAAAAACATACAATTCAAAATTTAGTTAAATAAATAAATTTGAATTATCCTTAAAACTTAAGGAACTAATTATTAGATACATACATTGGATTTCTATTTTGTGTTTTATATGGAAAGTCTAAAAAATTACCATGTTTTGTAGATAAATATTTAAAATGTAGCTTATTACTTAGTTTTTCTCCCCTTGTATCCTTTTGTTATAAATACAATAGAATCTATCCTATTTTTTAATTAAACCAATAATATTATTATCATAAAAAATAACGTTTACTATAGAAAATTTTGATCTTATTGGATTTTATTTCGAATCATTTTCTTAACTAAACAACACAATTTTAGTTATTATTTATGAATATTAAATTATTATGAATTTTTTAACAATAAATAATTGACATTGCATCGCTACAATTTTAAAAATATTTGTTAAAAGTTTAATTGTTGTAAAAAATAGCAATTCAAAATTTTGTTAAAGCTTAACGACTGTATAAACAAATAAATTTGAATTATCGTTAAAACCTAACGAGCTAATTATTAAGTACAATTTTCTAATTAATTGTTGTAATTGGATAGTTTATTACAAATCAAACAACTTAAGTTGAAGATGTCATCTCCTTAATAAGATTAAACATTGAACTCTCTAAATGTTAGAATAGTAATGACCATACTTAATTAGCCTCTTACACTAATGATAATAAGGGTGAACATATTTTCCTCGCCTTTAAATCACTTTTATTTAAAAAAGAGGTAATAGTGTGTAATATTTTGAGATTATTTCAATTTAATGATTATCCTTTTAAAATTTATATAAGTCTAAGTTATTTTAGTCGATGTGATGTGTTCATTAAATACTAACTAGATATTCATTTGTTACATCAACAAAATAAGGCTTTGATATGATTTATACGAATTTTAAAATTTTAATCAATAAATTGAAAACTTTAGAAATTTTGATACTAAATTAAAAAAATTTCAAAAGAGTAGAAACTTCTAAATCAATTAATTATTTTAAAATATAAATCTATTAACCATATGTAATATTTATTAAAATACAATCAAATAGTATTAAATCACATTATTTAGTTTATTATTATTATTTATCGTAAATTGTTGGTTCTTTTTTGTAATTTTACTAGTATTTATTTCTATTGAATTTTGTTTGGTAATTAGAATTGAACTATCAAATTTAATTATACCATTTAGTTTATTATACTGCCACATAGAAAAAAGTTGAATTATAGTTTCTCAATTATGATAAAAATATAAAATGATAGGTGCAAAAAATATAACAAATTAAAGAGTGCCTAATTTTTAGAATTTTTATTTTATTAGCAAATTTTTAAATATTTAATTCAATAACTAATCTTTTTAAATTATATAAATTAAGGGTGTGCTTTGTTCACTTGGAGAAATGGTAATATAATTTATAATGAATATAATGAGGAATGGAAATTGATATAATCATTATAATTATGAATGGTTATGACGAAACAATAATTACCGTTACCATTGATGGTAGTTAGTTTGTTAAAAATCTTAAGAAATAAAATTCATTAAAATTTTGTTTTACATCAAATTTTAAACGCATTCTAATTAATTATATTTAAGGGGTGTTTGGTTCTCATAAGGCAATGGTAATATGAATAGAAATAAATATAGTGAGAAATGAGAATTAATAAAATCATTATAATTATGACAGTTGGTTAAGACAAAGAAATGATTACTATTACCATTAATAGTGATTGATTTGTTAAAAATCTTGAAAAATAAAAAATTTATTAAATTTGTGTTTACATCAAAATTTAATATATGTTAATTAATTATATTTTAATCAGCGAGTATAGAGTAATACTCAAAACTCGGATATAAAAATATAGTTAATCCAAAGATAATATATTACTACGCAGTTGTTTTTCATTCCTTACCCATACCCCCTTCTTATACCTATTGACCAAACTCCCTATTAATTTATGCACCCTATTTATGTTGACAAAATGTTTAAAATCAAGTATATTGCGGTATTTCCTTTCCAAACTCTTAAAGAAAAAAATGCTCCAATGTTTACTTGCATTAACATATCATCAGCCATATAATGTCCTCGAAATACAATTTAATCATCTAAAATATTGTACACTTCATCGACATAATTATAATGTCTACCATTCTATCGCTGCAATAAAATAAAGTAATACAGTTGAACCCATAAATTGTATTCCTTTTATCAAAATGCTCGTGAAACAAAGTTAAAGAGCATCATTCGATTCATTGCATGCAATCATGTCCACAAGAGGATGTAAAGTTTAATATAATTTAGATCCTCCTTGATGATGCAAATAATGTAAAATATCACAGTTAAGCACGATACCTCAATCAAAAGCCATCAAATGATACAAAATAACCAGGTCAACACTACAAGCTTTGTCTGCATTATAACTACAAAATTCTCAACTAATACAAAATAATCTAGTTATTCAACATCAATTGCATCCTAAGTTTATATTACTTATAAAAGCCTCATATACTAAAAGTGTTAATATGCTTCCTTACATGATTCATAGACTATAAGATGAATAGAGGAACACAATCACAAATGATCTTTTTAAATGACTTGGCAAAGTAAACAAAACTTTAAATTTAGCAGGATCATTATACAATAACACAACAGCCTTACCAACATCTGATTGAGATATGTCCATATTAAGAAGTTCATTGATGAGCTTTTCCATCTTCTCGTTAGTCAGGGAATCAAATTTAGACTCCTCAATCAAAACATTTGTAACAACAATATATTGTGATGCCATTTGGTCGCAAATAGACTTAAACTTAACAATGAAGTTATCTAACCTTAAGTCAATATTTTTGTAACATACCATAACCATACCGCATAAGCCCGAACGTATCCATAGATAGTCGAGACTATACTTTATGGAAATGGTACGTTAGAACAATCACATAAATACAGTCCGAGGCATCAATATAACTTAAGCATTCCAAATACTTATTTCCTTCACAATCATAATAAGTCATATATGTCATTAACATTTCAAATTCAAGTAGACCATACACAACAGTTTTGAACTCAATCCCAGTATGTCATATAGTACAAAAATTACACACTAGAGACAATGTGTGTCATAACATGGAATGCTAAATACAAAAGACATCTATCTAGACTTTGTAGGTATCAGCTGACCAAACCTTTGAACCATTCTTGTCCCTAAAATAACTGTACTAGAATTCTATTAATCGTTTTAGAAGCTAGATCTCCCTTGAACTTGAAAATCATCATTGCAATTTAGATGAGTTTGCGAACTCAGTAAGTGAACCATCATCGATGTGCTCACTCAAGTCAGAACATAAAGACAAGTATATGACCCAATTCACTAAGTATAACACATTATCTGGCATTGAATATCACATCACATTATATCATATGTCAACAAGTACATGTATTTAATAAATCATCTCATTCATTATTTCATATCACTATTTCAAAACAATCCAATAAATCATCTCATTCATTCATATAATACATGTGAAGTTGTATATGCAAATGCTCATGTGACTTCATTCTTAGTTTGCTTTGTTGTGACCAAGCACCTATCAACCTAATTTACTGTCCCATAGCCATTGTGGATACTAGTCTCATTATTATCTGAAAATGTGGCTCTTTGTGCATAATCCTGAGCTTAAAGCCTTTTTTTAAACATTGGCTACTCCGGTCACAACTCGGTTATTTGATCATGCATTTCAATGTAATGAGATGCATCAATTCACATATTATGCTTTCAGTACTTTTCATTCAATGTACTCATGTCATATATCAAATTCTTCGGATCTAAGTCTGGCATTCATCATTTAATTTTTCATACATTCCACATTCCACATTCTACATTACACATACAATTCAACAGAAGCACATATAATTGAGTTTACATATCTAGGTGAACTCACAATATGCTCCAGAATAGCTATTGTCTTAATGATCCATCAATGTCTAGATGTTGGCGATCAACTTGTGTGTCTATAGTCAAGCAATACACACATAGTTCACAATCAATATTTTGTTCAATCATATGAATATACAATCATGCACATGTATATGTGTCATGTTCAATGCTCAATTGGCCTTTTCGGGTATGTATTCTTAATCATAAACCTTGACTGTTCAATTCTTACAGCTTTTATATTACCACTTTGCATTCAAGTTTACACCTTAAGTAAGTTTGATTACTTTAAATTCATCAATCATACATCCATCAACCTTTTCTAGCAATATACATTCACATAATTTCCCAATTCTCATTCATTCATACCTAATTCACCTTAATTATATCCTTTAGATCATCTTTACATTTATAAGAACACCTTTATTCCTTTAATAATTGATAATTTCCATATTTAAATACTTTGATATCAAGACAATTCATTCCTTAAGTAATGACATCACTAACAACCTAAACTTATCAAACCTTTAACTAATTAATCAAGCAACAATCTAGGTTCATTTTAAGCCTTAATCACGTCCAAATACACTAATGTAGAGTTGACTATCCTTATTTGGTTCAACAAATTCACAAAACCGAAATTATCATTTCAAAGCTTTGGCCACGATAGTAGGGGACCTTTCCACGATCTTGGGATTAGTGCCTCGATGTGCACTATTCAATTTCCCTCAATTCTCTATAAATTTTATCTACTTACAATCATCATTAACACTTCCAATTTTCTAAAATTTATACTATCAAAAGCTACTTCAATTTACGTGAATATAGCTTCCATCTTGGTTACATGAATCTCATAAAGCTCTACTCAATTGATTCATTATCATTCACTTAATCCCATCATACATGTAATCCTAACTTTTCCAAATTCAAGAACACTTCAATAACACCTATCTTTAGCATAAATTCACCTTTATTTATGCTTCAAACCTCAACCTAATTCATCCATATAACAACCTATAATCTACTGTTTTCATGCATAAAAAACAAAACAGAAAATTAACCAATTCATCCATCATATTCTAGCACAACTTCATCATCAATCCTATATGCAGTTCATCCCAATTCAATCATCATAAAATTTCTATTACAACATGTCACAAAGTTCAGAATTTAACTTACTTGTTTAGCTCAAATTCCACCTCAATTATTAAGTTATCTTAGCCCTCCAAGCTTGTAAGCACAATTCCAAAAACAAAGTAGGGGTTTAATGATTTCACTAACAAGAAGACAACAAATATTGGAGTGGAAAAGTATAGAATTGAGGCAAAAACTCAAGGTTGTGAGGATATGTATGTATGTCAGTAATAAGAGAAGGAAGAAGAAAATAGCATGTAGCAAAAACAAGAGAGAAGATAGCCATCCATGTGTGTGGGTTGTGGGGTGTAGGTGTGTGGTGAGGGTTGAGACGCTTGTCAAATAAAGGACCATGCTATATGTCCTCTTTTTAAACTACCAAATGTCACTTAAATACCTAGTCCACTTATCACTTAGTTTCTTAAGCCATTTGTCACTTAATTTTCTGGGCCATTTGTCACTCAATTCCATTGCCATGTGTCACTATTTCATAGGCCTAGTCAACCTAATTTCTCACATGTCAACTTGTCTTACCATTTAACGATTTTCGTAAACTAAATGTACATTTTAATTCATCACTCTTCCAATTGTAACAATTAATTCCAGATTACTGATTATAATCCATCAAACCAAAATTCAAGACACAAATAATACATGATCATATCATAACCATTTTAAGCCTTTCATACCCTCAAAATATGTCAATTGAGTGCACAGACAATCTTTGCAATGTTTTCTAAATCAACATTCATATGTGTATAAATGCTCATGTTATGCAAGTGAATGAAATGCGCCTCATTAATTCTAAAATGATATGACTCAACAGTCTAACATTCTAACCCTCATTAAGTTTTGGAAACTGGCTATTATATCATTACTTTCCACATACACTACATATACTAATTTTTCTCCAAGTAATAACATAATAATTTAAATACCATAACTACACTTAATAACTATCCTTAATCACATTCACATGGTCATTACATCATAACCATACTTTTATACAAAAAATGCCCTTAAGGTTATACTTAACATATTTTACATTAAACTTTTCCAATTCAATTCCATTTGATTTCTAATTCTTAAAAACAATCCAAATTCACTTCCACGATATTTTAATACACACATTTAAGCTATAAAATTTTATTAACAAATTTTTACATCATCATGCACCCTTGGCGGAGTTTCAACCAAAACCAACTTCAAATCAATTCTTTTTCATTTCTTTACTTCATTAGTATCAAAATCATACCATAAAACATCAAAAAAGAATCATGAATCATATCACATTAAAAAACCTAGCCATGGACAAAATTTCATCTAATCTTTTCCATGATTTTTGTTTCATTCTTTCATCATTAAACTAACTTCCTAATGCCATTCATAAATCCTAAATCTTCAGTTGGCAAGATAAAACACGTTAGGTAATGGATCTTACCTTTGACCAAATTTGACTAAGGTTTCACACACTAGGTTTAGTGATTTTCTTCTCATAATCACTTCCAATGCAATAAAACCTTGATATCACATCATATGGGCGTAATTTTCACCATCAAAACCAAATCTCAATTATAAAACAACAAATTCAATTTTTCAACAAACTGGTAAGTTTACCAACCCATTTTCTTCTTCTTCTTCACTTGGATGGCTATGGGATCTTTTTAGATGCTTGATTGGAGGTAGAAGAGCATGAAAAACTCCTTGGATCACTTCTCCAAGGCCTAGCTGAAGCTCTCTCTTCTCCTTTTTCTTTTCTTTCTTTTTTCTCTCTCTTCCTTCTTTTTTTTTCTCCTTAGCCGAATCTCCACCTTGATTCTCCTTTTTTCCCTCTTTTTTTCACTCTCACGTTCACTCTCACTTTCATTCTCATGGCTAACACTAAAATGAAGCAAAATGTGACGAAAGTTAGCCTTTTATACTCATTTAGTGCATTGCAAATGTCACTTTCTTATTGGTCATCATTAATGACTCATCACCAGTTAATTAATAATTCTTAACCTTTAAGAAAGCCTCTAATTCATTAAGTGTGACTCATTAATCTACTAACACCATTTTATACAAAAAGACAAATTTGTCCCTTACCAAATTAAACCGATAAAATTTTCTAATAAATAAAAATATTTTATATAATTTTAAACCTCAAATTGACCTTAATATACTCTAATTGAACCTAAAACCCTTCAAATGCAAGCTTAAAACAATTTAATTGGACACATTATCCCTAAATTCTATTATTTTTCAATAAAGGTCTTTTTATCCTGAAATTTTTATATTACCTAAATTCTATTCAAACAACCTCTATTTTGACCCGTTTTAGTTCATAGGAACTCCAATCCTAATTATGAAGCTATTTATCGTATTTTGAAATTGTTTGGCAACTTTTTCAGTTGCACGGAAGAATTTTCGGATTGAATCAAAAATTTACCAAAAGTCATCGAAGTCATCCAAATTTCATTCAAAAGTGTCCCCTAAATTTTCAAATCACTTTTCGAGGCTTTTAAAGCTCGTTCAGACTCATTCCATAGCTTTTTAAAGTTTTCGAAAATTTTCTGAAAACGTTCTGGTCGAGTCCAGAATCATCTCCGGTATATCCTTGATCTCCGTTATAACCTTAATAATACATTTAAATGCTTAAATTACTTTAGTATATCATAAATAAAGCATACTCTATAAAATGCATATACAACACATCACACAGTACAATAATGGAACTAGTATTTTACAAATTCTGCCCTCCTTATAAAATTTCATCCTTGAAATTTTAAACAAACTTAGTCATCTTAAAAATACATATATTGACTTCACATCCACTCTTTGTGCTTCCACTATATCAATCACTTCATAGGGAAGAAGATATTGTGGGTTTAACTTGCCACATTATCTAAAACAAACTATTCCTTTCCAGAATGGTATTTGCAAAAAGTCTTTGATTTTTAACATTAAACTCCAAATTCTTCCTCCATTTCTACACCTAGATCTACTGTGAATTTTAGGTACTATCACTTTAACCCAAAAAATTTTGATCTTATTTGTGGTAATCTGAACTAGTTTAGCCTAACTAGTTTTCTTTCATTTATCTCCTTCTGATATACTAGCACTCTATGTAACTGTAAACTTCAAATCACTTACAGCTTGATTAATCTATCAAGAGAATACCTACTTGGATGGTTAGGAAATGGGCAGATTTTGTAATTCGATCCTTTATCTCCAATATTCTATCATATCCGCTTAGATTTCACGAAATTGCTACCATAAAATCCTTCATAATATGCTTCCATTTCTATTCCTAGATAGGGAGTGGCTAAGCAATTTTTATTGGTTCTTTGGCTCTCAACCTTGACTTGTAGATTTAACAAGAATTTGGACATATACTTTGCTATCACCCTTTTATACCTTTTCGATCATAATGCACTTTTAAGGTATGATGCCTCTTTATGTTCCTCAGATGGTTAGCATACACTGGTGAGTAACTTAATCTAGAATTTCTTTCTTAAGTTCAGCGATGACTAGTACACACAATTCTTGATGTAGCATCAACATAACGTTACCTCTCAATAAAATGCCCTTAGAATTTGCAACTTATCTCCACATGAAACTCCTTTTTCTAAATCATTGCTTTCTGTTTCTCACTAATAATCAGTTTATTCACAACTTTGCTAACTTAACCATACATCAGAGCATCCATTTAACATTATCAAAAGTCACATTTAATTAAATTACTACTAATGAAATATTTATTTGGGGTTCTCCACAAAACAATTGTTCTAGTATACTTCTAAATAATAAACATTTCCTTTTTTATTATCGCTAATTATAAACAAACCTTGATAATATTTTTCTTGTATTTCTTTTGCCTCATATGGACTCTTTTCGAATCTCAAATCCATAACCACTAGTGAACTATTTATTGTACCTTTGTCATTTCCCATCATAAGCAAATCAATCATTTAAGATCATGTCTTATGACACTAACATAATATCCTATTCACATAAAAACCATTTATTTACCTCAGAGTTGAAATTTGTACTACCTTCTATCACAATTTCGAGCTTATGAAACCTCAATCTCTTCAAACAAAGAGTATACCTCATACTTCCACTGAGCAACTTTGATGTTTAATAAAAATATCTTTACTTGTCCATTTCTAATATTTCAAAACACTTATGTGATTTCAGGTCAATATGGGACTTTATTAGTTATTAAAAAATTTCAATCATCTAAAATCTCCATATCATACTTGTTCAAAGGTCTCATATATAATTCTTTTCATTCTCCCAATCGTCAATTATAATTATCTGTAAAATAATATCTCTAAATTCTAATGAGATAATTCCCCGTTATGGATCAAAACTTATCACTAAAATTTCCTTGAAAATTTTACCATCATTTTTACTCATATGATTTTCAAGAAATAGAATAATTGACTTAAATCAAAAGAAACTTAAAACAATGAATGTTCAATACTTAGAATCGATATACTAATATATGCATAATTGAAAGCTTACATCAAACTAATCATTACTACAATTAATAACATTAAAAAAATAAAATTCTCCCAAAAATATTGTTCAATCATCAATCTTGATTAAAAATTCCATCACAATTTCATCCATAACATTACTTTATGAATTCACAAATCACCTTACAATCAAGAATATACTTAACCTTAAAAACAATATTTTATGCCAAGATTTATATTTATTCTAATCAATCACTCTATAAGGTCATAAAATTTAAACATATCAAAATTTAGTCACTAATTACTTATATTAATAATTAATCTTCAACAAATTTAAGCGTAATAAGCAATTTCATCCTCCAAATATATTCAAAATTTACTTTTCTAATATTAAAAGGCTAAATAACCTAATAAACTTTTGTAATTATAGAGTCATAGAAACTAGATAACTTGTATACCAAATTCTTAGTACTTTCCTAGCTATCATGGCTAATATGCTAAGAGATGGGAGCATTCTACATTTCCTACGAAATACTGTATCTAACTTCCCTTATGTACCAATCCTAACTTCCTTTGAAAGCAATCCACATTGACAGAATGCACTATTAGTCAATTCACTTCCTAGTATGATTTCATAGTTATAGATGTTTAATAAGATCAACTCATTAGAGAGCTTCTAATTCTAACTACTATATAACTACCTCTATGAGCGTTCTACACTACTGACATAGCTTTAATGGAAGTATCTTCTTCTAATGATAACTATTATCTTACTATAACAAACTTCTTCAATTGTAATCCTGCTTCATGCTTTTAGTAGGTTAAATTAAGTGAAACAATTTTATTTAAGTATTACACATTTCAACTTTACTTCATGTAAAGGCAAGGGCAAGGGCAAGGGCAAGGGTGAGGGCAAACTCCAATACAAAAGGCTTCCCGCTTTATGGGGGGCTAGGGGAGGGCCATCAATTTCATGCAGCCTTCCCTTTGAATTTTACAAAGAGGCTGTTTTTATGACTTAAACTCATGACCTTCTAGTCACAAAAGAGTAACCTTACCAGTTGCTCTAAGGCCAACTCTACTTTATGTAACTATTTATATTATGATATCTCAATTTTGACATCTATCATAGATTTTGTCATTAAAATTTATAAGACATTAATCAACTTAAAATGTCATTACATTTTATCATATATATGATATTAATACATCTCTAAAACTTTGTTATCAAATCTTCAAGAGGGATTAAAGAAAAATTACATAACGGAGATACAATTTTCCTTTTTGAATTTGAGAACTCTTCTCAAACTAATCTTATGTCCACGAAATTTAGTTCATTAATACTCAGTATCAATTATACTAAAGAAAATGTATTTTTTACTTATAACAAAATAATGGCAACAAATCAAGTAATTGGTTATCTACCATAACAACTAAATAAGATTAGGAATTTAATCATTTATTTCATTACTCTCACTATTTTATTTGAAATAATAGCCCTTACTAATATTCAAAAAGATTAATCTAATCTCTCTAGTGGACTAAGATCCTATTTAAATTTATTTAATCTTGAGTTTGCTTAACAAACTAACTAAACTTTAATTTGGTAGAAAACAGCTTTAACAATCACTTCACATGTGACTTATAGATATGTTAGGTGACAACTTTTTGCTAAAATATTTCTTATATACCATTCCTAACCATACTTCTAAATTCATATGATTATGAGTTTGCTGATTTAAATTATACAAATTGAGTTAATTGGGACCCATTAATTTAAATAAAAATATTTAGTCTAAAGATCCCTTGATTTTTCTCAACAAGCCTTACAATAAGCAGAACGCTACTTCTATTCTTATATAATTAAATACAACTAGCATTTTTTGAACGTATACTTAATATTTTAATGAGAGATTTAATTTTTGATGATCTCATCAAACACTCATTGCATGTAAAATGTCATACATTTTAAACATGAAATTTTTTATGCGAATATTATCAAATTATAAGCATGAAATATTCTAATTATCAATATAATCTACATAATCTAAAATGATATTTCCAATTCTTTAGATTTACTACATTATATTAAACTATTGATTCCAAATAAATCAAATTCTCATTCCAAATAGAATTTCAATTCAATTTAAAACAATTTTCATATTTAATTAAAACTATTTTCAATTATCTTTACTCCTATAATGAATTTAATTGAAAATAATTTTCAACAAATTACTCTTCTTACTTATTAATAATTTAGGAAAACTTATTTTTCATAATTTTATAAGTAACACATTAATCCAATTAGAAAACTATTTCTAAACTAACTAGAAATAAACTTTTTCCTTAATTAGAAAATTCATTTTTTTGATGTTAAAAGGAGAAAAATTTTAGAACTAAACAAAAATTTTAAAATTTAATTAAGAAAGTCCAGAGAATAATTTCTCAATTACTTATAAAATTTGTATTAAATCAAAAAACTATTTTATAAAATAATAAAAGGATAATTTTATCAATTAACAAGTAAAATATTTTAAAATTTTAATCAAGAAAAATATATTTTCTAATTAATCAAGAAAATTATTATACACCGTTCTTAATTACTTAAGAAAATGGTTTTCTTAAATTAAAGGAGTCCAAATAATTATTAATTCTAATCTCTTTGAAATTTAATTTATTTATTTTTAGAAACAAATTTTAAAATATTAATTATTAATCTTAATATAATTAAGAAAAATAATTTATATTATTTTAAAATAATTGATTTAATATTAAAATTAAGATATTGTCTTAATTAATATAATCTCATTAAATTAATTTGTCTAACATAATCTAATTATGAAAGATAACAATTTTAAAACCTTTGATTAATTTCAATTATTAATTTGATAACTAATTTAATTTAATAATTTAAATTTAAAAAAAGTAAATTAAATTCTAAAATTATTCCTAATAAAATTAACCCTTTTAAAAATAATTCCAAACAATTAGAAAATACTTTTCTATAGTTATGAGGAATTTAAACCAATTTAATCTCAATTAAACTATTTTAATTAAAAGAAAGGCTTAAAACACACTAAATTAAAAAAAATAAAATAGAGCGGGGATTTGGTGCGTGCACCATAACTTTTCTGTATCATGCGTATTGGAGATGACTTCAACTAACATGTAGTCCTCATTAAACACGTGCCCTATCTTCTTCCAAGATAAGGTTTGTATCTGTCATCGTTGCTTCTATTCCTTCCACCTCTAACCACTTCCTAAGCTCCTTCTGTTGGTACTTCCTCTCCTGCCACCGGTGCTTGTCCTCTAGGTGTCTTTATCATCCCTGGGGGTGGTAACTTTTACACTTGGAGCTATAAGCATAAAGACTCCACCTTCTTGAGGGAAAAAATGGACAAGGGCTTGTCTAATCATCTCTGGTCTCAAACATTTCCCAACTCTCATACATTTTTTTCCCAACCCTAGCATCTCACCATTCTCTTGTTCTGATTTATTCAGATTCTTTGTAGCCACTGGTAAGGATGAATTCGATCATTCTCTTTGGAAACAAAGGTCTAGGAATAGATGGTTAATAGAAGGAGACATGAAAACCTCTTTCTTTCACAGAGTTGTTCATACTAAGAAAGCTTCTAACAGAATTGTCACTTTAGACACTAATGGCACTCAACTTCATACTAAGATGAATTCACCTCTTGCTATAAGTTTCCCAGTCTCTTACATTTTTTAATGGAATTTGAAGTCTCTCATTTGGCTAACATTTCTTTAGATTATTTGAGAAAGCTTTTCAATATAGATGGTGAATAGATAGAGGGAAAGGGGGTCCTTTTATCTTATTCGCCTTGCACCCTTAAAATAATGAGTAACTTCTTTATTAACAAGCCCTCTATCTAAGGTGGTAGATAAGCACTGCTTAATCCATGACATTTAGTATATTGGAATACCAATAACTTTAAAAGATAAGATAATAAAATCTCAGTTAACCATGTGGAAAGCTTTACGATTATTTATCTTGATAACGCAATTGCTCCCTGAGCCCTCCAGGTGATAATTTCTAAACAACTCCTGAGCGGGACATGATCCTCTGGCCCCTTTACTCTGGCCCTAACCTGTCCCATTATCTCTCAGCCATCTGGATGGCTGAGATATAATGGGACAGGTTAGGGC
>JAOTAY010000003.1:30152000-30171013 GCA_025629805.1 Erythroxylum baracoense | reverse complement strand
AATTACATGTGCAACACTTACTATTCACAAATGCATGAGCATGAGACGTGTTGTCCTAATTTCTCTGATTGGTCTCTATCTCGGACCCGTTTCTCTGGTCCGACCCGTTTTATGGACACGGGATGTTACACAATTCCAAAAACAAGATGGGAGTAGAATGATTTCAGCATGGGCAAAGAGATGATAACAGATTATAGCTATCTTTGTGCAGGATCTTGTATAGATCCTGGAGTGATGATGAATATAATTAAAGGAAAATTTCAAGGCTGTGAGGGTTATGTGTGTAGTTCGGTAGTGAGAGGGAGGAGAAGAAGAAAGCATACAGAAGAAACAACTAGAGAGAAACATGACTCTACATTTGCTTAAGCCATTTGGTGCAAGGTGTCTTTGTTTTAGAAGGGCACATGTCATACAAATGGAGTAAGCTACATGTCTTTTTATGTGGTTGCCAAATGTCACCAATATCTTAGGCTATTTGTCACTCAATCACTACTGCCATTTGTCACTTAATTTTCTATGCCAAAAGTTACTCATTTTATAGGCTTAGTCATCCTAATTTTCTATGTGCCAACTTGCATTACCACTTGACATTTTTCCTAGACTAAATGTACATTTTAATTCATCAATTTTCCAATTGTAACAACTAACTCCAAATTACTAATTATAATCCATCAAACCAAAATTTAAGATATAAGCAATACACAATCAAATCATCATCATTTTAAACCTTTCATATTCGGAACATGTTAATTGAGTGCATGTACTATCTTTGCAATGTTTTCTAAATTAACATTCATGTGTGTATATGCTCATGCTATGCATGTGAATGGAATGCACCTCATAAATTATAAAATGATATGACTCAAAAGTCTAGCATTCTAACCCTTGGTAAGTTTTGGAAACCGACTATTACAAGTTTATTGAAGCGTTGTTGGATTTTTTTCCTTGAAAATTTTTTCCTTTCTTGGTAAGAGGTTTTTTTGCTTTTTTGTGGCATGGGTGCTTGAAGGAATAGTTAGGGATCCTTATATATCAAAGATCATAAATGGTTCATCTTCACTGTTCAATGAAGAACACAGTGTCATATTCTTTGGGTAGTTAGCCTTGGCACTTGCTTCATCTATATCCTCAACTTTGAGTCCTATGGCTGTATCTTTACCCCACACTAGATCCAGTTTGCACAAATATAGGAATTTAAAGTTCCACAGTCCAATTGCATTCTTGTGATTTTATAAAAAAGAATTACATGAAGCATAAGATAAAAAACTTCATAACAAGAAAACTTCCTCTGTTGTCTCTGGTCGATGGCCATCGAATTCTTTAAGGTGATAGTGTTGCCTTTGATATGGAGCAAAAAATTCATTTGCATTGCTATATCTAGAGTCAACCAAGTAATAACAACCTTCATAATTGAATAATAAGTTATGGTTGAGCAACATAACCCAAAAAGAAACCAAACTGGTTATTGTAACACAATTTTACCTCTAGGGACTTGTTGACCATGTGGCCTTGAGATTGCATCTCGAAGCATACGACCATTATATGCAGAGCCCTTTGAACCAGGAAATGCATATATGAATTGCATGTTTGAGCAACAAACATCTAAAACATTTGTTGAAATACATCATTTTCTTATGCAATATCGAGGCTTATCTTCACCAAGAGTAACTTTAATTAGTGTCCCATTTAAGGCTCCTAGTCAACCTATAAATAATAAAAAAGATGATTTAGCACATAAAAGTTTTCATATTGACGTTATAGGTTAATTATAATGTTCAATTACCTGAAAACATTTCCATCTCTCATCTTAACAATTGTGAGTAATAGGCTCCAACTTTTTGAGCAAAATTTGATGCAATCTCATAATTGCATAAAGAACTTGATGGAATTACCGACTCATGATTCCTCTACTACAGAGAAAAATAGACTAATTGTCCTACTCTTTAGTGAGCTAAGGTGTATATGAACATTGCTACAACCTCATATACAGATATGTTCCGAGTGGGTTTAAAACCCTCGACATCTCTTACCATATCACACAATATCCTAAAGGTTGCTCTATCCGTACGAAATTCACTAATGTAGGCAGCATCACAATCCATGGCCAATCTAAACATCCATGTCATTTTATCAATCCTTTTTTCTTCCTTTGTTTTAATTTCACAAACCTTATCTCGAAGGTACAAACAAACGATAACATAATGGACAATAAATAAAAAAACCATCGTACTATTTGTTGTTTGTTATAGTATCAAAAGTTGCTTTAGTTTTTGTCGTCATTCACTAATAGGGGGCAAGCTATTTTGATCTACATTAAAAAATCCAAATTGTAATTGCAAATTCAAGAGCATGCACATTGATCTAGGTACTCCTCAACTAAGTACAACCATTACTAGGAATAAGCAAAGTAGTAACCAAGTACAAACATAGCTCTAGGAGAATTGCAGATTAGAAATTATATGAAATTAATACCAATTTTTTTGATTGAGGACTATAATAGCATGACATGATGCATTCTACATCAAAGAAGCATGTACCTTACAAAGCAGTTATGAAAATCAAACCTAATTTTCTTTCGTTCTTGAATTCTATGAATAGATGACACAAAATTGTTTCAGACAATGAGTAAAGAGCTCCAATACATAGAATTCATAAAAAAATTGCAGCTTTGGTAACCAATAACCAAAAAAGGGAAAAAAAACACGAGTGACTCTTCCTATCACGTGTGTGATAGCTCCTGTCACCGGGGTGACTTTTGGCCCAATTTCTTCAATTCCTGCAATATTCACAAACAACTCCACAAAACCTGATTTCATTCAAATTTGGATTAAAAGACAATAAATTTTAACCAAAATTAGAATATAAGTACTAGAAAGATCAATAAAAATTAGACACAACAAAAAGGTATGTCCTAAATGGCTCAAAATCTCTCAGATTTAATTGAAGAAATATGAAAATCTAGAATGAACATTTAAGAACAGAGTTATAGGGAGTGAAGTAAAGGGATATTTATGAGAATAGTGTATTTCCTAACCTGTGAAGTAGCATGTCCCTGACAGAGAAAGCTTGAGGTTGCTATTGGTGTGGAGCGGAGGTGGCTTAAGGATGTTGTCAGTATGGAGTCGAGATGCATCAATTTGCTAATGTTGCTTGAGGGAGAGAGAGTGTCGTAAGAAAAAAGAAGGGGAAAATGCAGGAGATTTTGGGGGGAAAATAGTGTACCCTTTTTTTTATTGCAATGACTTCCATTATTCTCATAATCAAGGGGTACGCAGTACTGTCCCAAAAGCTGATATAGAAATATTATTGATCTAATCATAATATATTACTAAGCATCCTTTTTGTATTCCTTACCATTTCCTTTCTTCCCATACCAACTAACTAAGCACCCTATAAGTCAAAAGTTTTTTTTTACTTAGGCTATGTTTGGTTGGACGTAAGGTTTTTAATGAAATGTAATGATTTATAATGAAATAGAATGTAATTTTAAAAAATTGTTGTTTGGGAAGAATGAGAGAGTTCATAATGTAAATAGTAAAATGTTGTTTGGAAGAAGAGTTCATAATGTAATATAGTGAAATATTATTTATCATTTTACATTCTATCATAAACTCTCTAAATCGGAGGTAACTTATTTTTACTATTTATGATAAAATGAAATATAATGTAAAACTCTCTCCTTCTATCCCTTTCCATCATATTTTATTTTAAACTCTCTTCACAAATAATAAAATATTATTATAATCTATTCCATTCTATTAATAACTTTCAAACCACAAATAGCCTTACATACCGTGTTAATTAAAAAAATTAAATACTTTTACACCTGTTATTTCTCAAAATATAGTCCTATCCTACTTCACTCGGTCCAATTTATTAGCCTTGAGCCCAATTTTCTAAATCCGCATTTAACTCGCTCTAGTCAAGTTCTGACAAATATCTCACCTACCAGATGACGTGCTGCTGCAAGTAGGGTCCCACATTCCTCCCTTGGAAAACGACAGATAATTGGTTCGTGTTTTGCACGCTCACCTGACACGCTTGAGGCTGGCCAAGACTTTTTGAGGACAAGAATGGGAATAAAATATCATGATTTTTTTGACCCTAAAAAGTCACTAAATTTACTTCTGAACCCCAAAATGAAAATACGAATTATTAAAAATTTAGTGTAAATCAATCTGAAATGTGATATTAAAATATCGGAGAAAAGGACTTAAGGAGATTGACTTGAGATTTATGGTTTAAAGTGATATTAAACTCTTGATTGGTACCTAAGTGTACAGAGCCTAGGTTTGTTGATATCCAGGTACTGATGCTTAATTTTAGATCGATTCGTTTGTTTCTTGTTTCGGTTTAAAATCTTCTTTCTGTCCTTCGACTTGTGTTTTTCGTAGCTAGTTTTGTATCGATCGTCGTGATTGACGAATGATTATTGTTCACTTGAAGTGTTGTTCTGATCAGCTGAGTTGCGATAAGCTTTATTTTTAGGGATTCTGGGTAAGGTTCGTTTTCTCTTTTTCCTTTTTGGCTTATGGAAACAGGCGTCTGTGTGGTCAGAACTTAAGTGATTGTGTTTGATTCAGCTGCAAAAATTGCTGCTTTTTTCATGTTGGGTTTGGTAGAATGTTTTTATGATACTTTTCTAGCTTTACGGGGGGCTCAATTGAAAAAAAAAAAGTCTTCTAGTCTTGGGTTCAGTTTGATTTGAAGTGGGTATTCTGAATTGTGTGCCCATCTGATTATGTAATATGTTGCTGATGTAATTTCGGTGCTCCTTCCACGATAAGATCTTCTAATGCACGTGAACTTGATTAAGTTACAGCAATTTCTAGTCGATTCTTTGGAGTAAAGATTTCATTAGTTTGCTTTTTTTGAGTTTATCTAATTTATAATACAAACTAGTTTTTGCTTGTGAATGACATAGACAAGATAATTATGATCAAGTACTCATTTTTTCTTTGGTTATTTGTGAGTAGAAATTGACTCTGATGCTTGATATTTTTTGCTGGAATGTATTTTTTCTTGTCCTAGATATTACTTCAGTCAATAAGAGAGCCTGTTTATACTTGACTTCATGATTCTTAACGGTTTTTACGTCTTTTTTTCTTTTGCTCTTTAAGGATCAGTAAGTTATATCCCTGGAAATACGATGTCTGACAAGCAAAATTTGTGCTCTGAGATCGTGGTGTTTCTCTGGTGATATGGGATTCATTGCATCTTACCTTGCTGTTGTAGTTGAACTCTATGGAGAGAAAAGTTGGAAAAGGTACAATGAATCAACAGAAGACCCTCAAACAAGCTCGATACAACAATGTGGAAACTGTAAATGAGGGTTTAGGTTCGGCCAATCAAAGATTTTTGCATGATCCATCAGCTAATATAAATAGTAATGTACGACCTCCTGATTACAACATGTCTGTTGGAGCTAGACCTGTACTTAATTACTCAATTCAGACTGGTGAAGAGTTTGCACTTGAATTTATGAACCCAAGACAACACTTCTTCCCTAATTCTCATAATGATCCTAACAGTGCACCTGGGTATACCGATCTGAAGGGTATAATAGGAATACGTCACACAGGTTCAGAAAGTGGTTCTGAAATCTCTATGCTTGGTGCCCTAGAAAAAGGTCATAACCAAGAATTTGAAAGGCAAGGCTTTACCATGCATGAAAACCAAAACTACTACAATTCTATGCAATCTGTGCCACGAACGTCATCAAGAAATGACAGCACTCGAGGAATTCGTGAATTTCCCTCTTCAGGAGCTTCCGGTAGTTTATCAATGAAGTTGAAGTTCCTCTGCAGCTTTGGCGGTACAATTCTTCCCCGGCCAAGTGATGGAAAGCTTAGATATGTTGGCGGTGAAACGCGAGTTATCGGGTTAAGCAAGAATATTTCTTGGCAAGAGCTTCAGCAGAAGGTATCAATGATATATGATCAAGTGCATGTTATAAAGTACCAACTCCCCGGTGAGGATCTTGATGCACTGGTTTCTGTATCCAGTGATGAGGATCTACAGAACATGATGGATGAATGCGCTATAATAGGAGATGGAGGATCACAGAAGCCTAGAATGTTCTTATTCTCTGTTAATGATTTGGAGGATCCACAGTTTGGCTTAGAGAACACAGAGGGTGATTCTGAGTTCCAGTATGTAGTTGCTGTGAATGGTATGGATTTGGGTTCAAGGAAGAGCTCAATTAATTTAGCAAGTACTTCTAGGAATAATTTGGATGAGTTGCTTAGTCTCAATGTTGATAGGGAGATGGGCAGGGTTAGGGTTGACTTACCTAGTGGTAGCGCAGCTCTTAATGTGCCTCTATCAACAAGACAATCCTCCCAACCACTGCAAGTAAACCCTTCATGTGCCTATGATTCTATGTTACAGCCTTATCAGACCCAGAAGATGCATGGTAGCCAGCAACCTGTATCCTCCATGCAACCTGTGAGTAGCTTCCCAAAGATGGATGGAACAGTTACCAACCCTTTTTCTGTTGCACTCCAACATGGTTATGGCTCACAGCCCTCCAACCATCTGACAGCTGGTGAAAGTTTGGTGCCAATGCCGTTCCAAGGATATCCAGTTCAACAAGGGTCTTTGCGTGAAGACTCAACTTATGGCGGCTTTCATGTTCAAAATGTGGAAGTAAGCTCAAAAGACACGAAGCTGAAAAGAGATAACTCTAACCAGAAATTAAATGAACCAAAGAGAAGTCAGGCTCTTGATAAGGAAGCACCATTAAAGGAATTGAAAATGAAACGAGATGGATCCTTCCCTAAAATTCAAGAAACTGTGGAAAGTCGAACATTTGAAAATGAGAACTCTAGTTCCTTGCTTCCAAAAGAAAGTCAAACTCCAGCCTCTGGATCTAGACAAGAAGCCGTGGTTGTCAATGCATCTCCAGACGTAGGAGTACGAAATTTGCCTTCAAAAAGTAACAAAAGTCTGCCGGAAATTGCACAGAATTCAATGCTTACAGAAGCTGTAAATGATGGGAAGAAAAATGATTCGAATAAATGTGCTTCTGCAGGTGCAGTTACCCCTGGATACGGTGACTCTGAGGCTGATCCAACAGACTTTAGCTATCTTGAACCACCATTTGTTCAACGTGTCTTCCATTCTGAGAGAATTCCCAGGGAGCAAGCAGAATTAAATCGGTTGTCAAAATCTGATGATTCCTTCAATCCTCAAGTTCTGATAACCCAAGCGCATCCTAGTCATTCTCAAGAAGTCTCAGAATCTGTTGATAAATTGCATGAAGGGAGTGTATCCCCCCAGACCGAGCAGCCTCTCACATCTGCAAAAATCCGTTATGCAGATGCTCTACTCGTGGAAGAAGGAAGAGCACAGTCTGAAAAGTACAAAGAGTCTGCTGATAATATCACTAGATTAGCATTTAATGCATCAGAAGGCCTTGGATCAAATGGGCAGAAATTGCAAATGGGACAAGTGATAGTCAATTCTCCAGACGACTATGAAGTTGCCCAGGGAAAGGATAAAGAAACAGTTGTATTGGTAAATCCAATAGCAAGTCCAGGAATGGTTGATAAACATCATGAGAAATCTGCTTTCCCGCCGTTAAAGGTTATTCCATTGGAGGTGGGAGCAAACAAGGATAGTGATGATAATGCTAAGTTAGGTGTACAACCTTTGATGTTGGTAGAGAACTCAGCTCAGATTCCAGCATCAAAGGCTAATGCATTGGAGGTGACTGCAAACAAGGATAATGATGATAATGCTAAGTTAGGTGTAAAACTTTTGCCGTCAGTAGAGAACTCAGACAGGGCTGTTTCTCAAGGGGAATCTGGCACAGACTTTTTCCCATCACAGCAAGGTGACATATCGGTGGATATTAATGATAGGTTTCCTCGTGATATACTGTCTGATATATTTTCTAAAGTTAGAAACCATGAAAACTTCACTGGCATAAACCCAATGCATGTTGATGGAGCTGGTTTGAGCTTGAACACGAAGAATCATGATCCCAAACGTTGGTCGTATTTTCGAAACTTAGCACAAGATCAGTTTGTCAGGAAAGATGTTTCCCTTATTGACCAGGACCATCCAGGTTTCTCATTCTCTCATACAACTGTTGAAGGAGGGGTAACTACTGATTATAGCTATCCACCTCTGCAGTCTGATGGAGTTCCCATGCCTCAAGTTGAGTTACATATCAATTTTGACGAGGACATGCAGCAAGAAATCTCTGATGCCATTGAATCCGATACTGTGGGTTCGCTTCCTTCACATTCAAACTATGGTCCTTCTGTGCACAAGGGCAAGGACAGTGCACAGTTGAGAGGAATAAACTCTAGAGTTCCAGAGTCAGAATATGAGGTACTTCTCTTCTGTTGTGTGTGTGTTTAGAATCCATCAGTTCTTAACCATATTGCAAATGAATAACTCTAAAATTCTCCTCTTTTATCAGCATGATGGAAAGTTAGATTTTCAGACAACTGATGCACCTCTTGTTGATCTTCCTTTTGTAGACTTTGATATGAGTACCTTGCAGGTAAATTGCTTTTCTTTGTCGCCGAAATTTTGTTGTTGCCCAAAGTCTTAACCTGAGAATTTTAATTCTTATCATCTAAAAGGAGCTGTTAAGTTTTAAATTAGAATATTTTTTACTATAGTTATTTGGACAATGAAGAGTATGAAAGGACCCGGAGTGAAGTATAGATGTATTGTATAGACCTAACTGCTGGAGAAAGTGAAGTTATATGCAAAATAACGTGTCAACAGCATCTACCATATAACTAATGTCACCATTGATCCATTTTAAGGCATTAGACTACAAAATGAAATATTTAAAGTTACGGAAAAGAACTAGTGCTCAAGATAAAATCTTCACATTTTTTTGGGGGTTTTTTGGTGTAAAACAAAGGACCATTTAGTGACACTTCCTTCAGTTTGTTCCCCTCCGAAAATCAGATTGTCTGTCAGAACATGCTTCTTCATTTGTTCAGAAATATCACTTAATTTACGTGCTTAGTGGACAACGGTTCTTGTCAACCTTTTGTTGTCTTATACCCCTACCTCCATCCTCTTTGATTTGCCAAACCTGTTTTATATTGCTGGTTATTTTCATTTCATGGGAAACCTTTTATGTTATTCTAGATAATAAAAAATGAAGATCTGGAAGAGCTAAGAGAACTGGGTTCTGGCACGTTTGGAACTGTTTACCATGGAAAGTGGAGGGGAACTGATGTTGCTATTAAGCGAATAAAGAAGAGCTGTTTCACCGGTCGTTCGTCAGAGCAAGAAAGATTGGTGAGCTAGTTTTCTTCTGTTGATTTTTCATATGATTAAATAATCACAGTAATGGTCAAAAAATTTTGTTTTAACTTAATTTCTATGTAAGTTTCATTTTGGACTAACTGGCTTAAGTAAATAAGTTTCATTTTGGACTAACTTGCTTAAGTACCATCTATTTTAGAAGGATGGAATACCTCAAATTTTCTCTGAATGGACCTTAGTTCTGGTGCTTATAAAATTTTTTAGTTCTCTTTAACTCTAATAATGCTCTTGTACTTTCTGATGGAAGATAGATTTATCAATTAACAACACTGTATGATAAGAGCATTGGCATTTGATGTTGGCTGAGAGAGTGACAGTTCTTTTTTGAGTTACTCATTTTGTATTACTATATTTTTCAGACTGTCGAGTTCCGTCGTGAGGCTGAAATTCTCTCAAAACTTCACCATCCCAATGTTGTAGCATTTTATGGAGTGGTGCGGGATGGACCTGGAGGAACACTGGCCACTGTGACAGAGTTCATGGTGAATGGCTCTCTTAGACGTGTTTTGCTTAGCAAAGACAGGTATTTCCTTATAGATGCATGTATATTGTTGAGTCCTAAGAGACATCTGCTTATTTTGTTATTGTTGTCTTCTCAACTGTAAATTTCAAGGCATCTTGACCGTCGCAAACGACTCATTATTGCGATGGATGCGGCTTTTGGAATGGAGTATTTACACTCAAAGAACATTGTGCATTTTGATTTGAAATGTGACAATTTGCTTGTTAACTTGAAGGATCCCGTGAGACCTATTTGCAAGGTATTTATCAGTGCTATTGTTGCTTTGGTGGTTAGTGATTGTTACTTTTATGATGATCTGTTGTCCATGTTCTTGCTTAAAGAGTAGCGAACTAGTCCAGAGTCCAAGAAATTTTGACAGGAGAGTTAAGCACTTCTATTTTCTAGGTTGGTGATTTTGGTTTGTCAAAGATTAAGCGAAATACCTTGGTTACTGGAGGTGTAAGGGGGACTCTTCCATGGATGGCTCCAGAGTTGTTGAATGGTAGTAGCAGTAAGGTTTCTGAAAAGGTAAGTACTATTTGTTCTTTTGTACAATATATTCTAGGAAGGTCAAAAAGAAGGTTTCTGAAAAGGTAAGTACTATTTGTTCTTTTGTACAATATATTCTAGGAAGGTCAAAAAGATAAAAACTTCTTGGCTGTAATTGCCTAGCTAGTTGCTTTCTGTGGCAACAAAAGGGGGCGGGGTGCAGCTTATTTTGACTTGGATTGATCGCTGTGGTACATCAATCTGTTAGCTTTGAAGCTTGCAGATTCTTAAGAATACGTCTGTTAACACGTTTAATTTTCTGCAGGTTGATGTGTTCTCTTTCGGCATTGTCCTGTGGGAGATTCTGACCGGCGACGAGCCTTACGCTAATATGCATTATGGAGCAATCATAGGTGTGTACCATCAGCTTCAGTTCTCCAGGAAACTGAATAAACGACCACTATTAGCTGTTAATTTCAACACATAAATGTGGAAATCTATGTGCTTGCTTGCCTGCAAGTGTTTTACCAAGACTGAGGATTCTTTGTGGTCGTGGCTAAGTTAGATTTCCTCCAACTGAAGTTTACTTACTGACTTCTCTTCTGGCTTTCAGGAGGCATAGTGAGCAACACACTAAGGCCTCGTGTGCCAAACTCTTGTGATCCTGAGTGGAGATTGCTAATGGAGCAATGTTGGGCCCCTGATCCTGCGGCTCGACCATCTTTCACACAAATTGCTAGACGATTGCGTGCTATGTCTGCAGCTTGCCAAACCAAGCAACAGCCACATATTGTTCCAAAGTAGCAGTACACCTCCCAATCCTCTTATTATACATTTCAACATGATGAGTATGTTTAATGCCCCCCCTCCCCCTCTCTCTCTCTATATCTATATATATTATGTAAAAGTGTGTGTATATTCTACATGCAGAGACATGGCTATTAAGAGGTTCCATAATATGAGACAAAAACTATAATTGTGTGCTGTGTAAAACTTGAGAAGAAATTGGATGATGTATATGCATTATTTTTGTTAATAGTGAATGTGAAACATGCATGATTTATTTTTCTTTTCATCCTCATCATGTTATTATAATTACGATTTTTCTTGCATTCTAAATGTATGTCAATAGGCTGGGCTGGCCGGCTCTGATAGGATGGGCCACAAGCGGCTAGGCTTGGCCCATCCGGTTATATTTTATAAAAAAATTCAAAAATGATGTCATTTTTTACGTTTTGGCAGGGCCACAGTTCGGGTCGTGGCCAGAAAATTAAATAGTTTAAATTTCGGGATAATAAATTAAATAGTTTTTAATTTTTTTAATTTGTGTTAATTTTTAATTTAATTTAGGAATTACTTGTATAAATTAGGTTAAATTATTATTTTTATTGATGTGACATGTTTATTAAATTTTATGTGGATGTTTATTTATTAGTTAAATCGATAAAAATAATATTTTGATACATGGTTTATATAAATTTTAAAAGATTAGTTAAATATCATAAAATGCACCATTGTAACACATTATTTTTTTATATAAATAATTATTTTTATAATTTAAATTCTTTTTTATCGTTAAAAATTTTGTTGTAATGATTATATACTTAAATAAAAATAATTGAACACAATTCTAATGTATTTGCATCTATATATATTAAAGGTTTTTTTTTCGAAAAGTATATATATATATATATATATTAAAATTGAAGCACAAAGAAAAAGCCTTATTTTGTCATATAAGATGATATATGTTTTTTTTTATATTCTATGTCAACTATTATTACATTTTCTTAAATCTTTTTTTGTCGTTTTTTATATTTTTAATTTTATACATATCGTAAAATTCAAAATATATTTTTTCAAAATTTTATAAATTATTTATTTGAACTATTTTAAGATTTTGAAATATGACATATTTTAATTGAAAAGCTTTTGTGACATATAAGATTAGAATATAAATTCTAGTTATTATATTAATAGGGAATGCCACATTTAAATTTAATTTTAAATTTTTACTTGGTTATTATAACGTCAATACTAACAAAACCTTACCGTCATGTTATTATTTGCATTGATTTTCATTATTTTATATTTGTGCTAGCAGATTATGGTTATTCTTAATTTAATAAATCCTAACATGTTTTGTACTCTCATCTCTTAACCAAAGGTCTCAAGCTCGAGTCATGGGAATGAAGAGACCTGTTTGATCAGCACTTTACCCCTTACGGGCTGACCCGATGCGAGCGGAGATTAGTTTGGGTGTGGATGGCGTAAAGGTGCCTTCTTATAATTGGGACCCTCTTAGGACATCTCATGGGGTAACCAAAAATAAAAAAAATAAATCCTAACATTAAGATTATATTTTATATGCATAACATGATATAAATAGGGCAATTAATTCTTACGCTAATGTTTGTATTGATTTATTAATATTATCGCTATAGATCTATTATCGTTATCATTATAGATATCGGAATTATATATATTTGTGTGTGTGTGTATCAAATTGGAGATGATAATATCTCTCTAAATATGGATAATAAATATTGGGCCTAGTCAAGCTTGAGTTTGGTTTGTGATCATATTCGAAAGTGACCTAAAACTTGATATACCCAAGACTCTAGGTTTGAGTTAGAGCTTGATCGGATTTGAGGACCCGAATCTTATCAGATTTAGATTAAACTTGATTAAATATATATTTTTAATTTTTAAATTAAAAGAAAAATATTTTTTTAAATTTTAAGTCTATTAAAAATTTTGAATTTTAAATCATGCAACTCAAATATGAGTCTAATTTAAAAATTAAAATTTTCAAAAAAAACAAAGCTGAACTCAATAAAAAATTTGATTAATTCAAGTTAGATCTTTTGACTTTAGGTTACGCTGGGGCCAAACAGGGTAACTTTTGCTGCTACTACTTATGGTTTAAGAATATAATTTTTATTTTTAATTAGCTTAACATTTAAATTTGAATATATTTAATCTCTCTTATTTTGTAATTCCAAGAGAAGTCCTAAACTAAAAGGATTAAATTTTAACTATAACCAAACCCTTTCTAACTCTCATGTACTACCACATTTAATTATTTTTGATAATTAAAAATTTAAGACCAGTTCAATCGTAAAAATTTTGAATAAAATAATTTTTAAATTTTTAAATTTTCAGTTCAATAAATAAAAATATTTTTTAATATATATTTTAAATTTTATTTAAATTTTAATTAATTTCATGACTATTTATTATTAATTAAAACTTTTTAAGTTTAAATTTCTTATTTACGATATTAAATTTAGGTCTGACTTTTAATTCATTGGTTAATGGCATTTTTGGGCAAATGTAAACATAGCAAGAAAGCTTTCTCCAAGAATTACTCTTTCCTAAGCCTCATACGGTGCAAAACCTTCTCCAACGACTTGAAATCGCCCGAAATCACGAACTTTTCATTAAGCGATTAAAAAGTCGAAGTACCCATTTCGGGGCCCGACGTGAAGATGTTGTCTGATAATGGGGGCTCGGATTCATTGCTGCTCTCCACCTGACCGTGACTACTGAATTCATCGTAATTTCTGGGTTCGACTTCTATAGATAGGTTGGTTCAATGCTTTTGCATGAAATGAAAAGCAGAAGTGGATAGAATAAGAGGAAGAAGAAGGTAACTTACTGTGGTGATTATAGCTGCTGAGAGTGAGACCACTCAGGACTTTGAAGAACGTCTAAGCGAGCGACTTTAGATTGCAAAGTGGACATTTTGACATAGGTTTCTAGAAGATTTGCTCAGACAGTTTAACTGTTTTCTCTATGCTCAAGTTTTGGTGAAGATTATACCTTCTCTCCCATTTTCTGAAGTGGGGTTTAGGTGGGTTTTGGGAGGAAGAAAGACTTGGTTTATTACAATTGTGAACTTTAGTTAGGTTAGTAGAAACTAGTACAAAGCTTTGAGTTAAATTGATGATGTTATATAAAAGTGGACGTGCGTATCAAGTGTTTGATAGAATTCATCTTCAAAGATCAGTTTTTGAAGACTCTCTTAAAACCCTCAATAGCATGCTTATGTTTTGTAACTTCTTTTCTTATTTTATTGTTCACTGTGTCTTTATCTCTAGCATTCTTGTACAATTCAGAACACGCCGATTTCTACATTTTCCCTCCTTTCAAGTATCTTAAGTGTTGGCTAGTTCCTGTCTTCAGAATATTGATTATATTAGTATCTGGTAACCCGTTTTATTGAATATGTGAAAATAATTGTCAAAAGAGGATTATGTCAAAATGCTTCTAGATCATTTACTAGGATTTACAAGTAGTGTCATGACCTATATGAAAAGAACTATCTTATATCTTTGACAATTTGCTCTTACTTATTTGGTTTGTTTTGATTCCATGTTTCTACCATCTAAGAGTTCCTATAGTATTCCTATGCCACTTGACTTGAGATCTTCCATTTACTATTACTAATTGTTTGACTTGGGATGTGAGTTCTATACCATTTACTAGTACTAATTGTTTGACTTGAGATGATGAAATGATATTCTTGTTGATTCCTCCGTCAGAATGGAAAGTGACCAAAAGAACAAGTGTGAAGGTTTTCTGAAAGCATTTCCTGCTGTTGAGTTTTGCTGCATTTATGGATCAACTCTGCATCCAAATAATCAAGACAAGGTTTTCAACTTTTTTCCTTCACTATTTTGTTTTCACCTTCTCCTGACTTGTGTATCTTTTACTATCATGTTACACCATTGCACGTTGTGGCATCTAGTCATCCATGATAGACTATATACTTGGCGTATCAGATCCCATGCAATGGCATAATGAGGTGAGTATTAAATTTTGCTTCACAAGTTGATATGAGTTCTCCATGTTATATACTAATCCATATTATCCCATGTGTTCTTTCCTTTCTACCAAGAATATGAAGTTGAATAGAGGTCACTATGCCTCGTGGATGGTGCACCTTGGAGGCTCAAAGCTGGTCCTTCTCTTTCCCTTACTCTCTCTATTTTCTCTTTTGTGGCATCTTATAAACTTCCAGTTCCCTCTTTTCTCTGTATTACTTTCTACGGTCAAGTTGAATAATTTAGTTATCATCTTAGGTTACTGAGGTTGCGGATGAGATTGGTGTCGGAGTGCATTTTAACCCATTTGTAATGTGGAACGGCAAGGTATTTGCTAACCATCCAGAATTAGTGGAGGGATATGTTTTTGCTTGTTTAAAGATGCAACATATTCTACATGTTTTCCTTTATCATCTTGCAGTAGCAACTCGTGAGTTCTTATGTTTAAGCATTTTCTGATAGATGATCAAATATGGGGTTGTTAGAATGAATGACTTGGTTCAGGACTTACTCAATTGGGAGAGATTCTACCTGTGTGGTCGTCTACAAAAACCAGTACGGCTGCACTTCTACTATTTCATATTGGTGCAATATTTTGGGTTTGGAGTAGAACTTTTTCTAATTGAATTAAATGACATCCATATTCATGACGCTGGAAAAGGACCTGTAGAGAGTTACTGTGTTTAGAACGTCTGATCCATTTTGGGGGTCCTCTCTTTCCCTCTTTAAGTGCCAATGCTTGCCATTTTTGTAATCTTTTGTCATACTTTCCCAGACCATCTATTCATCTTCCCCAGATCCTTTGCTCTAGCAATTATTCTTACTAGTATCTGTTAATTTTGTGTGGTAAATTCTGTTATAATGTTAAACAACGTTGTCATTTTACAGAAGTTTATGCTTGCAGATTCATATCCTGGTTGACAATTTGGATGTTGGAAATGTAAATGCTGTTAATCTGAGGGCTGCTTTTTCTGCTGCACTACTCCTCTTGCCATCTAAATTTAGTGAGGTTTGCTTATTTGCAACTCTTCAATCCGTTATAGAAAAATAAATGTCTCCTCCTAATATATTCCAGACAGGAAGACCTATACTCCAAAATATGCAGCCTCTCATATATGGGTGACTTGCGTATGCTTTTTGCTGAAGACAAGAATAAGGTAAGCTTTGACACAAGCCTATGCAAACCCTAAATGGGAATTTGCATTTCATCATCCTCTTCAAGCACTTTGATTTTTCAGGCAAGATATTATGGTCGTTATCTTTTCAAATTTGTGCTGTATGCTGACTTTAAATGCAGTTGGCTTAATTTTGCGAATGGCCAACGCGGTTTTTCTTTCTTGTTGGAGTTGTTGTTTCATTAGTTTTAACTAACTACAGGTAAAGAAGATCGTGCAAGGGCAATTCAATTTGTTCCGGTCTATGTATGAACCATTTTTCCATGAATATGAAGCCAAAGAGATTTTGAAACTCAATTCATGCAACGATCACCAGGCAATTCTGTCTCAGGTTTGATTGTTTTGCATGTGAAGCATGTTAAACATCTATAGGCCTGTAATGTTCTTATATCATAAAACTAAAGCTTGTCGAAAGCGTAACTGGACTTTTCAAGAGATTACAGGATGTATAGTAGAGTTAGTCATCTCACTTAAGTTCTAGGTCTTAACCTGAAAAATAGTATGCAGTTGAGTGTGTTGCATTCAACGATCGGCACCTCAAGTTCCTAAGTTCAACTTTTCTCTGTTCTTTCATTATAGTTATCTTGTCATTACGTTTAGATGAATTCATCTTGTTCTTCATTGTTCTGAACAAAAATATGTCAGGATTGTTGTTTGTCGGTGACCCGTTCTCTTGTCGGTTCTCTACCTCCACTCGTCAGAAGCACAATGGCAATGAAGCTTGGAGAGGAAAGAACAATGTCCGATTCCGGTATGAAGCTAGAACCTTTTTCCTCAGGGAAAGTGTAACTCAAAACTTGCAAATTTTCATATTAAACTGACAATCCTGATACCAAATTTACAGGACGAGTCTTGCGTGAAGTCAGGATCAGTTCAAGAGAAGATGCTGCTAAATGCATGCAGAAGGTTATACGGAGGACTGTCATGGTTTCAAGTTTGAGACAGGCCGTCTCTGGTTTTGTAGCTACTGGAGGTATTAATGCCACTAGATATCTAGCCAGGAAAGTGCAGAAGGCTTGGAATTCTTGGAGATAATACCAAGCCATAGTACAGTTTGATACCATTTGTATCTTTATATTCTAATAAATATTTATTCTAATACCATTGATTAACAAGAATTTCAATTTAGTTTTAAGAAAATTATAAACTCAAAATAACTGAAAAGAATTTATTATTAATATTTTTACGATTTAAAAATCATTTCATTCTTTTTTTAATATGTTATTTAACACTCATTTGTATGTTATATGTAGAATTCTTGAGTTTGGTAATGAAAATTTTTAGTATCAGTTATTTTCTTTTTCCAAATTCTGAAGCTGATTTTCTATCTAGTGTATATGTTAAAAAGAAATTATAGTTATCACTTGTTCACTGCATAACTCAAAATTATAGTCAATGGTCTATTATTAGAGTTACAGTAAGCAATATCATAATAAAGCAATAATATTTGTTCAGATCATATCATGGGTTCAAACATATGAACATGAGGGAAGAGCTTGATAAAGGAGGTGTGATGCAAACGATATGTTCAACTCAAACAAAGAAAGCATATGCACATGAAAATAATTGTTTTAATGGAATATATGCCGATACATAAACATTGTGCAGTTTTGTGCAAAGATAGAGAAGAAATCTCTTGACAGAGAGAAAGCGGCCGAACTAGCAAGCCGCAATTTTTCAGATGCTGTCTGTAATTTTAATGGCTGTTTCTTATTGAATAATTATTCAGTAATAAGCATGTTTAACAAATAAATCCACAAAAGCTAGTGCAAAAGGGATGGAAGGGGTTAAGGGCATTCCATTCACCACCATGGCCAATGGTGTGGGGGCTTTCTTCATAAGTTTGACGCATGCTCGCCTTTGGTCGCACAATTAAAAGGAGTTTATGCGGGGCTTACAGCGGCATGGAACCTAGGCTACCGGAAGATCATATTGGAAGTAGATTTGCTCCAGGTCATCAATGTACTTTCCTCTTCCGGATGCTTACTGACTGTGACTTTTCATTTGGTGCAGGATATCCGTGCGTTGCTAAAGCGCGATTGGGAGGTGCAGTTTCAACACGTATATCGGGAGGAGAATAAAAGAGCAGATAGTCTAGCAGCTGAAGCCATGCAAGTGCACCTAGGATTGCATGTTCTTACCGAACCTCTGCTAACCATGATGCCATTTTTAGTTTCAGATCGGAACCGAACTTTGTATCGCCGGGGTATACCCTACGGCTGAACTGTAGTCTTTTGTAGCGTTTTTTTTCAGTTTTCTTTCCTATGTATTAAAAAAAAAAAGTTCCCAGTTTTAATACTTCCTCGTCAGACGAATTGGACTGAAGGATTTCCATATGTTCCATTGTGTTTGAAAACGATTTAGAAAGGGAGTTGAATAGATCTTTTAAGTTTTTCAACTCTTTTCGCAAAGTGCTACAAAACAGAAAATTAAAACACACAAGATAAAACAAAAATAAATCGAAATATAAAGTAAAAGAGTAGAGCAGAGAGGTAAACACAATATGTATAGAGGTTCGGTGCAAAGACTTACGTCCTCTACCTAAGCTCCCACTTAGGATTTTGTCAAAGCTCTTTATTACACACTTTTTAGTTTAGTCTGAACTCTTCCAATCAACTTGACTTCCGGCTCAAGTTATACTTTACAAATGATTTGTTTTCTCGGCACAAATCTTACCTCTCAAGTGATTCTTCTCTAATCACTCAACTCACAATAATA
>JAOTAY010000003.1:30126650-30151900 GCA_025629805.1 Erythroxylum baracoense | reverse complement strand
ATTCTAAAAATTCCTCCCCCTTTAAATATTCTACCGCAAAACATACAGTTATATTGGACATTCCCATCAGATGCTTGAGAGGAAGAAAAATAATTCCATGCTGGATCGGACTTACCACGAGTAGAGGATGATTCCATATTTTCCATTATAATTTAACCTAAAAAGTTAAAAAAAAATTGGGATACTATTGTCAGGGCAAAAGTATATAACCTAAATAATTCTCATTTATCAATTGTAATAAAGAAGACCAACAGCAGTAGAATGGATTAAAAAGACCAACATATGTTATAGATATAGTAAGGAGAAGGATGTATATTTACTACATAAAGCTCTTATAACTTAAAACAAACCTTAAGAGCTTGATACAATAAAATGGATAATTACCTAATTAAGACAAGGCTTAGAAGAACTGAAAATGAAGCTTCTCTCTTTGTGTTACTTGAAAACAAATATATGAAGTTAATTGTGTTCTTATACGTAGATGAATCGTTAATTATTGGTGGCGAAATATATGACTTCATTAAAAAAAAGTAAAATTGAATTTAAGATGTTTAATCTTGAAAAAGTAAATTACTTTCTTCGCATAGAGATTAAGTTAAAGATTTCATATTCATTAATTATTCAAAATATGCAGAAGTTGTCTTTAAAAAATTCAACATAAATAAGCTTGCAAGGTTACAAATTTATGAAAGTCAAAGTTAATAGATTACATGTTTATGCTTGTCAAATGGAACTTTGCAGATGAATTTTTTATGATTGGCTTTCTAAACATATTGTCACAATTTGAACTTCATTTCCAATATAATTACATATGAACTCACATGTGAATGAACTCTATTTTTCAAAAAAATACAACCAACTAAATTTTCTCTTTACATTTTAGAATTTCTAGTGAAACTAAGAATATTGCTATCGTAGCTTAGTGAAGCAATACCATATAAAAAATATTTTGCTTGCTTTCTCAAAGACTATTAACCACGTTTATTTTAACTAAGAATTATTTTTTGCAGCCAAAACAATTTTAATGAATAGGCTACATTTATATTTCGTATCCAAAGATTATTATCTATATTTGTTTTAACTATGGATTATTTTTGTAGCCAAAACAAGTTTAGTGAATGAGCAAAGTTTTTTTTGTAGCTAAAAATTATTGGCTATGTTTTCACAAAGAAAGTAAAATATGTAAGTGATAGAACACTCACGTTAATAAGAAAGGAGTTGAAAAGATCTAAAAACTATTGAAGAAGGAATATAGCCTCAAATAAGGGCAAGCAAACTTTGACATAATAATGATGTTGTATCAAGTATAATATACTGAATAACATAATAATGATGTTGTATCAAGTCCTCTAAATAAGATTCTCATCATTTAAATTATATAGTAACATCTCATGAACTTTGACATAATAATGATGTTGTATCAAGTATAATATACTGGCAACTCAAGAAGGATATTAAGAAATTCCATGTCCTTAACAATGTCAACTCCATACCTACCAAGCACCAGCACAATAATTCTTTATCGAAAAACTTCATTTCTTCTCTTAAGAAGGTCTCCTTTTTTGGACATGATCATAGGGACCATGGAGCTATTCATGTACTGTGTTCTATAACTCTGTACTGAGCATGTATAATATGGTTAATACCTTACATGAAAAGTGAAAAAAGATGGTGTTTTACGTGAACAGGTTCATAGGAAGCTTGCTTCTTTGCATGTTTGGATCTGCAACTTAACAAAGTGAATCAATTCTATAAGAACAAGGAGCAAGAGTTCATGGACAGAGGTGAATCATTGAAGAAATAGTTGGAGATTCTCATTGAGCTGAAATCTGCTTTAAAGCACGAGACTCTACTCAGGATTTCAAGGAGGATGCTTCTATTTCATGCTCCATTTTAAGTGGTAATATATCAAGTACTTCTGTTTGACTAAATGATTCAAAAGATTGAAAACAGTTTAACTCTGATGAACTTGTACATGGTTTTGTATCTTTTTGGTTACAGAGGAGGATTCTGTGAGGGAAAGAACAGAACAAGAACAAGAGCAGGTGCAAGACAACAGCATAGAGGATTCTGAGAAGACTGATGTGTTAGACTATCCAAGATCAGAAGAACTGGGAAGATCAATGAGGTTGAAAACAAGAATGCTAAACAAGAATGCTAAACAAGACTCTACTGCATGGATGGAAACAAATCAAAAGCTGAATGCTAAACAAAATAACTCACACCCAGTAGACAAATCCACAGCAGAAACAAATACCATAAGTCAAAAGTCAGAACATAAACAAATAGTCAAATACCATAACAGAAACAAACCAAGAGTAGAAAGTAGAGAGACAGCAGAATGGAACTCACTTAAGAAAAGCTCTCAGCCTCTCACTGATTCAAGTCTTGGAGGAAAGCAGCCCAGAATAGTGCATGAAAAAATTAAACACTTCTGAATAAATTCAATACTTCATCGGGTATATATAACACAAGTTTACAGTCATACAGTGTTACACAACTATCAAAATCCAAATTGAACTAGAGTTCTAAGTGTTACAGGTAACTAACTAATCAAGAATTATAAACCAGAATGAAATTCAATTGCCTTATCATTATCTCCTTATCTATATTTTCCATCAGAATCCTTGAAGTCAGAAGGACAAAGTTCCCATTGATCAAACACATCGTCGGGCTTGAAATTATCCTTCTCATAGAACCCACAACGTTTGCATTTCTTATCCGTTATTTGCGTCAACGGCTGCCAACCATCAAAATCACAATTTCAGTATAATCAAATTCACTTAACATGGAAAAATCAAATCCTTATCATCTCTTGAATATTTCCTTGACTCAAACGTAAAGGGTAATTTAGATTACCCGAAATTACTCATTAAAAAAGAAAGAAACTGACTTACCTGCCAGGATTCTTCACCTTTGAAACTATAAGATACGTTAACTTCTTTAACATCAGGATTCTTTAACTTCTTTAACATCGGAAACTTTGAGTTCACCTGAACAGTAGCTGAGCAAGATCCAATACACCAGAAGAACAGCTGACCCCAAGATTCAGAGAATGCCCAGATCTACTCTCATGTTAGCTCCTCCTCCTCTCTACTGCTCCTTCCATGGAGGCAGTAAACGACGGGGAAGACGAGATCGAAGAGAAGCTCCTGGAGAGAAGACGACGCCTAGAACCTTCGACGAAATGCGTAATGAAAAATGGCATCTGTCATTTTTTGTATATAACCGGTTACCCGGTTCGACACAAACCGGCCGGTTCTCTAATAAACCGGCCGGTTTTAATATATTAAGGTTATTTACTGTAACCGAACCGGACCACTAGCCGGTTCGACAATTTTCCGGTCGGACCGGCCGGTCCGGTCCGGTTTTTTAAACCTTGATAAAAATAGCACCCTTTTTTCATATATATATACATATATATATACTGATCATGATCACAAAACTTTATTTTTATATATAAACACACATACGAAAACAGTTTTGTAGCGATAAACGTACAAAATTGTTTTCGTATAATTTACACACACACACGGGCATCTCTAATGTTGGGAGGAATGGAAATCATATCTATATTCATTCCTCACTATATTTATTATAATTCCTATTATCATTCTCCCGTTCAACCAAGCATACCCTTATAAATCATTTCATTCTTTATTTATTTTTCTAATATGGTATTTCTATGTTAGAAATCACATGCCTCTCAGATGTCTCACTGTTTTCATCTCATGAAATAAACATTAAAGTAGAGATGTTTAGATGAGATCATGTTCCAAATCCTTGAATTAGTTACAAATTTTTATTTTTTGTAGGTGTAATCCAATTCTAGAGTATGATCCAATTCAAAAGTTGTATGTGAATTTCAAGAAGATTAATAAAGCTGGATATACACCTCTAATCAATTTTGGAGAACGAAGATCAAAAAACAAGCTTATCTAAATTAGGTTTAACATTTGAGAAAGAAAAACTATTCCTGGTTCAAGAATAAAATAAAATATGAAAAGAGAAAGACTTGTCTTAATTAGTATAACTATTTTAGACTCGTACAAATTGACTATTTCATTTTTTGTAGAAAATTAAATAATTTAAATTTTAAGAAATTAATTTATGATTCCAGTTTAACTTTAAATTTTAATATTTAAATTATATAAAAATTAAAAGAAAATTCAGACAAAATTTACCAAGGAAAATGTCATAATTGTTAAACATGGATAATCTGTCCAACATTCAAGAGACTCTCATGAGGAATGTTTAAGACGACACTACTTGACCTGCACAACTGCCTAAGAAAAGCATATATATAGTCAATGGCAATCTTCTTGTACCATCTTGAGTCGCTCCTCGCTACGACTACCGTGTTTCCTAGGATGTGGGACACTCCGGCGTCTCGACAACTCTTCAGAAACTCCATCTCATCAACCTCAACCTGATTTGATGTCAAGTTGGTGTTCTTGGCTGGCAATGGGGAGCTACTGGTTGACATGGTTGGTTCCAAGGAGGAGATGGTTGCATCTACAATGGAATAGAGCTCATTACCATCATATTCCAAAGTGTTGCTCCCTCCTGAGCACTGCTCATTCTGGTCAGGATTTATGGTTGATGCATCTGAGTCTGAACCTCCGTCCATCAGAGAATCTAATCGAACAAGTAGGAAAATGCTCTCAAAGAGCTTGTTCTCAAACTCATCGTCTCTCTTATGGAGGTCTTTATACCCATATCTTACAACACAACGGAACATATGGAAATCCTTTGGTCCAATTCGTCTGACAAGGAATCTCTCAGCTTCTGGGACTGTATGGACAGGCAGATACTTAACGCAGACAAAAATGAGGACAGAATGGATTGCAGGTAGATTGGTGATGAAATGTGTGAAAATGTTTGGCACTCCACTAGCTAGTTCTGAGTAGACGAGTCCAACACCAGGAACACGAACCAGCCCTAAACTCGGACCAAGTCCCAGAATCCATGCCATTGAGATCTTGCTATGCATCTCAAACTCGTACCTTTTCATTCTACCGTAATGCCAACCATACATTACCATGAAAAAGCCAAATGCAATTGCAAGAGGAACCCAACCACCTTGATTGACCTTCAATAGGACAGCCGAGAAATAAGTGCCCTCCACTATCAGGGACAAGACAGTGAATACTAGGACAAGAGTCCAGTGACATCGCCATGTTAGTATCATAACAAAAATCATAAGGAATGTGGTCACTAGCATGACTATCACCACAGCAGCCCCTATTTTGTCACAAAACAGAAAAGTAGATATGAGATTTGTGCTTAAGGCTGACTAAAAAAGAGAGGCTGAAAGCTTGAATAAGAAAAGAAGAAAACAGGAAATGTCAAAGCCACATCAACCATGTAATCGGTTAAATGAGTGTCTGTGACAAATATGGTTTGGGGAAAACCCCATACAAAAGTAAGATCATCCAAAAGTTTGGTTAGTTCTTTGCAAAGACAGTTGCCAAGGATGTAGAACAACTTATGATCGTAATAAAAGACTTGAAAAATGACAAGGTCACCCTTGACAATCACTTATGAAATCAAAATGTTATCATAGTCATAATAAAATCTCACACAAAGTACTGCCAATTTTGGCTTTGATTTGAAAATGAAATTAGTACTGAAACTACTACAAGCATCAATTCCTACATCAATTATTTTGTTGCAGAAAGTTCATTTTGGAGGCCATAACATCCGAAGTTCCTCTATTCAACTTCTCTAATTCTATAGGAAAATGATGGAACACAATCTTACCCGAAGCATTCCCAATTTCACGTTGATTTCTAAATCCGGCTGTGACAATAATGCATAAAATCATAAGGATCGAGTTAATATCCGGAATATAGACTTGGTGTTGAAATTTCTTTGATGTATGCACAATCTTAACTCGGGGGAAACAATCAACAGCAAGAGCCTGCTTGATCAGCGAGAAAGTTGCAGAAATTGTTGCTTGGCTAGCAACAATAGCAGCACATGTTGCAATAGTAAGAACAGGCCAATATATGCTATCTGCACAATACTAAAAATCAGCATCCATAAGATGACCATTTGTGAGAACAAGGTAACTGGAAAAAAATGCTTCTTGTACATTTTTCAGTTCATTAGACAATGATCAAAATGAACTTTATTGGATTTCCAGAATCTCCAATTATGCACATCTTTTTCTGATAACAATGAAATTCCAAATTATACCATTCATATCAAACTGATCAATAAGCTCTAACTATTATTCACACATGTACCTTACTTGTTTAAAATAGTTCCAAATTTTTATATCAATAAATCACTTAGGATCAGAGAAAGATCAAAGTGCCAACTCTGTAAGTTGAATGCACTTCAACGAAAGGCCAGAAAGCAAGCGAAGCTAGAAGAGAAGAAATAGAACTCATAAACCACTGGGGTTCTTCAGTCTCAATGGACAAATAAAGTGCATCAGAAACCAAATACGCTTTACTAAAACAAGAGATTCTAAGGTATGACTTAAAACTATACTCCTGTTTTAGCAATAGTTTAATGGATGTATTCTTGGAGATAATATCCACTCATCTTGTGGAAAATTACTTCTCAGAGCTAAATTGAAAAGAATTTTATAGTCCAGTAATTATATCAGTCAAGTACAATTATGCAAAGAGGAAACTAAAAAGAGAGTCTGCATTAGTTCCAAGCGGTTCCATACGTTCCACATTTTGATATGTTATCAATCTGACCTCCAATCACTGCTTATCTGATTGTCATTTTATATTAATAGTTATCATAAACTCACTGTGACATTTTAGGAAAACATAATCCTTTTGCCGTATGATTGTAAATTTCTTACCACCTTATGGTTCTATCAATTTCTCAGATGTGTAACTGATCTCAGTTATTCTCAGTAAATTGTCATATTGTGTGGATGGGCATGTAGGTGATCATGGTGCATGGATATTTATTGTGTGTGTTCAATAACAGATTGAGAGACATAAGATCTTGACGTGGAACAAACCTGGAATAGAGCGATAAAATGCATTATTTACGTGATCCATGTGTATCATAAGATATGCAGCTTGTCCACAATAGGCTAAAAGGAGGGAGGGGAATACTACTACTGTGAAAGATAACTGTATGGCTGGCACAGGGAAATGGGACAGATCAGCAAAAAGGGCTTCCGTCCCTGTGATTATCCACGGGTTAAAAAAACTGGACAATATAACTAATTGATATCACTTGAAGTTTTACCTGTTACACAAAGCATGATACCACCAAGGGAGTTCCAAGCATCTTTTCGACCCCTTTTGAAATACCGGTATAAATACACAGGCGAAAATGCTTTGAGGGCTTTGGGACCATATTTCCAAAGGTTGAATATACCAATACCTCCAATTAACAGAAACCAGAGGAGCACAATGGGTGCAAAGAGCCAGCTAACTGCGTCTGTTCCACACCGTTGTACAGAAAATAAAACTACTAATACTGCAACAGCAAGAACAACTGCAACATCTGTAATCATACCAAACAATTTAGTGATTCACAAAGCTTTAGACTTCAGCTAATAGAAAACCCAAAATGTAGAAGAAATTGGAAGGTAGCAAATACAAAATCCTATTCCATGTCCAATGAAGGAGATACCATTACTAACTTGAGGATGATCTAGCTTTATTCCTTCCACAGCTGATAGAACTGCAAACATAGTAGTTGTAAATAGATAATTGAAGAACATGAAGGGATATGTAGAGAAGATAGTCAATTACAAAATTGAAAATGAAAAAATCAAACCTGAAATAGCAGGAGTCAGGATCCCATCTCCAATCACCATGCATGAGCCAATAAGAACAAGAAATAACAAAGCGTTCTTCCTGAATGACTGTCTCTCAAACCATTTCTTGGTCTTTGCAGCAAATGAATGTTCATGAAATAGAGTACGACTATAAGTAGTGAGCTGTTCATCACTGTGATCCTGGTTGGGAATAGTCTTTACTTTTGCATGCCTACAGAGCAGTGAATAAAGAGCAAAGGTTCCACCTGCGTTGAGAACTTGAAGGCTGAATGTTGGGGCTTGTATCAGATGTGAAATACGGTTAAAAGTATACCAAAATGCTAGAACCATTTTCCCTTTGTCTTATATGCTCGTGAATCAGAAGCATTTTATCTTTATAAGCCACATGCATGTAGAATCAAGACTTTAGCAATCACAACAAAGCAGAATGCCCGAAAATCCTCAAGCAAGCTTCTCCTCTTGCATACCTTTAGTCACTTACTGACTTATCAGAACAAGAAGATGCTCCACCAATTTTCCCAAAGAAAACCATGACTACGCAGTCCACTCATACATTAACCACAAAAGAAGAGAAAACCATATACTCCCTAAAGATGTTATTTCCTCGTATGACATGATTAAGATGGTGATGCAGAAAATTCATCATATCATTCAATAAGATGTGAAAATATAGGTTGAGATTACCTTGCCCATTGTCATTTGCTCTACAAACAATAAAGACATACTTCAAAAGTGGAATAAGAGTAAGGGAATATATAATCACTGAGAGAGCTCCAATCAAATCTTCATCATATTTGATGCCTTCTGGAAAAGTATTATAGAAAACATATAGGGGAGATGTCCCTAAATCTCCATAGACCACACCAAGGCTTTGAAATGCAAGTAGAAGTAGTTGGAAATTGGAATATTCCTGGATAACAAAAACAGTATCAACAAAAATCTTTTTGGACATGAAACAAGTCTCTTGCCCATGCAAATTTTCAAGGTTAAATTGATAACTTATATCACATTGTGCAATTAAACCAGCTGAAGTATACAAATAATAAAGACCAAACTCTACTCTTTCTTATCGTTGCATTTGCATTGGCAAGAACATTTAGTCCAAATTCAGCTTTTTGTGGATAATCACAGATTTTAGTATGCATGAAAGCAATAAATCATTGCTTTCCAACACCATTGATGTAAGGAAGTTCTACACCATCAAGAACAAACTCAAAATTGGTGTCCACTTCCTTAAACTGAGAAAAGTGAATAAAAATATTTATCTCACGAACCTCATTAGGATGTGAACTCCTAAGCTGTTCAGCTTCTTCATCCATAGAGAGCTGATCAAACTGCTGTTGCAAAGCCCACATTTTGCCTCTATTTTCTAATTCTTCATCCGTAGTGGAATTCATTCTGAATGCAATACTACTTTGAACTTTTTCTCACCAGCCGATTTCTCTCACGAACTCGCTCTTTTTCAACTTTTAACGAAACCCAAAAGCACCTACTTCACCAGAGAACAATTCCAACGTCCCAAAATCAAAACCAGATCAAAGTTTCGCCTACAATCTGTAAGCCAGCAGACTCCTAGAATTCAGGATTCATTAGCAGAAATAATCAAAAAGAACGAATCAATGACACTGAAAAAAAACCAAAAAATCAAAATACCAGAACCAGATGCATCATGAAAAAAACCAAAAAACAATGAAACTGCCTACAAACTCAAGTTGGTCACTACCAGAATTTTGATTCACGTTCTTCAATTCACAGATTCAAGTAGGGTCACTGTCCGATTTCAAGACCAAACCTCTGTTTATCGACCATGTCACGTACCGTTGAAGAAACAGAAACAGAAGTCATCAGAGTCGGGTCTGCTCCTCGTCTGACGAATCTTTATTTCTTATAAAATATCTATGTGCAAATAAAATAAAAAGAAACACACAAGTATTATTATCAACATAATGATTTTTTTCAGACATAAAAACATATAATATTATAAGATTGTTATTTTATTTTATTTTATATAAATTATTTAAGGACAAAATTTTAAATTTCGTTACATTATTTAATATCTATAAAGTTGAATAATTTGAAAATTTATTAAAAATTGTTATTATTTATTGAAAATTTTAAAGTTTAATTAAAAAAGAGATTATTAAATAAAAGTTCATTAATTTATTTTAATTTATAAAAACTTATTAGTTTACAAAAACTAATCGATTAATTAATAAATTAGTCGATTTTTAACAACAAAAATTATTAAACTAAATCAAATTAAAAAATTAGTCGGTTCAAAGTTTTCAATGTTAAATCAATCTAACCGATTCAATTTTTAAAACATTGGATGTTATACTTTAATATATATTTATCATATCTTATTTATCATATTATTCTATTTATTACGTATAATTTATATAATATATGGAATTTAATATATATAATTTATATAAATATATATTTAAAATTGTTACTAATAACATTGTCTTATATTAATTAAAATAATTATCAATTAACATATTGGTCGGAATCATTTAATTTTTATTTGTAAAAGAAATTTAGAAATTAATAACATAATTATTATTTCTAGTAAATCTAATCATCCTTCATCAAATTTCAATAATATGAATTTTTTTTTAAGTGGAGGAACCCTCAGTCGCTATCTTTTGGATGCGTACTGAGTAAACTTTCGGATTGATGCATTAACCTACAAATCATGCCAACTAGGTACTCCGCACGAGACAAGCCCTGTACGACATACTCGATCGAGAGAGTATAAATAAGAAGATTCGAACACAAGACCTTTTAACCTCTTTCTCCCCTCTACCAACTCGACCACCCTCTACGAGTTGTATAAAAGTTTGTAAATTGTTAAAATAATAAACTTAATTTGTAAAAAATAATATATATATATATATATATATATATATATATATAAAGAAATAGCGGAATTAATTAACAAAAGACCTTAATAAGAACAAAAAAAAAGAAATTATACATAGAATATTTGTCCAACATTCAAGAGACTCTCGTGAGGAACATGAAAAATCACACTGTTCTCTCTACAGATTTTCCTAAGGAATGCATATATGTAATCAACAGCTATCTTTTTATAGAACCTTGAATCCCTCCTTGCTCTAATAACTGTGTTCCCCATTATGTGTACCACCCCAGCATCCCTACAACTGTTCAAAAACTCAATCTCATCAACCTCTGTGTGGCTGCTTGCATGACCAGATGACAGGATTGTTGAGTTCCCATTCAATGGATATTTCTCCGGCACAATGGAGTCGATAGACGAAACCGTAAGATCTATGATAGAACTGGTTGTGTTTACATTGTTCTTGTTGAGTAACGCCTCCCTTGAACGCTCAGTTTGCTGACCATAGAGACTATACTCATCAGAGTCTGAGCAGCCTTCCATCATTGACTCAAGTCTGACAAACAAGAAGAGATTATCAAAGAGTTTCTTCTCAAATTCCTCATCTTTCTTATGGAGATCTTTGTAGCCGTATCTCGCAACACAGCGGAACATGTGGAAGTTCTTTGGTCCGATCCGCTTGACAAGGAATCTCTCTTCTTCAGGGACTGTATATACAGGGAGATACTTCACACAGACAAAAACAACTACTGAATGGATTGCAGGTAGGTTTGTGATGAAGTGGGAAAAGATGTGAGGAACACCACTAGCTAGCTCGGTGTACACGAGCCCGATCCCCGGGACTCTCACCAGGCCTAAACTAGGGCCAAGTCCAACAATCCACGCCATAGAAACCTTACTGGACATCTCAAATTCGTACCTTTTTACCGTACCATAATGCCAAACATACATTATGAGAAGAAAAACTCCTGCAATAACCAAGGGAACCCACCCTCCTTGATCGACCTTAAAGAGAACAGCTGAAAAGTAGGTGCATTCCACAACTAGTGATAAAATTGTGAAGATCACAACAAGAATCCAATGGCAACGCCAGACAAGTATCATGATAAGTACCATCAGCAAGGTGGTGACAAGCATGACAATCACAACAGCTGTCCCTGTTGCAGGTTATTTATAATTCAGCAGAATGTATATAAACAAGTGTAAAATCCATGGAAGTTTGAAAAAGAGGACTTGAATGCACAAATCAAAAGGATCAACTTACCATAGGCATTTCCAATTTGACTTTGGTTTTTGAACCCAGCAGTCACGCAAATGCAAAGAATCATAAGAATCCAATTGATATCTGGGACGTAAATCTGGCCAAGGAACTTCTTTGACGTATGTACAACTTTGACTCTCGGGAAACAACCATGTGCAAGGGCCTGCTTTATTATCGAAAAAGTAGCAGTTATGCTAGCCTGACTTGCAACTATAGCAGCAGCAGTTGCAACGATAAAAACTGGCCAATATATGCTGTCTGCAAAGAAGAAGAAGAAGGTGTAACTTAACATCTCTCACCCCCGTGACCTGCATGTAATAAGGCCTAGGATAGTCTATGACATTAGGAAGAGAAAATGTCTAGGGAATCATACTCTTAAGTGTGCCGCTACTAAATCTCCCCTAGGAATTTCCAGTAATGACAGACTTTTGGATTCTCGGCAAACAAACATCGATATCATTTTCATTCGAACCAAAGTAATTAGGCTTTCATTTTTTTGTAACAAGCCTCTTTGTACCACTATTCTTCATTTGAATAAGCAGATAGTAGCTTACTTGATTTGTGTTAGCTTTGACTGGTGAATCAGTAACCTGTCGACATTTTTACCAATTATTTTTTCTTACTTTATTACGCTGGTGGACTTCAATCCAGGGAAAGATAGCAACTCTCCAATTTGGGGAGGCAATAGAATTAAACAAAGGATCCCTTCCCAGCCATTACTTCATTCAAGACAAAAGGTTTGTTGGTTCTTAATGCTTATTTTAGCCCCAAATCCATTCCAAACATGTAATCTTTCGCCAAACAATTATCTTTTAGAAAGACATGAAAATCAGATACTTCTTTTGAAGTATTTAAGAAAGCAAACAAAAATTACCCATTAAAGTTACCATGCCAGTATAGTGATACAAAAAATCCAAGAAAATTATGTTGTAGGTTTGAATGAGAACAAAAGGTTTGAGAACCAAGAATAGTTCAGAAAATACCTGGAATGGAACGGTAAAATACATCGCTCACATGATCGTGGTTTTGCATAAGATAAGCAGCTTGTCCAGAATAGGCTAAAAGAAGGCACGGAAACACTACAACCGTAAAAGCAATTTGTACAGCTGAAACTGGAAAATGGGCTAGATCTGCAAAAAGTGCCTCTGTACCTGTAATATTGAACCTAATCAAAAAACCTAGAAGAAGTTCATATAGACTCTCATCTTGTTTGTGGGGATTTAAAATACCCTGTAAAACAAACTACCTTCTTTTAAGTATAAGAGATCTAAGAAAAAATGGATGCAGTTACCTGTTATACTGAGCAGGATGCCGCCAAGGGAAGTAAAACCATCTTTGCCTCCCCTTCTTAAATACCGATAAATATATACAGGTGAAAAAGCTTTTAGAACACTCCTGTCATACTTAAAGATGTTGAACATACCGATCCCTCCGATTAAAAGAAACCAAAGAAGCACTATCGGGGCAAAGAGCCACCCCACTCTATCTGTCCCATAGTGTTGCATGCTAAACAAGCCTACTAATATTATGACAGCAACAACAATAACGACATCTGCAGCCACAGACAAAAGTGATAAGCATTAATGAGAAATGAAGTCAAGATAGGGCGAATGAGTTGCGGAAAGATCCAGGATAGGAAGATACCACTACTCATATGTGGGTGATCCACCTTGATGCCACCCGAAGCTGAAAGAACTGTCATAGACAGCACAAGGTTAAGCATTTCAGATTAATCTATAAGGAAACACATGATTTCAGTATAACCATGGAAATCACCGAATCCAATTGCTAAAAGAAAATATTCTGAATTTAATCTTAGATATACTCATATACATCATGAGTACAATACATTATGTAGAACATGAAAACCAAGTGATAGATTTTCCTAATCTAATGCCACCTCTGTAATTAAAATATCATTTCATTTTCTTCTGGGATGAAAACACCACCAACTTGATTAGAAAGATATATCATAATGAAACGGTTCATACGCGCTAAGACGCATATGCACTCAACCATAATCCAAATCTATGTTTTCAAATGCTTTTGTTCTGAAAGTACCTCTCAGAACCCATTTTCACCAAAATATTACTGGTTACAGAAAGGAAGAGAGGAAATGCCACACATAGGCAATGCAAGTCTCCGATCATCATGCTGAAAGACTGAATTACAAGTCATACTCTCAGCGAAACATTAGAACATTCATGAAACAAATGTGAAATGCTGCCAACAAATTGCACCAAGTGCTCGTCATTGCACGAAGATGATGCCTATCAGATGCAGGAAACCTTCCCGAGAATATACCTCTTGCTAATAGTTACAAAGGTTTGAACCACAAGATTCATATGAGTCCATGGTAGAATTATTCAATCTTATTTTCTTCAAAGACCAGCAATAACATGAACATAAAAAACAATACGAAACTCCCATATAGATGACTATTGATCTGGAAATAAACAAGATGGAGGTACCAGATATAGCTGGAGTGAGAATTCCGTCACCAACCACCATACAAGTGCCAACTAGGACAAGAATAAGAAGTGCATTCTTCCTAGACGCATACTTCTCCAACCACTGCTTAGTTTTAGCAGCAAAAGACCGTTCATGAAAAGTTGAACGGCTATATGTAGTCAGCTCCTCATCTGTCCTATGTTGATTCGGGATCGAATTTACTTTTGCATGCCGACAGAGCAATGAATAAAGTGCAAATGTCCCACCTGGGAAATGGCAGCAAGGGGCCTCATCAGCACCAATAGATGACAACATTACAGACTAAGACATTGAAAGAGGATTGTGATGGATGAAGTGGACTCCCAAATCTTAACTAGTCTAAAGAGATGAAAGAAAAGAAGGAAGTTTACAAAAAAAAAACCCTGAGAGTGTCTATATTCCTTATGTCAGAAAACTGTAATAAGCCATATCAAATTACGCAGTCATCACTTGGCACTACAAACGCCCTTGTTAAATTCAGCATTTCATATCCAATCCGAAGTGGAGAGTCAATACAGAGAAACTAGTTTACCTTGACCATTGTCATTCGCCCGACATACAACGAATACATACTTGAGAAGTGGGATAAGAGTAAGAGAGTAAATGATCAACGAAAGAGCACCAATTACATCTTCCGTATGTTTGATTCCGTGAGGAAAGGTATTGTAGAACACATACAATGGTGAAGTCCCCAAATCTCCATAAACAACTCCAAGACTTTGGAATGCAAGCCTCAGAAGCAATAGCGAAGAGAATTTCTGATGGAATCAAGATTGAATGAGCAACAAAATTGAAATTAGCATACTGAAGCCAACAATCTTAGAAGTCAGTCACAAATCCTACGACACCACAACACAAAGCATAATTACTTGCAGTCATCCTCCACATTTCAAATCAAAACCAACATATTTGCTTCTAAGTTCCTTAATATAGCCAAGGAAACTATAGATGTTGAAGAACTGGACATCTATGTGAAGAAATCCAAGTTAGACATGGCAATCTTAACCATGAGATAATCTGGCAAAGGAGCCTAGCAGGAGCATACAACTAAACTAAAGAATCTATCATTTCTTCACTGTCCGGAATATCACATCGCAAAGAAGGAATCTTGTCTAAGTTAAACGAAGAACTGTTGTCTTGGTCACGAAAAAGTCACAAAAGGAAAGACATTAAATTTTTTTAAAAATACCTTCTCTCTGTACATATTTCTAAGCCTTCCAGCTTCCTCATCCATAGGCTGATCAAGCTTCTGATCCAAAACCCACATACGACCTTTGTTGGTGTCGGTGTCTTCATCAATCTCAGCTCTTGAACTTATTTCCATACTCATTCCAAATCAATTTGCTCTACGTTACCAAATAGCTCTCAACCTCAAAATTTAGAACTACCAGACTCAAACACAAAATGTCCAAAATTCCAATCCTAAGGAACAAACACAATCATGAATCAACTGTTTATTTCAAATCTATTAAGAAAGCATAAACCGCCATTAAAATGCAGAACAGAACCAAAACTAGGAACTCAATTATGAAAGCAAAAATACTTGGTGTTGTCCAAACCCAGAAACAAGAAAAGTCGAAAATCAAAGGAAGTTGACACCTTTAACTGACAAAAGAGCTGAAAGCAAAAGCAAACTGAAACTTGATGACATTTAAATCTCTTGTCTGGAAGCTGAAAAACCAAAAACATTTGGTGCCCAACAAAGCACAGGCACCCAAATTAAGGAACCTCCAGCTCAGAAGCTCTGTTATACTAGTAGAGCAATAATGAAAACCAAGACAGAGACTTCAAAACTTATTCCTTTCCTTTCCACCAAATTTCCCTCGTGGGGTCACTTCAATATCAGCCACAGGATCAGAACCCGGTTAAAATAAAATCTGGCACACCCCTTAAGCAAAACAAACGATTTAGCTAAATCCCAAGTCAGTTTCTGAACCATGAAGATGAAGATAATCGTTAAAAGAAGAAGGAAATAGAGAGAGAAACAGGACTGAACAAGGTCAGCAACAGAGAAAATGAATATCAGCTTGTCAGAATCTTTTTAGATGCTTATTTACTTGCTGTACATAAAGGGAAACAGAGCTCTCCACTGAAGAGTTGAAAAAGTTGAACACACAATGACATGAACACTTTTGAGAAACAGAACACTGAGCAGGTGTGCAGTATTTTTGTTCTGTCCGTTTTTACTGTTTCTAACAAAACTAAGTTTGTCGGATTACCATGATGTAAGTATTCCCTAAGATATTTATATTCCAAATATAGCTTGTTTGTTATATTAAAAAAAGGGTAGAGCCCTTTTTACCTTTTTATCCTGATTATTATTTATAAGAATAAAGGCTATGGCCTTCGTTTTCACTTCACTTGTTTATTGAAAAGAACTCTATATAATAACAAAAAGTTAACGTCTTTAGATAAAACCATCCTGCCAAGTTGCCTCCTGAGATAGTTACTTCCTCAGATAGATTCATCCAAGCGTGTAGATATTAAATAATTCTTTAAATTTTTCAAAATTTCATGTTGTAAGCAAATATTATATACTACATTATATAATTAATTGGTCAAAAGGCCAATCACGGAAATAAACTCTTTATAAACTGTAAGGAGAAGATTACGTACATTTGATAACTCTCCCGATCCTCTCAAAATCAAGAGCCTTTGTATATTAGAATTTACCCTTTACATTATATAATTAATCATTTTGGAATAAATAAATAACAATTTACAACTCATTATGTTTATAATATTTTAGGCATAGTATCTATATTTAATTAGAAGTTAATGAAACTATTTGAATAGACATGTTATTGTTGTTTAGTGAAATGGTAGGCGAGAGTTGACAGGGTGTCTATTATGTGCAATTTGAGAAAGCGACCTTGTAATAGTAATTTTGTTTTGAGACTATTATCTTGGGTTTATATTCTCTATTCTAGTTAATTAATTTTAACTCTATTTCATTAAATCTCATCCGTACATTTACGTGAGATTCACATAAACGTATAGACCTAATTAAGTGAAAAATGGTTAGAAAATCCTAAGTAAAACAGGGTGTTCCAATTCTATTCTTACCTTCTTAGTAATTATTACAGATAAATCATTTATACTTACACGATATTTTCTTTATATTTTTTTTATAAAAAAGTTATTTCCGTAATTTTTTGATTATAAAAGAATAATTTTTACCAATTGTTCTGAGACTCTTCTTTTTTCTTATATATGAGAGTAAAATTTTAAAATTATTTTTATCAAAATAACTCTTAAGTTTAAATTAAATTATTAATCATGTGATGAGAAAATAACAAATATTTACTAATTAGAATTAAATATTCCCTCTTACCTAATCGACTCCAAATGGGATTTTCAATATTTCTTAGTCCGCTCCGATTTATAATTTACAGGCAATAAAAGGTAAAGGGCATATAATTCTCATATATTTTCAAAAATATTTTTAAAACTTCTCAATCTTTTAAAATTTTATTTTATTTTATTTTAGACTTCAATTAAAAAATAATAACGATGATGTGAATATTACACTTATATAAATTAAATGCTAATTATATGGTAATTTAACTGAATTCTTAAACTCAAACTAAACTAATTAAATCTAACTCAAATTAATAATTTATTATAATTATTTTAAATTATTAATTCAAGTTAATTTAAATTGGTTCGAATTTAAGAGTTAGTTAACATATCACTAATATTTAATTAAAAAACCTTTTTATAAAGTTAAAAATATTAAAAATTTCAAAAAATAGAATAGAAAAGTTTCTTTCACCATAGAATATGTCTCTTTTAACCCGTAATGAATTGTCTATGTTCAAATCCTTTATTTCGTTTGGATTTGTACTGTAATTGATTAATCTCAGGTCCGTTCACAATCATCTTTCTAATCACAGGAGGGTCTTAAATCGGCTGGTGTCGTATATTGAATGGAGAAAATTGGCGTAAGGTTGGGCATGTTTCTTTCTCGAACGAGTAGACATCTTATAATCAAGAATTTCTATAATCATATAAGAAAAAGTCTAGTGACCCTCGAGTATTAGGGATGATGATATTAACCTGGATTAGGCTTATTTTAGGAGAGTGGTAGTGGTTGATAACTTGCCGAAATGTTAAGTATTTATTCTCAATAAGTACTTATGTATTTGGAATTGTTATTTTAATAACCGTTGAAACTTGAAAAATAGGTGTTTGGTAAGTATAATTGCGGTTGCTGAAAAGAGATAAAATGACTAAAAAGTCAATTGATTTAATAAAATATTAATTATTATATAAATAATTTAAAATATATTATTAGTAGTATAAATTTAAATTTATAAATAATAAAATATTAAATTAAAATAAGAAAATATAAATAAGATAAATTTAGTAAATAAAGTATTTTATAAAAAATATATTATTAGTCATATAAATTTAAATTTTAAATAATAAAATATTAAATTAAAATAAAAATAAATAAAAAATAGTAAATAAAAAATTTCATAAAAATATATTATTAATCATATAAATATAAATTATAAGTACTTTGGACTTGCTTTCTATTAGTTGAACGTATAATGAAAAATAATTATTATCAGAAAGTTATTAATAGAAAGTCGAATTTTTACAGCAGAAGCACTTTCTTACCAAAACCTTCTTTCTGTTTATCAATTTTTGCGGTAGCACCACACTTTCTTCTAACCTCTGATTGTCGCCCGAATATCCAAACATGTGACTGCGTTTGAAAACTCCAATAAATAAGTACTTATCTCCATCGCACCGCAAATCCAAACATAATCGTAATTAAGTATGAGTTTAAGTCAAGACAAGTTAATCCGAATAAATAAAGACGTATAACTCAACCAAAATCTTATTATAATAATTGGAAAGTTGTCTAAAAAATAATAATATTAATTTCTTCAATATCATTATTATAACCTAGAAAAGACTTGATTCTCGCTACCCTTTTGGAGAACCCCTCATCAAAAGTATGTACTTCTTTTCTCTTTCCTTCAAGTAAATACTATGTAATTGATTTCACTTGATTCGATTCGAGTTCTTTATACCTACAGAAACTTTTAATTATTAAAAAGGTGTAAAAGGTGCTTTCAATTCATTACAGTGAGGCTAAACTTTGATAAAATGCCTTAGCCTCCAATCTATATTGCATTTAATGTCATATGACAATTGAGAAATTCAGCACGTGATTTCCATTTAGTTACTACCGAACTTAACACCATTAATTTTCAAACTTTTCAATTAGTAGGGTTGGCAACTTTCAGACCGGTCAAAATTTTTTAAATAATTTTTTTAATTAAAAATATAAAATAATTTATCTTTTAAAATTAAATTAAGGCTTGGGCCATTTAGGCTTAGGCTTACCCGACACTTAATTCTTCTAAATAAAACGATATTATTTATTTAAAATAATTGAGTTATTTTGTTTAAAATAATTAAGTATTGAGTCAGTCTGAGTCTGAACTTGACCTATGAATCAACCCATTAAAAATAACTAAATTTAGACTCATTAGTCAAAAATTGTCATTCATATCAACATATCAATTAGGTATGATATTTTATTTGAAATTGAATTTAAAATTAACAAATTAAATTCGATTATATCAAAATTTAGATTGCACTCGAATATATTATTATGAGAATATTTTCTTAAATACTATTATTATTATTTTAAATTTATATTTTAAAAATATATTATTTTGAATTTTTTTATCGTAAGATGTTTACCTTCAATTAATCATGTTTACGCATAAGTACACTAACTCCGCAAAATTATAAGATTCCTTTGGTATAATAAACTGAGCTTACTCTATTCATAAAAGCAACTTGTAATTAGAAAAGCTAACGTTTCCTCTTTTGTCTATTAATTGTCTACTCGTCTATTTATTAATCCGTTTAGTCGGTTTAACTGTAAAAATTTTAAACCATCTAACTCTTAAGCTCGATTTACTTTAATAGCTCATATTGTTAAGAATCGATTCATTTATTAATTAATCAGTCAAATTTTATAAATTAACAAGTTTTTATAAACTAAAATAAATAAAATTTTTAATTAAACTTCAATTTTTTCGATTGAAAGGACATTCTCTTTCAATTATATTTCAAACTCTTTAATTTTATTCGATTTTTAATTGGTTTAATGACGATGTAAAATTGACTAAACCTTTTAAATCTTAAATAATATGTTAAATCTTTTCACCGAATAAATTTACCTAAAATTAAAAAAAAAGAAATTATTGTAGCCCGTACATAAATTACACAATTTTCTCTTTGTATTAGACAAGTTTTTACTTATATAGGTATAAATACACATAATTCCTTTACCTATACTTTCTCGATCAAGCTTATCATACAGGGCTTATCTAGTGTGGAATACCTGGTTAGTGTGATTTACAGGCTATCGTGTCAATCTGAAGATTTACTCAGTGCACATCTAGATAATAGCAACTACGAGTCCCTCCGATCTAATAAAATAAAAAATAAAAAATATACACTTTATTTACAATTTGACTCGTTTATAAAAGTTTCTCTATGGTCAAATAATAAAAAAAAAGATTATCATATTTTGTTGAATAGTTCAAACACATTATTTTTTTAGTAGAAATAAAAATAAGTATGGGTTAACAGCTTAATAAAAAATAAATAATTTTAGTATTAAATTATTGAAAAATCATATATGGGTCGACCAACCACGTGCTTCCTTAGAAAAATTAGGTCAATCAAATATTAATAAACAGAAATGATAACATTTTCAAATCCCATTAATTTATTAAAAATCAAATTTTTTCATTGGTTTAAAAAGCATTGGTCAGGGTCAACTCCGTGAACAAAACCGGGTGGTCCACGGAATTGTATATTATATGTAGGGTCACGGAAATTGTAAGCATGACAGCAAATCAAACGACAAGCGTTTCGGCGGTTTGTCCCTACTTGCAGGTATTTGTATCTATCAAAAATAACCATCAACTAAACACAGACACGTGGAACTCTATTTTGTTCATACTGACAGCAATGGTAGTGCCGTGTGAGTCTAGCTTCTCCGGATTAGAACAGTGGACCTATCATTCAGTAATAATTTAGAAAAAGAAAAGAAATTTTAAAGTTTAAAAGAACTAATTGTATTAAAATGTTATAAAATTTATAAAAAATTAAATAAATTGAAATAATTAAAAAATATTTTTATTTATTAAAAATTAAAATATTAATTAAAAATTGTTAAATAAAAATTAATTAGTTTATTTTATAATAACAACAACACCACTTAGGCTTGATTTGGGGAAGTGGTGGCGGTTGACAACCTACTGAAATGATAAGTACTTATTCTCAATAAGTACTTATGTTTTGGGGATTATTGTTTTGGTAACTGCTGAAACGTGAAAATAGGTGTTTGGCAAGTGCGACTGCGATTAGTGAAAAGAGATAAAATGACTAAAAAGTCTATTGATTTAATAAACTATTAATTGTTGTATAAAGAATTAAAAAAATATTATTAGTCACATAAATTTAAAATTATAAATAAGAAAATATAAATAAAATAAATTTAGTAAATAAAATATTTTATAAAATATATTATTAGTCATATTAATTAAGAGTATAATGGAAAATAATACTTTTAGTGAAGATTATTAATGGAAAGCAAAATTTTCATCGTAGAAGTAGTTTCCTACCGCAACTCTCTTTTTGTTATTAATTTCTGCGGTGGCATCGCAGTTTTCTCCAACTTTCAGTTGTTCACCGCAGATCCAAACATGTGATTGCGTTTGAAATTTGAGGTAAATAAGTACTTATTTCCACCGCATCGCAGATCCAAACGCAGCCTTAATAGGAATCCCACTGAACGCGATGTTTGGAAAGGTCTAGTAATACGTAGTTTTAACTCTAATAATTAGAGTGATAATTGGTTATTTTTAGTTTATAAAAATTAACTAATTTACGAAAATTAGTACATTAATTAATAAAATGATAAAATTTTAATAATAAAGATTATTAAATTAAATTAAACTAAAAATTTTAAAATCAAACTAAGAAATTGATAAATTTAAAATTTGGTGTGATAAATAATTAAATATAAAACATCACTCTTAAATCTTCAAAGACAATGATATGACAATTGTTACTGTTGCTGTCAGTTTATCAGGTCTGGCATGCTTTACAGTGGCGCACATGCAACTGGAAGTTAACGGCTGGCGGAGATGGGTCCAATATACTCCGGTGGGGTCATTCCGTTGGATGGTAGTGCCGGCTTCTATGAAAAAAGTGATATGTACGAACATGTATAATCAGTAATCACGTCCTGGCTGGCATTCCTTTTCGGCACCCATATTAAAGTGGTCGTTATGCACCAGATCAAAATATTAAATATATTTTATTAACAAATTTATAAAAAAAATATACATTTATGTACATCAGTTATGTTTTAAATCAATTGTGAGGAGATATTATCTGTTTAAATGAATGTGCATACATAAAAAAAAAACGTAATAGAAATAACTAAATACAAAAATACAAAAAAAATAATAAATAGAAACAATAAGAAAAAGGAAAAAAGGGTAAGGTAAGTACTTATAATTTTGTTATTCAATAAAATTTCAAGAACAATAATCATGCATTATAATTTAAATAATTTTTAGTACTTGGTCGGGTTGTCAAAGCCCCCAAAATAATACCGATTCTCTAAACTTTTGTAGCAGTTTTGGAACCAAGTCGAATCCCTAAAGAACTGAACACTAGCTTCTTAATTTCAAGAAATAAAATTAAATGGGGTTTTTGATTAAGAAACTAATTAACTAAAAATAAGATGAAAATAAATTAAATCAACTAAATTTAAATACGAGAAAGAAAAGATTACCAAACTTTGAGTCAAGGGAAATATCTCATCTAATTGTAACATTGATCATTGGTTCAAAAAGAATATCTTCCCGATTTAAGCAATTAGTCCGAAACATATTAGGATGACCGTAATAAATCTTAAAATTTTCTAAATTAATTGGTTCAAACCCAACATTCAAACAAAAACTTATCATCTATTGACTGAGTGTGATAGCATTCTATATCAGATAAATGATATCAATAAGTTTCCGTGAAAAAAACTAAACCATAAATTAAATAATCGAAATAATTGCAATTATTCAATTTAATTTTCTTTTTTATGATAAGTTAAATATGAACATTTATAAATAACCTATTTGCTACTTGTACCAATCCTTTATGACAATTACGGATCACTGAATTCTTGGATAGCAATAGAATAATTAATATTAAATTAAATTGTCAGATTAACCGAATATCAATCATTCATGAAATATGGGAATTCAAAATAAGAAATACTTGAATTAAAACGTGAATAAAAGTTTAAAGCACAAAACCTCACAATGTTACAATCAGAATATTGAATCCCTTTGAACTAGAACGATGAGTTTAGCTACACATGACTTTTGCTCCAATAACAAAAATAAAAGAAAGACGGAGAATTGCAAAAATGTAAAAAGAAAAAACCCTTTTTCTATTGCGATGAACATCCCTTTTAAAGGATTTTCTAATCTAATCATAATCTAAATCTAACTTATTAAAATGTCTATCTAAAACGAATTCAGAACCAATTTCCTTTATGATAAGGATACGGCAAAGTCGAATTCCAACTTTTCAAGTAATCTGTCTTATCTACTGCATCAATTTCTTCTTGATGCAATATCTACTTTTTATCTCCTAAAAAAAACAAACATTAATTTTAACATTTAAGTACAAAAATAAATTCAAAATAAAAGAGATAATATCAAATAATTAGTCAGATGAGATCTTTTCAGTATTCTTTTATTATTTATTTATTTATTTAAAGTATGGAGAACACTATCAAATGATCATAAACACTTCTGTTTAATGTTAGAAATTATACAATGATTCTAATACACTATTTTGAATGGCTCCATCATTATCGATATTCTATAACCTAATTAAAAACATAATTAAAGAACAATGTCGTGTTAATTGAGAGAATTGTACCAAAAGAGGACAACTTCTTTTCCATGATATCGATGATTAAACATCATTTACCAACCGACCGACGAGACAATATGGCCTACTTATATGCTTTCAGTATAGCATGTTAATTAATTTAGCACCTTTAACGATCCCAATGCGTCCACAGTGACCAAAAGAGATTTAGTTAACACTAGATACCCACTCTTCTGGTAAGTTTAGTAGATTCTTAAATTTAGTGGAATAAATTCATTTTTTTGAAATTGAAAACTTCAAAAGTAAACACTACTTTTTATAATTATTCTATTCTTTCGTTCTCAAATCTTAAATCAAACTCCTCCTTAAAAAGCGGTAGGTTCACATAAAAAATTATAATAAAAATACTCAATATAAAAACTTTATTACTATTTCAATATCATTAGTAATCTATGGCCTAGTTTGGTGAACCATGAATCAGCTAATTTTTTAGCTGATACAGTGATTTAGCTGATTGACTCCTCCAACATCGTTTGACCAGCTATTTGAAGAATAGCTGTTTTATCGCCAATCAGCTAAATGAGTAAACGCTCATGCATAGGAGCGTTTTCTCCTATCAGCTGAAAACTTAAACTTCAATTCCTATTTTACCCTTTTGTAAGATTGCTATTTTCTTTTCTAAATTGATTTACCATATTCAAATAATTAAATTTGGGCAAAATATTTTCTCATTATTATATTTCAGAAAGAATGTGATTAAAATGTTTGGATATATTATGTCATTATTATTATTATTATTATTATTATTATTATTATTATTATTATATGTTCTATGTTTTTTATTAGAGCTATAAACTTAACTTTTGTAGAATTAAATATCAAAAATCTAAATTCCTATAAGAATATTCAACAAAATACTAAGATAT
>JAOTAY010000003.1:30089949-30120252 GCA_025629805.1 Erythroxylum baracoense | reverse complement strand
GATTCGTGAGTAATCGGTTTTTTGCGAGAAACCAGAGGAAGGAGCGAATGCGTTGGGGGCCCTTCCATTGCCAGATGGCCTTCCAAATACTCTGAGGCGAGGTAGCAGTGTGACCCATGAGCAGTGAATAGGTAGAAGCTATGGTGTATTGGCCAGTATCGGTCAGTCCCCAAATTAACTTATCCCGACCGAGGAATGGTTTTGGGGGAAAAGTACCAGCTATAGCCTGGCAAATCGTCCTCGGGAGGTAATTGCGAATAACGGGCCACTGCCACGAACCATCTGTGGTCACAAACTGTTGGACACAGCGGTATGTAAGGTCATCTGGGAGGGGGGTGGTGGTATGTGTGATGAGAGGACCTATGCCTGCAATCCAAGGGTCTTTATGTTAAAGGGAAAAGTCCATAATGTGTTTTTAAATGAATAAATAAAGAAAGCTACAAAGTTCAGTTCATTTTGTTTATAATTATATAAATAAATAAAATGTTGATGAAAGTGACATTTTTTAACGTAAATAAACATTATCTTTTAATTTAATTTTTCCATATCTTATTGCTCTTAATTTTAGCCACTTCTAAGTTCACAACAAAATATAGAACACATTGAAGCGTTTCCACATTTAAGCGTTTAGAAACGTTAAAATTGAACGCCAATATTTTTAAAATATACAAAATAGATAATAAGTGGATAAAAATTTTAACAAAGTTAATTTCCATCAATTATTGGCACGACACTATTTTTTATTTGATAATGAATCCACTTTTTATTTTTTAAATGTTACGTGACAAGTGAGACTCACTGTATAAAATATATAATAATAGGTCACACTTATCATGTTATATTTGTAGACCTCGTGATAGTAAAACCTACTTTCTATTTTAAAAAATATATGCTGACATGACATTTACCAGATTGAGAGTTAACTCTGTTAAATTTTCTGTTAATTTAGGGTTTGTTCGGTTTTGAAAATTTTAAAGCTCAATTAAATACTACAAAATATTAAGATTTAAGTTATATTCTACTGTAAACGTCGAGATTTAAAATACACTTTTGGCTAATTTATTTATTCTTTCTCCTTTTTTAAAAGAACTTTTGTTAAGGACATGCAAGCTTCATTTTACAAGACTATTTTCCTTATCAATTTAATTAAAACAATAAAGGGATTAAAAAAATAGGGAAAAAGCTCTTATACAACATTTTTTATTTTTAATAATAAAAACTCATAAATATTACCTTTTGAGTGTTATACATTTATGTGTGTGTGTATGTGAAACAAAATAACAAAATTTAATTTTTAGTAATGAAGATATTAAGATTAACCATTCCAATACTATAGAATATAGAGTAGCTTGGCAACCTAATTAAACCATCGATCAATATATATATGTGCGTGTGTGTATGTGTCATAATCAAAAGTTTCAAAGCCGATAAAACTTTGATTTCCATAGCTATTTGATGCTTTGAACCTACCAAGATTCTTTTAATGGGTTGTAGACAACATTAACATATTTAAGTCTAATGACATATTAGTTATTAGGTTATATGGACCGCCGTTTTAATAATTAAATTGAGTGTGCGACGACGGCACAAAGCTCAGTTTCTAGAAAACATAGTACGTGGCTAGGTTACGGCCCTTAAAGGCGACCATCTAGCTAGAACATAGCTGAGATATTCTAGCTGACATAGAGCATATCTTAATACTCCATAATATACCTCTTTAAATGACAATGTCAATATCTTTAACTTAATTTTCATTTTTTAAAAAAATTATTGGGAAAAACGCAAGGCGTGGCATGTGTACGAGAAATGAGAATATAGGGTCCATTAATTTAGTGGCTAGGTGTTAATTATTACTTGTGTGCTTATCTTATAATTAGTCTATTAATTAGTGGCTAAGTATGATGTAAGATATTCGATTTTACACCTTTTTAAATATTATGTTTATTTTCAGTTATTTTAAAAAACTTATATTGCTAAAATATTAACAAATATTTTTTATTGAGTGTTTATAAAATTATTTTAATAATATTTGTGAGTAACTTTTTTATTATAAAGTTTGTATGGTATGCTAAAATCAATAACAACAACAATATTCAACAGCGGCTCACCTTATCCTTACGTAATAGAGAAATCATTTTTAATAGACCTATATGTAATACAAATTATTAATAATAATGATATAAAATATCAATAAATACGTGTAACTAAACATATAAAAATATGCAATATAATATATATAGAATAAAATAAAGAATAATAGTACAAGATTAAATACGTAGGCAAGTACAAGATAAATCACACAAATTGGTACAATAAAATAATGATTTAAAAAATTAAAAACATATTTTATAATTTTAGTATAATAAAGTATTTTCAGAGTAATTTTTAAATAATGATTATTTTTATAATAAATTAAATTATATAAGTTGTTTTTTATGTTTTATTCGAATATTTAATAAACTCTTAGATGTTACATGGTTGAATAAACTTATTAATTAGTTCAAGTAAATTTATTATTGATAATTATATCTATATAATCCAAGGAGATAGTCGATAATTAAATATTTTTAAATTTTATTGTAAATAGTAAGCATTATTTTAAAAAAAAATCCAGAGACACCTTGCGTTGTCACATAAAGAGGCACGATAAAAGTTCAGAGACCTCGAAAATCCAACAAAGTGGAGGCAAAAGAAGAGTAATTTTAAAAGAACTAAAAGCGAAAAAGCAAACTAAAAGCAAAAGTGAGATTTTTTTGTTCGATTATGTTATTTCTATTACGTTTTATTAAATTTTATATATCAATTTACGTTAATTTTATATAAATATATAGATAAAATTTAATAAAAAATTTAAAATAATACAACTGAAGCAGAAGATTTGATAGACGTAACCACCTCATTCAAATCCCACATCTAATAACCATCTCCTTTTATTTGAAAATTATTATTATTATTGTTAGTAATAATAGTAGTAGTTATCTCGTTGCTCGTTTGTTATCATAAGATCACATGATCGAATTAAGAAAATAAACTTTTTGTGAAAATTACAAAGAGAATAATACGTATGCTGACGGTTCTCTTTCGACTTTCGCAAAATAAAAAACCTTTATCACAAAGTATGTTGATTTTTAATAATGATAGTAGTAAAATAAAAAATTAATTTAATAACTTAATACAATATTAAAATACCTCTCTAGTTAGGTTTCTATATTCAAATTCTCTACGGGTGGTAGAGATAAAAAGAAAAATGTTCATTACCATACGAGAGTCGTAGAATTAATTCCTTGTGTGTACAAAGTGGAGCATGTCACCCTATAAGTAAGCTGCCTCGAAAATGCGAGTTAGCAATAAAAAGGTTGTATTAAAAAATTAATAGTTACCCATTACACACCTAATCAAATAAATAAAGAATTATCTATTTTCTATTTTGTGAGGGTCATATTAAGATCATTAATTATACACAATCTTTTTTTATATCTTACAACAAGATTGTTTCTGTAACTCAAATACGTGACCTAAATAAATATGGGAAGAATAAGATATTTAAAATTTACTATTTAAAAATTTAATTTTGTATAAAATTTTCATTTTAATAATTAATATTTTAAAATATGTATAAATTAGATTAAAGTATATGACTAATAAATAAATATTTTAAATATTAGTTATCACTAATAATATTTGAATAATTAAAAGAACAAAAAGTAGGGTTAGGACTTAGGAGTGAGTGTGATTAAAATATAAGCTAAAGTGTCGCACCTGAAGTGGGAAAAGGAAGATGCTAAGAAAGTGATTCCAATTTCTAAGAAATGGGGTCCCCATTTCAGACACGAAGCTTACTTTCATGCAGCGAATTCCAAACAAAAACCACAGGTGTCTGCATCACTTGAAAAGAAGCTATTTAAGTCCATTGTGGATATACACAAAAAGAAGACAATGACCTAACGTTGACACAGGTGGCTTCTTTTAATTGGGTATTCTCTTTTTTTTGGGTTAAAAAATGAGCGAAGAGACACTCTCAAATAAAATTATAAATACGTACAGTGTCTAGTTCCTACATTATTCAGGAACAGGCACTTGCAAAGATTCGCTTTGTGGCGTAAGAAAAACATAATTGCAACTACTACATCTTTAGTGATATAAAGTATAAACCAATCGAAAATGGATACATCTTTAGTGATATAAAGTATAAACCAATCGAAAATGGATACAATATGTTCTATATTTTTTATTAGAACTATAAACTTAACTTTTATAAAATTAAATATCAAAAATCTAAATTCCTATAAGAATATTCAACAAAATACTAAGATATATAATATTCATACCCTTATAATATTTTTAAAGTCATGTCCTTATAAGTTATTTTACACGGAAACAGCTAATACTAAACAGCTAATTTTACCAAACATCTATAACAAACAGCTAATGCAATCCGCTGGTCAAATCAGTTGATAGAATCAGCTATCAGCTTACAGCTAATGTAATCAGCTGATTGTCAAATAGGACCTATCTATCCTTATCAGTCAGATCCGTGCTCGAATATGCTGTCAGCATATGCCAAACAAGCATAAACTTTCATGATCATAACCTGGATGTAGTGGGACCTATGACATCAAATAACGTCCAAATGTCAAAACACCTGTATAAAACACTCCACGTCGACGATCCAAAGACTTGAGGAAAATAAAAACAGACTTTCTAATCGATATTAGATATCCTCGCAAACGGCGTATTGCGTTAGCTAATTTTATTTTATTAATAATTAATAAACAATAAATTAATATAGTTCATTTGATTAATAGATAATAATAATAATTTATTAAAGTAAGTCAAATTATTTTAACATTTATTATTTCAATAATTGTGAAATAATTTTTTATAGACCTATTTTCTACATTTGTTTTAAATTAAAAACTTGAAGAATTATCACTTTTAAAATTTCTTAATAGGATTAACTGAAAAAAAAATCTTACACTGTTAAATTTTATATAATTAGGCCTAAGTAAATTGAGCACATATAAGCTCAAATGAGGTCTAATTTAGGGCCCAACACGTAACACAGTTTATCGTGTCGAGGTAGTGACGAAAAACTCAGAGCAACCTGCTCTGATACCATATTAAATTTTATATAATTGAGCCTAAGTAAACTGAGCACATATAAGCTCAAATGAGGTTCCATCCTAAAATCAATTGGTGATAAGAAGAGTAATTCACTAGGCTTATATGCATGCTCAAGGCCTTGTATTCTTTCAATGTGGGACAACTTTCCACTTATATTCCAAAATAAACTTTACTTAATTTTATAATATTATATTAAACTTTAAACAATGATGTTAAAATAATACTTTTATTACATAGCTGTCATATATTATATTTGTAATGAACTTTATTATTTAACAAATTAAAAATATCAAAAAGCTTAAAATAATTATATACTCCTTCATATGTTTTATTTCATAATTGTTTCAAGACTTTTAAAATTTTTAATCCATTAAATAATAAAATTCAAAGACATCATAAATATAATATATGACTGTCACATTACAAAAATACTAATATGTCGTGACTTATCACGTCATATATATTAACGGAAAACTTATTATTAAACTATTTTTACTAAAAATAAAAGTTTAAGTTTTTAGCATTATCCTTTAAAGTTTATATTACAATCATTTAAATTTTAAGTTTTTCAATAATTCACTTTTTTAATGCTACAAAGCATTTTAAAATAGTGTAAATTAATAAAAATATTTGTAATATATATAAAATATAATTAACCAGCACATTTTATTAAAAATCTTAAAGTATTGAAGCATATACTTCGTACATATCCTGCTTTGTCGTATACAAGTGTGATGACTTTTACACTCTGTTATAAAAAACAACATTGACCATGAAGCTAGTGCCTGCTGATGTAGCCGCAGATGATCACAGATCACACCCAAAAATCAAGAACGGTAAGATACGGTGAATCTGTAGTTCTGATGATGTTGGATAGATACTGTTTATACGATTTTGATTGGATCAAGACAACCATTGGTCATGTCTACGTGCGGCGTTGTATAAATTATAATGCAAAGTGGGTAGACACTAGATAGTATAGTAGATAGACACTAAGATAGCTTGGCTCTTGACACGCGATCTTGATTTATGTCAACGTCGTTTTTGAATTTGTATAATAAATACAAAAACAACACACTAGATAATCCAAAAAGCACGTGTCCCTGATGTTGATGTCATGTCGATGAGTTGGAAATAATACAAATGATAACACATTTCTTCTAGAACACACCGTACTGCTGACATGACATACGTGCTTAGTAATGGGCCGGGAGAACTGGATCGGGGCTCGACATTTTTATAGACATTGCGTAAAATAATATATTTAAAGCAAAATAAGATTTCCATTTTTTAATTCACTAATCTGTCGGTGTGATTTGGAGTAAACGATAAAGTTACTTTGTTGTGAATATAAAATTATAAGTTTAATTCATAAAAATAATTTCTTTATAAAAATATAAAAAATTGTTGCATATATTATGTAGATATTGCGTAAAATAATATATTTAGAGCAAAATAAGATTCCCATCAATTTGATTAAAATACATTTTAATTCACTAAATTTGTGGCTGTGATTTGAAGTAAAAGATAAATTTACTTTTTTGTGACTATATTTAATTCACAAATTTAATTTTTTTATAAAAATATAAAAGAAACGTTTCATATATTATGTAAGCATGGCAATAGGTCAGGTCGGGTCAAGTTTTAGTAGTCCGATGAGCAGGGATGAGTCGACCTGTGGTTAGCCATTTATTTTTTAAAAGAAAAAATTTTAAAACGACGTCGTTTCAAAAAATAAGGGGAGGGGGGCAACTAAGGTCTGTCCGTGATCCGAGTCGGGCGGACTATGGTCAGCTTATGATTCACTCGTGACCCTACATCTGAGGCAAAAAACGGATCGGATCGAGCCGGGCCATTATTGCCATCACTAATATTATGACTCTTTTCATATCTCCGCAAAGCTGAGAATTTTGTACACCGATTATGTTTACTTTAATTTTCCATTTTAATTTACCAAACCTACTGTAAAAAAGAAAATTATATTTATAGTTAATCTAAAAAAAACTACAATATTTTGAGTTGTTAGTGGGGTAAAAATTCATTTTAAATTTTTTATTTATAGGGAAAATTTTCATTTTTAAATTTTTATAAAAAATATTGTAAAAATTAAAATTTTATTATATTTATAGCATAAAATTTCTTTTTTAAATTTTTATAAAAAATATTTATAGGGTAAAAATTAACAATTAATCTTTATTATATTTATAGGGTAAAAATTAATCTTTAAATTTTTATAAAAATACAATAAACTCTTAAGATTTTAGCATATATATGAAGAATAACTCTTACAAATAAAATTTATTAATAATATTATACTTAATAAGAAATAATTTATGAGTTTTATTAATATGTTTCATATGATTTATGAACATATTTCCTTTATAGAAATGTTATGATTAAAAACAATTAATGTTTAACTGTTATATTATAAAATGCTTTGAAATTGATCAAAATAAATATTATATGGCTAAAAAATTTACAATGGTAAGAAAATGTATTAATTATAAAAATTACAACTGAAGCCATTGAGTAGTATTAGAATCATAAGTTTGTTATAGTTTTAGGTTAAAAAATATTATTACAAAATTGTGAATTTCAAAATTCTTTATTTTGAAATTATAGCGTTAGAAAATTAATCAAACAATTTAAATAGTAAATACTCTTACGTTTGAGTATGAGTTTGATGGAGATTAACAAGTCAAACCTAAATTGACTGAACATTAAGGTGAACTTTGGATCTGCTTTTTTCAAAAAATTTTGCCTAGACTTATCTCGACCCGAGACTCAATAATTATAAAAAAATGAAATTATTTTTTATTTTACAATTAAAAAATAAAATAAACAAGATCAAATCGAACAATGTCAAAGATCGAACTCGAGCTCAAACTAGGCTACCTCAAATCTGATAGAACTTGGCCAAGATTGACCCGACAAACTCATCGTCGTCCCTTTTATCTAAAAGTGCTCTTGAACAAATGAAATCTAATAATGTAGGTGTTGAAAGAAATCATATTCCCTCTTAGTGCCAAAGTTAGGTCATATGGTTATTGGGAATTGGAAAGCGGCAGTTTAATTTAATACCATCATCTTTTTAGGTCACCACTTTCTTGTGTTTCCCACCTAATTACCAGAGACATAATAAGCTTTTAGACCCTAATCGCAATATATATACTCTTTGTCATTTGTATGATGTACCAACCTTAATTTTCCAATTCGAGTTACTCAGCCACACCAAATACATTATCACTAGATTACAGTACATTAAAAAAAAAAAAGAACTACACGAATACTTGAATTGAATTAATGGTTCTTACTTATTAAATAATTTATTTTAAAAACATAACATATTTAAAAATATGATTATTTACAAAAAAAGCTCAAACTTTACTTAATTTTATAATCATAGCCGAACTTAAAAAATTGGTAATTAAATACTCAAAGTATCATTTTTTTAAATTATAGCAAGATATTAGTATTTCTGTTAACGTTATTTACATAACTTATCATATAAGACATAAATCCTAAACATTTATGCATGTCAGACTTAACTAAGTTTAAGTAAACTACACCATTTTGGGATTGAAATCCCTAAATTAAACTTACTGCCTAAATCATTGAAATTGAAAACCTTAAATTAGTTTATCCTTGCACAAAAAGAAAGAAGACTTATGATGACAAATTAAGATTTTATTAAGATTGTTAGAAAATGTGTCATTGTCGTCTTGCACCTGCGTGATAGAATATCATTGTTGTTTTACACTAGAATGTTAGAGTTTGATTTTAAGAATCTCAATCTAAAAAGGATGAAGTTTAACTAAACTTAATTAAGTTTGACGTGTATAAATGTTTAAAATTTTTGTATCATGTAGTAAGTCATGTCAGTAACGTTAACGAAAATAATAATGTCATGTTAGAATTAAAAAAATTAAAAGCTTGAGTATTCAATTGTCACTTTTAAAGTTTATGCTAGATTTGATGTTATATTTGCAAAATTAAGTAAATTTTGAAAAAAAAAATTGTAATTAACCCTTAAAAATATTTATTTAGAATTCTATATTTTTGTAGTTTATAGTTTTTGTTTCTTATTTTATTTACATTTTAAAGGAAAAATAAAAACTTATTGAGTGGTGAATGTCAATTTTATTAATAATAAATAAATATTAGATAAAATTTTTAATTGAAATAATTAACTAATAAATTTAATAATATTTAATGCTGTTAATAAATATTACTATTAAAATAAATAATTAAACAAGTTTAAACATACAAGTACAACAATTGTTGGTCCACTTCTATGGTTGAAGCCTAAGTCCTAAAACAGGCCTAAACTAAGAAAAATAGAATGAGATTAGGTTTAGGTGGGCTCTGCCTCAGTTACAAAGATGCGTTGTGCATGGCCATTTCAATGTTACAAGGCAGCTTTTGATGTCGTGTGGGCTTATCCTATGTTTGCCAATGTGAGGTTCCGGGGGACTTGGAGCCACGTCATCGAGTATTGCTTGGACAAGGCACCATCACGTTGTTTTCAACTCACTGTTCCATCAGTATCCTATGTTTGCCCAGTACCTTAGGATTTTGTAATAATAGAACACCCAAACACGTTAAAATACCATCATAATAAATGCTGAAATTATGATAACAATAAAAATAACCTTAGAAAATGACCTATTATTAAATGTATAAATTGTAGTGATTATTTATATAGATGTTAAAATCGGTTCAACCCATATTTTGGTTCTGGTTGATTGAATCACGAGTCGTTAATGGTCGCCCGATCGGTAGCTTAGCTGTTACTTCTAAAACAACGTCGTTTTGAAAGTTTTTTTAAAAAAACAACGATGAGTTGGCCTGTTTGTGGCCCATCAGGCTATAGTAGAAGTAACCCGGACTCGGTCCGATCCATTGACATCTCTAATTATTTATAATCATCCTTATTCACTGAAAAATAATTTTTATTTTAAATAATTTTTTATAATTTATTGCAATGATAACTACTATATATATTAGACGTAGGTCGATCAAAGAGAGTCCATTGTTACGTAAAAGTAAAGTTGCATACTATTGAATCTTTCTAAACATTTCACTTCAACGGTGGTTTTATATGTATTGTTGTTGATGTTGTTATTTTATAAATAATGATATGATTTAGAGTCTGTAATGTTTTTAATCTTGTCTTTTTCGTATCAATATAATTTGCAATGGATATATATTAAATAAATTATGAAAATATATAATAATAATCTTTTTTAAATTCGCATTAAATAAATTAAAAACGATGTGTATATAATAATTTTTAAAATATGAATAAATTATTGAACAAATTAAATATAAATATATTTATTTTCAAATACAAAGTAAATAAATTAAAAGATATTCATAAATCAGCATCTTCTAAATAAATTATTTAAGGAATCGTTCGTATTTTAAAAATATAAAAATCCATATTTTGAGTTGTCAGTAGAGTCGAACAAGAAGAAATGTAGAGGTCGAGAATAAAGAATTAAAGCCCTTCACGCTGCTACCTCGCCATTGCTCGGATACTACGTTTTGTAACATTGGAAACTGTATATTAACCTATCACACAGTGTCTGATTGAGTGTTTCCGTCCAGAGATCCGCAAGCTGCGAGAATCCCCATGGCGGAGTCACCTTTCAAAGCTAATATACTGAGCGGGAAGGTGGCCTTGTTGACAGGAGGCGCTTCAGGGATCGGTTACGAGATATCTCTTCAACTGGGCAAACATGGCGCTTCCGTCGCTGTCATGGGTCGCCGGAGACACGTTGTTGATGCGGCTGTCTCGTCTCTTCTCTCCCTCGGAATCCCTGTAAGTGAAACTTGTTAAAACTTACAAGTTACGAATCTGTATTTTGATGGCTGACGCGTTAATTATAGATGGAAAATGGTTTTATGGGCTGTTTTTTATATATCACAGGCAATAGGAATAGCAGGAGATGTTAGGAAAAGAGAAGATGCAGAAAGAGCTGTAGATTCTACGGTGAAGCATTTTGGGAGGCTTGACGTTCTTGTAAATGCTGCAGCTGGCAATTTTCTTGTCACAGCTGAGGATTTATCACCTAATGGCTTTAAAACTGGTACATTTAAGCTTCTTGATCGCTTCATTTGAATCCTTATCCATCTAGGAAATCAAATCAAATGTTCAGCAGATTGAGAAGTCAGGATTTTGTTGGTTCTTAACAGTTATGGACATAGACTCTGTTGGTACTTTTACAATGTGTCATGAAGCGCTCAGGTACCTCAAAAAAGGAGGTCCTGGAAAGCATCCTTCAGATTGTGGAATCATAATCAATATTAGTGCTACTTTGCATTACACAGCATCATGGTATCAAATCCATGTATCTGCTGCCAAGGTTAGTTAGTGTTCTCTGTTCTTTTAAGAATGTCTGTACTGTTCACTTTCATTATCCTGTATATATATAGGCTGCAGTTGATAGTGTGACAAGAAGCTTGGCTTTGGAGTGGGGTACTGATTATGATATAAGGGTTAACGGAATCGCGCCGGGGCCGATCAAAGACACGACTGGTGTTAGCAAACTTGCACCAGAAGAGATCATCAGTGGGGTTAGCGAGACACTTCCATTGTACAAATTTGGGGAGAAATGGGATATAGCCATGGCAGCTCTCTATCTTGCTTCAGATGCAGGTTCCTTTCTTACACTTGTTTTATGCAGACTTTTTCTCTTCAGAGTCTGACGAAAATGCTAAAGAAAGAAGGTCCAATTTTTTTAAGTAACGATTTTTTATTGCAACAACTCAGGGAAATATGTGAATGGAACAACATTAGTAGTGGATGGAGGACTATGGCTGAGCAAACCTCGTAGTTTGCCGAAAGAGGCAGTGAAGAAAATGTCCCGAGTGGTGGAGAAGAGGTCCAAGGAAGCTCCAGTTGGGCTTCCAAAGAGCAAGTTATGATCATTAACACGTAAACAGTTATGGAGGGTTATCAATTATGGATCTTTTTTTCATATTTAATGTATTAAACAAGAAACTACACTCGATCGAATAAGAAAGGGGTGAAGAAGATACTTGCATTGTGTCTAACCCTTTCAAGAACAGCTTGAAAGTGTGTGTTAATCTAGTGGCTTGGATTAGTTTTCAAGTAAAACTAGATTCATGATTTGCATGGCATAGAAGAGTGACATGCCTAACTTATTGGGAGTTATGTTATGACACACATTTCATACTGTGTGTGCTATATAACGACTTACTTGTGGAGTGACCGTTAAATCCCTTTCTCTGTCACTATGTGATCCCATAAACTTTAGTGTCTAATCGAATAAAACTCTTTGACTTAGAACTATGATATGAAGTCAAGGTTTGGTGTTGCTACTTCAATGTGTTTTTTTCCAAGGGCTAAGACGTATACAGTCCAGTGGAGCACATTAGGAAAACAGTTAAACTAAGATGGGTTATCATGAGTGTCTAAGGAAGAATCTTTCCTTCATCACCATATCAGCCAAGGCAATTATATTTGATGTATAATCATATGATATATTTATGAGCATAAAGGGACAATGTATGCATTCGGTGATGTTTTGGATGATTTAAGATATCATGAATATGTGAAAGTACTATGTTAGTTAGATGGTGACTTAATATAACACTACTGGTTCTTTAATGGTCGCACGCCCCATTCTCAATATGACACCTGAAATTTTAAAGAGAAGATGTAAATCGTGGTTTATGTGGTCGAGTGGGAGTTATTGGTAGCTGCAAAAAATGAACGACCACTTTGACAGTTAGCAAAGGATTGGTTTACTATTAACTTCTATCTGTTATTTTTGTCCTAATATAAGGAGGATTAAGGGGATGGAAATAAGAGGTCGCAGATCGCATTCGTTGCAATCACAGAAAAAAACTTCCTCCATTCTTCCTCAAGTGAAGCAAACCATCAAGGCTTAGAGTTTTAGTCGTGAATTAACAGTGACTTTAGTAGTCAACCGTAAAATGTGAACTAGCAAATAGCAAAGCGATCGACCGCTTACGCACTAAGGTCAAACCTTATAATTCTACATTGGTATTAGAGCCTAATTATGTTTAGCTTCTGCCTCGTTTTAGATTAACAATGAATTTATTGTTATTCTATTAACAATTAGTTTGTTAATTGAATTGCAATTATATAATAAAGCATGTAATCTGTTTATGATATAATTGCATGATTAGGTTTATGCGGTAAGATAAAATTACATTCAATATATGATTAAATATTTGTTTACATGCTTCGTATGTTATTCATGCTCATTTTGTGTGACTAAGTGCTTGAAACAAGCTACCTATACCTAGACTCGTTCTATCCTACCTCACGCCAAACTAAATTGTTTTGTACATACCCATCAAGAAGCACATCCCCAACAATTGTGAGAAGCGTTGGCTGCATGAATAACACCATTAGTCATCTCTTTGGCAGATCTACTCGATGCTCCAGAAATCGCCATCGAAACTGTCATTCGCGGTTGCGCATGTAAGTCACACGCCACCTTATGAGTGGCGTTGATGGCGTGGTGGACGTCGTTCGTCTCCTTTTCGACCGATCTATGCGATGACGATGTGAAATGGGAGGCTTGTGACGACTCTTGTGTGGAGTCATAACTTTTAGCATCAAAGATGGTGGCTTGGCATCACCCCGTCTTCATCCTTGATGCTAAGCGACGGTGCAAATAGGTGGGGGGCAAGGGTTGATTTTTCTCTGGTTGGCCTTTCTTTGAGTGAACCCAGTGCATTTTTAGAGAGAACTGCGGAGAAGATGGAAGGTTTCTTTAGAGAGAATTGCACAGAAGATAGAAAATTTTGTTTAAATGAAAACTGCGTAGAGAAGATAAAAAGCTTTTAAGGCAAAGATAGGGTTGGCTTATGACTTATGAGGTGTTGTCGTTTTGTCCATTTTGTTGTTGTTGTTGTTGTTGTTGTTATTGTTATTGTTATTGTTATTGTTATTCTTCTTCTTCTTCTTCTTATTGTTATTGTTGTTGTTATTGTTATTATTATTGTTATTCTTATTCTTATTGTTGTTGTTGTTGTTGATATTATTATTATTATTATTATTATTATTATTATTGTTGTTGTTGTTGTTGTTGTTGTAATTGCAATTGCAATTGTAAATTAGTTTTATTGGAAGATAAATAGACTAGCTATTTAAAAGACCAAGTGGAGACCACAACGTAGTGACATGTCACTTACCTTGCCACTTATTTTAACTCACAATGCTTAAGGTGAAAGATGATCTTTTACCTTGTCTTTCATTTTTATTCCTACTCTCATCTTCTTCGTTGCTTTCTTCTCTAGTTCTTCATGATTTTGTTCATCAACCTTACTCTCACTGTTGAGTTGCCATCATCTTTCACTTTATACTTCAAGAATCTTTGCTATTTCTGCATCTGTTACAAAAAGACCCACTCTATTCCACCTTAAATGATGATGAACATACATGTATGGAGGAGCTAGAGTTTCACTACGATTGAAGAAGTTCTGAGCTAATCAAGTAAGTAGTATATTATTCATTATGGCTTGCTTGATAGACATGATTTTGATGATAGTTTGAGATGAAATGGTCATGATAAATATGATGATACGTTCATGAGGAATTAAGTAGGCTATGTTATATTCTTGTGAATATGATGAGAAACAACTTATGATATTTTAAGGGATTATTGATAGAGTGAATGGTGTATGAGAATGTACAAAAATGCAGATGAACGGGTGATGAGCATTGAAGAATAAAAATATATCTATATATTATGTTTTCATATAAATGATAAATAAAAGATCATGTAGTGTTTTATAGATGATTAATAATGAAAATGGTGTATGAATGAGAACTGAAAGTTAATGAATGAAGAGAATTTTTTGTCCTATTTTTATGTTAATGATAAGTGCAGAAAATTGATGAATTAATGATATAAAAATGTTCTATTTTGAATATATGAAAAAATGTGAATTATAAGTTGTCATTTGAGAAAACTAGATTGAGTTCAAAATTAAAGAAAAGGCAAGTGTAGTTTCTTGAAATGAGAGGAAATAAGATGATTGTTTAAAAATAAAGTGAAGGTGAAAGTGGAGTTGAATGAGCAGAAAAATTGATCAATGTATATGTACATTGATGTTTTGTTTTTGTGTTTATGATCAAACGTAGATTGTGACTTGTTTATGAATGATATTGAGATAGAGATGAGGTGAAAATGAAGGGGGTAATGAAATAGAAATGATTAATGTAGCATAAGATGGTTTGGTTATAACATATGAGACTTTAAAATATGGAAATCATGAAGAAAATAGTTGGAAATCTACGGATAACAAAACCCATAATCGTGGGAATGCCTCCACAATCGTGGGAAGTTAAAGGAAGGCAAAATTGTGTTATGTTGATGAATCCCACAATCATGGGATGGCCTATATGATCGTGGAATGGCCTAAACATGAGATGTTATCTTTTATGTGATAGTTAAATCAACAAATGATTAGGTACTTTCCTATGGTGCATATAGGCTTGAATGAGACTTGAAATGAATTTAATTGATGAGGGTTTAAATGATTAAATGTGTGAAATGTTTAGAGTGATAAATGAGGTTATAGCATAGTGAATGAATTGAATCAAAATCTGGAAAATTATGAGTATAATGGGAATGAAGGTGTTCATATGAATGCTAAAGTGATTCAAAGAAGATGAATGTCGTGTATTAAGTAAAGATAAATGAGAAATTGGACATTATGTGATTTTATAATGTTAGAATAACCTTGGTGAATGATTGAATGATGAATTTGGAACAATCTTGTACAAATGAGGTGTAAACCTAAGTTCAAATTAGACATATATGAGTTTTAAATTATGAATGATCTTGAGATACGAATTAAGGTAATATACCTGGGATTGTCATTGAGCATACATTATACATAACATATATACATATGTGTATGAATGAGTATTAATGTGATTGTGCAAATTAGTAATGTGTAAATGTGTGTGTTGCATGATATAGAAGAGCAATTAGAGCGACAACATCTAAATGTCGCTAGGACATCGAGGCAATAGCTATCTAGAGCATATTGTGAGTAATGTAGATGGTCTCACAATGATTAATTGTTTGTTTTAATTTCTGTATTGAATTATTATGTGATGTGAATGTATTGATTCCGGACATTGAATGTCTAAGGCGTTTGATGCATGAAATTCATATTGGAAGTGCTCATTATATGTTATTTGACTTAAATAAATGTACTTAACATTATTATTGAATGTCGAACTTAGGTCAAAAGAAAAATGTGAATGTGAATGTGAATGTTCGAACACAAGTGATTGATCGAATACATTTTATGCATTTAACTATATGAATGCATGATAAGACAAAGGCATTTGTGACTGGATTCACCAACGAAAAAGAGCTTAAAGCTTATAATGTAGTAAGAGCCTCTGGCTCATTATGTATAATGAGTCTGATATCTCCAGCAGATACGGGACAATTATTAATGAGCCTGGTATCCACAATAGATATGGGACAGTGAAAAAGACACTCGGTCACGACAACATATTAAATTGAATATGAGCTACATATGCATTGCATATGCATTTGATATGTATGATTTAAGTGATCAAAATAATTTGTTGAACTGTTCTAAATATGAAATGTGAAATAAGTGAACAAAGTGTTATGTGATGCTATATGATAATTGGTGAAAAGATGTGCATTTTATGATGACATGAATTGTCTGTGAATTTGAAATATGAACTGTTTGTGCTATGTGTTGTGGGTGAGTCATCGAGGATGGTTAACTCACTGAGTTCGCAAAACTCATCAAAATTGCAACGTTAACTTTTCAGGTACAAAAGAGGGGACTTAGCTTCTAAGATAACTTAGAAGAAACCTAGTACTACTTTTGGATAGAAGAAATAACTCAAAGGTCGATCAGCTGAGACTGAAGGATCTAGATAAAATTTTTGTATAATTCCTCTTTCATGTAAAATGTACATGTAAATGAGCATTAGACTCTTATAGTTTTGATGTTGTCTATATATAGATCATATATTGTAATGCTACAATGTACCTTATGTTTTTATGAAAGAAGAATGAGGAATTGAGTTTTTAGACATTGAGTATTGTGTTTTAAATTAAGATGCCATGTTAAGTGATGTGAGTACTCTAATACACTGCTCCCATCAAGCATGTACTCGAATGTCAAAAGGACATACGGGCGTGTGTCAGATAGAAGTGGGATGTTACATCAATATTGAACAAAATGACATATCAATATCATTTCAATGAAAAACGCAACATATAATCTAGCTTTTCTCAATGATAAATGTACTCTAATATGTAATATTTATTTTTTTCATGTTAAGATCAACATATATTGCAGCTGCTTTGTTTATTTTCTCTTTATTGAAATAAATATGTTGATACCCTTACATTCTTTCAAAAACAACTGAAAAGAAGTCAAAATTGAAATTTGTGACATATAAAAGCCTCATGGCTATAAATAAAGGTTCAAGATACACTTCATACAATATAAACATTATTTCCAGTTCTCATTTTCTACACACATAATAATTAGCACACCATAGTCCTCTTCTATCTTTCCCAAACACTAGTCTTTAGCTCTAACTACTATATAGACTCCTCTTCTACAATTTTACTTCCTATTAATTGATCTATTGTTATCTATCCATTTTTTTTATTGGTACTCTTTTCTTGCTGGTAGACAAGCTCTTTGTATTTCTTTGAGATTAGTAGTTTAATGAGTACATAATAAGTAAAGATTCACTTTACGTAAGGATTTAATTGAAGTAGTCATCTCAAGCCAAACAAATAAGTTCTTAGTTTTGGAACAAAGGTAAAGACTCAATTCAAATAGTCATCTCAAGCCAAGAATGGTAAAACTAAATGAATAATAAATCTCTAACAGGTTAGATCAAAATACATGCCCAATTTTGTTGATCACAAATTCAAATTGGTTAATCCTTAAGAGGATAATCAAAATTGACCTAAAAGGTTAGGTCAGACTGGTTAAATAGAATGAAGGATAAATGTCTAAAAGATTAAATCAAAATACACACCCAATTTCATAAATCATAAATTTATATTGATAATTCACTAAGAGTGTCACGAGGAAAAATACATACTACACTTCCCTCCCACTCCTCTATCATAAACCAGCGTACAAAACACAAAAGCTTAAGCTTTGCCTCTTTGTACTTTGTTGTGAGCAACCTCTACTCTATTGTGCTGCTTTTTCTATCCCTTTCCCCTTTTTGTCTACAAAATACAGAAGCTTAATATTTGCCTTGTTCAACAGACAGAAGTTTCATCTAGTTCAAAGCTCAGAATGTTTTGTAACTAAATAGTCAGTTAATTTACTTGTGATAAACTTTTGTTTTGATAGATGATCGAATACTCTACTTCAAACTAAAATGCAATCAATTTGTTACAAAATAATTATGTTTCAAACCAAAACATAATTGTTTAGATCTAAGGCTAAAATAATTATTATAAATCAAAAAGTTATGAGTGGTTACATAAACGCAGTGTGTACCACAAATTTTATTTGTAGTGAATTGAGAATCCAATGAGAAACTTTAAATACGTTACAAAAATAAAATTTTAGAAACTAAAGTGCATGTGACATCAAAATTAAAGGACCAAATTAAGTTTTTTTCCCCCTTTATTCATCTAATATTGGAGTTTGAACCTAGTTCAATATATATAGCCAAAGAGGTTAACAAATTGAGCTCTTTAACAACTAAATTATTATTTTTTATACATAGATCACGAGATGGATAGTTTGATTCTCCATGGAATTCACTTCTTATATATTATAGACTTCTTCATGCCATTACCATTCAGACTGAACTCTTAATACCACTAGGCGTTGCGTTCTTTGTTTGAGCCAGGACTTCTTTAGCGCTGTAAGAAAAAAAAGAATTGCCTACAGTCTTAGGGGCAACACGTGGAATCATTTTATTTTATTTTATTTTATTATTACTGAGGAAATTATAGGTATTACATAGCCCATACAAAGATAGCTAAGGCCATCGAGCATTATTAACACCAGTTTTTATTCCCCCGCGTAATATTAAACATGCTAACTTGCACTGGTGTCATCACTTGCATTCCTTCGCTCTCTATATCCTGAAAGTAGGGAAATCAGACAATAATGAAGAAGATTTATGAGAAGCAAAAAGCTAAACTAATCAAATATTTGTTCAAGAAAAAAGATAATTGGCTTTATTACTATAAAATTAGAAAAAGACAAACGGTAATATAAAAATTATATTAGTATAGCATTTTAGATAGTTTTTAATTTAACATTCATAATCTCCAAAAATTATTAATTGTTCAATCAATCAGTCACCTTACTTAATTAAAACTTAGAAGATATATTATTTCAGACTTACTGATTATATTCAATCCGAACGTTGCCAGCATCAGGATTTGCAATTTTGGAGAAAGCTTCCTGGGAGAGATCAATAGTTCCGCGGCAGCCTGGTGGACAGTAGTCGACGACGGTGACTACAACACTACCACTCTTGCATGGATTTGGAGTCTTGTTAGTGCCACCAACACACTTTACTCTATATCTTCGGCCACATGCTCTCCTGTTATCCCATATTGCATTGCTTGCAGCTGCAATCATCACTCCTTTGTCTTGATAGCCATAGCATGAAGATGCTGCATCTCAAAAACAAAGCAAGCAATGATTAACAACAAATTTGACCACTAATTTTGTATCTGGTTCAAGTACTTACGGACATAAGGCGGAGTGTAAAAAGTGGCGGTCCCTTGATTAGCACACGCGACTGAAGCAAAGCATATTGCAACAATGCCAACAATCAAGATGACTTTCTTGGTAGCCATATCTGCGCTATTGAAAGTTTCTGATTCCAATTCTCTAAGCATTTGATGGTTCATATTAGAAGAGTGGCCTCCATTTTATAGCCCTATTCGCAGGGACTACGACCGCTTTTGTTTGAAATTATCTATTATTTTATAATGTCACGATACAAGATTTTCTTTCAGGTGAAATTTCCTGGATCAACTAGCTTGGAAATTGACTCCGGAATAACAGTAATAGCATTACTGAAATCTTCATCAATACGAATATTCCACTTGGAATGGCGTTATCTCACATTGACCACTACTGGATTTTATTGCGTGCCATGTTTGGTCAGAAAACATTCTAAATTATATGAAATGCCATTTTGAAAAGAAAAAGCTAAAATATGTTGTTGGTTTCCACAAATTTTCAGGACATTCAAATGTGTACGATGACGTGTATAAGATAAAATCTCCATTCATTCCTTACTAGGTGTATATTTTTGACTAAAACAAAGATTAGATGGTCTTGTAATTCATGATAAATCTGGTGGAAAAAGTTTGATTTGGCGATGACAAATGACTAGGCATGACAATTATGACTCGGCCTGACCCGTTTTTGGCCCTAATTGACCAGGCTACGGGTTGATCATGGTCGGCCGGGCCTATGGTTCGCCCATTTTTTCAAACGACGTCGTTTTATCCAAAACAATAGATTTTTACTTTAAAAAATTAATAGGCTAACCAGCCCGGCCCACGATATGCCTACAATTGACAAGCTCAATGTTATTCATACAACAGAGTCGAAGAAAAAGACTAGGTCATTGACCAAAAGTAGGCATGAACTATTTGAACAAAGGTAAACTTTGATCAGTAAGCTGAATCAACTAGATAATCTCAAGGACGTAATAGTTGTTAATGTCGTTCCAAAATTTCAGTTACTAATAATGTTTATAACATTATAAGCCAATAACTCTTATAACATTACAACGTTATTATGCTCTAATGTTCCTTTTGTTTTATTAATAGCCTTTAATTCCAATTATTTTGTATTGCTTCTACTATATAAAGGAGTCACTCATTTGCTTAATGGCACAACCACCGAAAACAGTTGACCACTTTCTCTGTTTCTTCATCTCTTTTGTATCTTTATTTGCTCCATCCCACACAAGCATTTTCTTTTACATACAAACACCTTACATACAACACCTTACACACATATTTTGTCTTAACACACAAATTCTGCATTTTTTACCTTTCTTTAATCTCGGAGACAGTTTCTACTCTATCCTTTGGAGTGCACCGAAGCTAGTAGATAAGGCGTTAACTATGGAGTTGGATCCCATTGTCCTGCTGTACCGTAGAGGGGAAATTTTTGACTTAAGGTAGTAACTTTTCACGACCCCTTGCATTCATATAAGTTGTTTCAATTTAATTATTATTGCTTTTCTTTAACAATCTATGTTGGAAATATATTTCATTGCTACTATTTGTTGGAAATTACTATGGTTTTGCTGCTGAGTATTAATTTTGGTAGAAGTCGAAATACGGTGTTGTTTTCTTTGTATTGTGATTATTTTGTGTGATTTAATATGTCGTCTGCAAATGAGACCAACGTAGGGTCTGCACTAATTGTTCCCCACTTAGGTTCAACCCCTATCAGCGTAGCCTCGAAAATTATACCTGACCTAACTAGATTGGAGCCTCTAGATGGGAGAAATTTTAAACGATGGTCTAAGAAAATATTGTTTTACTTTCAACAATACGAAATCTATTATATACTGTTTCAAAGGACTCCTAGTGACAACACTGACCCTAAGACTATTAAGGATAACCGTACCGTTAGAGAAGTATTACTCAACCATATGATCAACCATTTATTTGATATCTAGTGCAAGTACAAAACTGCTAAGGAAATTTATGATGCTTTAAAAGGGAAATATGGGACAGATGTGTTAGTACTAAGAAATATGCAGTTGCTAGGTAGTTAAAATTTACCGTTGTTGATAATAAGCCTATTATGGACCAACTACATGAGTATAAAAATCTAGTTATTGAAATCCTTGCCGAGGGTATGAACATGTGTGAGTTGTTTGAAGCTAATGCCCTTATTGAGAAACTACTTGCTTCATGGAATGAGTATAAAAACCAGTTGAGGCATAAAAAGAAAGACATGAAGCTTTAGGAGTTGATAGGACATATAAAGATTGAGGATGCCAACCGTGCTTAAGATAAGACTAAAACACTCACTCTTGTCCCTACCGTTAAGGCTCATGTGGTAGAACATAGAAATGCTAATAACTTTAAGAAGAATGGTGGACAAAATAAGTCTTTCAACAACAAGCAAGGTCAGTTTAAGCACAAAAGGATTGGTGGTGACTGTTGGTGGTATCACAAGCCAGGCCATCCTGCTGCCAATTTTCAAGCTAGAATCAACTATGGGAAGAAAGGCTAAGGACAGAAACCATGACAATTCAAGAAAAGAAACCAAGCGGGATATCAACGGGGTAACCATAAGAACTTTGGTAAGCCTCAATCTAATATGGTTGAAGCTGGTGATAATGAGGAGATCATTATTGCTATGGTCCGAAGTAAACCTTGCGGAAATTTAGTCGAGTGGATCGTTGACACAGGAGCCACATACCACATCTACACCAATAAGGACCTGTTCAAGGAGTTAAATGATGCTGCTAATGGTGAATTTGTATACATAGGTAACTCCAGCAAAGTTCCTGTCCAAGGAGTTGGCAAAGTCACTCTCAAACTCACTTCTGGAAAAGTGTTAGCATTAGAAAATGGTTTGTTTGTTCCTGATATACGTAAAAACTTTATTTCTGGTGTATTGTTAACAAAGTCAGTGCTAAACTGACTTTTGATTATGATAAGCAAATTCTAACTAAGAATGAGAACTTTGTTAGAAGAGGGTTTTATAATAGGGGCTTATTTGTACTTGACATTGAAATGAATGCATCTACTTCTTTTGTTTATATTTTTGGGTCGTTAGACTTATGGAACTCTAGACTTAGGCGTATGAATCTGAGGTCTATTAAGAGGACGCAAAGCTTAAAATTGTCACCTAACCAGATCACTAATGAAATGGAAAAATGTCAAATTTGTTTTGAGGCTAAACGCTCTAAGAAACCTTTTAAGTCAATGACCAAAAGAGAGTCACAATTGTTAGAATTGGTGCACACAGACTTAGGTGATTTTAAGAATTATATGAGTAAAGGAGGCATGAGATATTATATTACCTTTGTTGATGATTATTCTAAATTTACTTATTGAAAAATAAAAGTGATGAAGAGGAAATGTTTTTGAAATACAAAGTTGAGGTTGAAAACCAATTAGAAAGGAAAATTGAGAGATTAAGGTTTGATCGAGGTGGTAAGTATAGTACTGATTTCCTTGCTGATTTTTGTGTAGAAGTTAGGATTATTCATGAGTTTTTAGCCCCTTATACACCTGAACAAAATAGAATAGCCAAGAGGAAAACCCGAACACTTAAGGATATGATGAATGCAATGTTGATTTCCTCTACTTTACCTGATTTTATGTGGGGGGAAGCTATTCTTTCAACTTGTTATATTCTAAACAGAGTCTCTCATAAGAAATTATATCAAACCCCTTATAAAATTTGAAAAGGTTATCCACCTAACTTGCATTGTTTGAAAGTGTGGGGAGTGTCTTGCTAAGGTTGCTCTACCTAAACATAAAAGGAAGAAAATTAGGCCTAAGACTGTTGATTCAATTTTTGTGGGATATGCCTCTAATAGTTATGCTATAGATTTATGGTTAAAGAAGAGGGATCTAACACTTATGGACTAATTTTAGAGTCAAGAGATGCAGTGTTCTTTAAGGATATATTTCCTATGAAAGTGAGTATGCTAGTTCTTAGAGAATTTATCCCCAGTTCTTCTACCAATGATGACGTAGAGGAAGAAGAAATTGTTGAACTAAGGAGGAGCAAAAGAGCTAGAGTACTCACTAGTTTTGGTTCTGACTTTGTACTTCTTTTGTGGTGACAAAACGTGATAAGATAGGTGATGTTTTTGTGGTGACTTATATTATTGAGGAAGATCCTAAAACTTATGAGGAAGCAATGAGATTTGCGAATGCTACATTTTGGAAGGAAATCATAGATAGTGAGTTAAAGTCAATCATGTCTAATAAAACTTGGGTTTTAGTTGATCTACCTTGAGGGTGTAAGCCTTTGAAGTGTAAGTGGATTTTTAAAAAGAAATTGAGACCTGAAGGAACCATTAGAGGATCAACGCAAAACTTGTGATTAAAGGCTTTAAATAAAAAAAGGATTGGACTTTTTTGACACTTACTCTCCTGTTACCAAAATTGCATCTATAAGGATGTTGTTTGCTATTGCCTCAGTATTTAAACTTCATGTGCACCAAATGGATGTTAAAACAGTTTTTTTTTAATGGTGATCTAGATGATAAGATTTATATGGTCCAACCCGAGCGGTTTAGAGTGCCTAGTCAAGAGCAAAAGGTGTTTAAGTTGGTTAAGTCTTTGTATGGACTTAAACAAGCCCCCAAATAGTAGCATGAGAAATTTGAAAGTGAGATTTTCAAACATGGTTTCACCTCTTGTGATGCTGATTCTAGTATTTATGTGAAATTAAATGCCAGTGGTTATGTGATCATAACTCTTTATGTAGATGATATGCTTATTTTTTATATTAGTTTATCTATCATTGATAGTACCAAGAGTTTTTTGAAGTCTTCTTTTAATATGAAAGATCTTGGACCTGTGGACTTTATTTTGGGAATCAAAGTTGATAGGAATTACTCTGATTTTAGGTTGAATCAAACTCATTATGTTGAGAAAATTTTGAAAAAGTTTGATTACTATGTTGTTAATCCAGTCAAGACTCCCTATGACACTAGTGATGCTTTAAAGAAAAATCTTGGTGACAGTGTAAACCAAGTTGAGTATGCTAAAATTCTTGGTAGTGTGATGCTCTAGATGAACTATTCTCGTCCTGATATTGCACACTATGTGAGTAGACTTAGTAGGCATACTCATAATCCTAGTTAAGAGCATTGGAATGCATTGATTCGTTTGTTAAGGTATTTGAAAGGTATTATGCATTATGGATTATCTTTTGGTGGTCATCCTCCTATATTGAAGGGGCATTCTGATGCTAACTGGGTTACGGAGAGTGATGACATACACTCTACCAGTGGTTATGTTTTTACCTTGACAAGAGCTGTAGTATTTTGGAAATCATCCAAACAAACATGTATTGTGAGATCAACAATAGAGGCTGAGTTTATAGCTTTGGAGTTAGCAGGACAGGAAGCTTAGTGGCTAAGGAATCTCTTAGTAGATATCCCACTTTGGAAAAAACCAATTCTTTTTGTGTTCCTTCATTGTGATTCGCAGGCTACCATTCATGTTACCAAGAACAAGACATATAATGGCAAAAGTAGACATATCATATTGAGACATAAAATTGTCTGTATTTTAATTAGACATGGTGTAATCTCTTTGGACTATGTCAAGTCAAAGAGAAACTTAGCGGATCCGTTTACAAAAGTTTGAAGTAGTAAACTAGTTTCAGACCATGCTAAAGGGATGAGGTTGAGACCAATTATGTAGTAACCTCATGATGGACACCCGACTTGGAAAACCAAGTTCAATGGGGAAATTATGAGGCGACTACTTACTTGTACTTTGATTGTGAAATGATACTGAGATATATTCAATTATTGAATTGCATCCCTAGCATAAATTTAATGTGTTTGATGAGGTTGGATTGTTCAATCCTTAATGAGTTCCATAGCCCAAGTTTGGGTGATATGAGCAGTACAAACTTGATGGACTCACCTACATGACTGTAGGGGCTAACTACCCTCCTATGAGAGTAATTGGGCTACTTATCTAGAGCGATCATGAGACCAAAGCATTTTGAGGCTGTTAATTCTCTAGCAGGTTCTGTCTCTGATTTTTTTCAGACATTAGGTTCAAGACTTAGTTCATCTGGTTGTTCGCTTATCTTTCTATTAAATTATTACTGTTTGTTTCTCAAATTTTGGACCAAGTGGGAGATTGTTACTGTTGTTTCAAAATTTCAGTTACTAATAACGTTTATAATATTATCAGCCAATAACTCCTATAACGTTGTTACATTATTATGCTCCAACGTTCCTGTTGTTTTAATAGCCTTTAATTCCAATTGTCAATGTATGTATTACTTCTACTATATAAAGGAATCACTTATCTGCTCAACGGCACAATAACCACCAAAAACAATTGTCCACTTTCTCTGTTTCTTCATCTATTTTGTATCTTTATTTGCTCGATCCCACATAAGCATTTTCTTCTACATACAAACACCTTACATACAACACGTTACACACATATTTTGTCTTAACACACAAATTCAGCATTTTTCTGCCTTTCTTTAATCTCGAAGAGAATTCCTACTTTACCATTTGGAGTGCACCGAAGTTGGTAAAGAAGGCGTTAACCCTAGGGTTGGATCCTGTTGTCCTGCTGCACTGTAGAGGGGGAATTTCCAACTTAAGGCAATAATTTTTCATGACACCTTGTATTCAGATAAGTTGTTCCAATTTAATTATTTTTGCTTTTCTTTAACAATAGTTAGCTAACGAACATTACAACTAAATCTAAATTTTAGTCAATTATATACGTTTGAAGTAGTGAAGAATATTATCTACCAAAAGTTAGTTAGTGAATGATAGTGAGGGAGTGTCGCTATTGATTTACTAGTACATAGATATAAAATTTGTAATCCTTGGTGGGTTATGTATATGTATGCATAATCTTCAATTAATTTTGTTTAAAAGGAAACAACATTCCATATACCAAAGCTACTTATACATGTTGACTAAGGATAAACCATAAATATGCTCACTATCAATCAATTTTTGATGGTAAAATTAATAACTTTAGATCAATAAAGCTTAAATTACAATCAAGAATCTAGCACTCTTATAAAATTATACCAGTTAAGTTAAAAGAATTATCATGAGTATGACGATGATGACTTTTATTACTAGATAAAAAAGTGAAGAATTAATTTGGTGTATCAAATAGCATGACTACTTATGTTTTACGTTCATATTAGAATAGACAATTAGGCTTGGTTCCAACTCAATTTAGTTCAATCTAACTTAAAGTCTTCGGCTAATGACTTCTATCCAAATTGACCCAAGTTTGGGTTGTATTTGAACTTTTTTTAAATAATAAGCTTCTAACTATTAAAACCCACCTACCTAACCCAAACTTTTTTAAAATAATAAGCTTCTAACTATTAAAAACCACCTACCTAACTTTTTTCCTTCTACTTTCATTCTCTCTTTAAGTCTTCAGTTTTTTCCCTCTCAACCTTAATAGTTTGTTAGTTTGCTTATGATGTTCTTTCTCTTTTTTATCCTCATATGATGCTTTGTTAATTTTGCCTAATTTGTTGTTTGTCTTTTTTATTGTTGTTGTGTTTCCAAATCTCTTGTTTTAGGGTTTTTTTATTTAGATTTATTGTATCCACAAGCAATAACAAGAAAAATAATTGAGAATATCTTCCCAAAGCAATGGTTGTTTATTGGTTCCCATATATTTAGATTTCTAGTTGTTAGTTCCCACTAGTTTGTTGTTTGTCAATAGTAATTGCATTAGTTTATTAACATTTTTTTAAATTTGAAGTTTGATTTTGGATTAGGAATCATTGGATTTCATTGGAGAAGGGTCAATGAAGACAACAAAGAAGGATAGGTTGATGGGATCATTACAAGAAAATGGACATTTAGTTGAAGCCAAAATTGTCACTAAAATCATAAGTTTTGGTCACTATTAATTTCTGTGACGATATTTTCAAATCGTCAGTTATCGTCACAAATATCTCCGTCACTAATGAAATAGTAACTACATTTAAAAAGTTGTCATAATAACTTATGGTGTTTGTGACCACTATTTTTTCCACTGAAATTATTTGCATAACAAGATTATATGGCCACAATAACATTACTCATTTGTAATGATGGTGTGGACAAAAAAGATATTAATAGTAATACATCAAAAATGTCGCAAATATTAATAGTGATACATTGAAAACACCACAAGCACTATTATATTATGATAACATTTTTCTCACTAAAATGATATAAAATTGTGACAAAAATTATTGTCACTTAGATAAGTCTTATCTATGAAAGATATTTCATCATTAATATTATCATTTAATAGTGAAAAATTATGCTGTCACATGTATTATTATTGTTAGTGAGAAAAATATAGTCACTAGTACTTTTATTAATGGTGTCAATAAATCTTGATCACAAATTTAACTGTATGACACTTTTTATTTATTGACAAAATATTATCATTTTTTTGTATCAATAATAAAAACGACTATAAAAAATATATATGTATATAAAAAATAAAATAAAATAAAAATTTATAAAATATATCATCCCGAATAATTATTTTGAAAATCATAGTAATCCCACACAAGAAACAAAATTAAACACTAAAATTAAAATTTCTTTGTCCGCCAAACTTAAAAATTCAAAACAAATAATAAAACTCAAAGCCTTAGAAATTGACCTTCAAAGCCCACTATATTGATGACATGAATCAATGCAACTATGGATAGTATTCTGAAAAATAAATGCAAATTAATAGAATATATATTAATTTAATAATAAAATATTTTAACATAAAAATAAATTATCAACTATATTTACATTATTAGTTGGAGTACTTGGTAAAGACAGATTAGGTAAAACACCATGAATCCCTCAGGTATTTGCTAAATATATAAAAATTCCTTGAAGTTGTTTCAAGTTTATAACTTGCTTGTCCAATATTGCATGTTGAGATTGAATCTCCTTTTCTTTTTTTTGATATTATTTCAACTTCTTCGTTAATATATTATTATTATTATTGTTATTAAAAGAATGATTTTTAATATTATGTTAATCCAGCAACGACAACGTCCGGTTGGGGAATATTAAGCATATGGTTTAGAAGTGTTACGTCAGTATTCACATAATTTTGTGCCCAATAATAACAACTAGCAGACATAGACTGCGCAAACGCACAGTCATAATCTAAACTAATATGCCCACTTAATTTAAAATTAAAGATTATTACATCAATCAATATATTATAATCTAAAAATTTAAAAGAAAAATAAAATTATGATATTAAAGTTTAAATTTTGTAATAGCTACATGATATATTCATTAATCATGGTTGTTATTTTTATATTTGCATAATAATTTTGTTAAAAGGAAAGGTTAATCTATAATATTCGAAGGATGGGTATAAAAGTAAAAGTTGTTTAAAATATAGTAAAATGTATTGACAACATTAATATTTAGGGAAAAACTTTTCTTAGTTTGTTATCGTTACGGAATGAATTCAAGAAATACATCATAAGAATTAAAAAGCAACAGAAACATAAGGCATGTTAAAAGGGAAGCAAAAAAAAATTTAATGCAATGATTTGTTTTGATATGTTGATAGTTGTATGAATCTTAAAATTATTATTTAATGAATGTGGAAGAGTTTAATAAGGAAAATTGTGATAAGTAATTTATTTAGCTTTAGGTTTCCTAAGATTATTAAATCAGGATCTACAAATGTAAAAGAAGTAATAAAATAAATACAAGCTACAAAGACATAGCGATAGTAGACATAGTTTAAAACAAGATATTAAATCATCAAAGTTATAAAAGTTACATGGTTATATTGTTTTATGTATTGCAAAAGAAGTCTAGGATAATTTGGGTTTCTTGTTGCTGTCATCAACGTCTGCATTTGAGCTTGGATTCGTCTCACTAAATCTTTTGTGAAGACATTGTCTTTCTTTGGAAGAAGAACTGATGATATCTTAAACAATATAAAAAACAATAAAATATTAGTAACATAGTATAAAAGTAAACATAAATTTGTTTTGGCTAAAAATACTGAGTAAGTAAATAATGGATGACAATATAATTTATTATGAACCTGAAACAGGTGTAGATGATGTTTTTTCAGTGTTGATATGTTGATCATCTGTTAACATCTCATCATCTTTTTCCATCGAAGTTAAAGTATTTTGTGATTCACCATCGTCATTTTCACGATAATATATCACAGTGAACCGTTCTCTTCCATCAGGTGACTGGATTTGTCCAGGTTTGATATGAACAAGAAAGGTCTTCGTTTTCAATTCTATGTGCACCTTTTCGAGAGGAAGTTCCATGCTCTTTTTAATAGGAAGATAGAAGTTGTCAATCATTAGTAGAATGATAAAGTTGTGATAATATTTTATCAATGAATGTAAATCTACTTGCAGTAACTAAACAATAAAACCTGATGGTAAAATTGCATA
>JAOTAY010000003.1:30064884-30089849 GCA_025629805.1 Erythroxylum baracoense | reverse complement strand
GGTTGAGTGATGTCGACTCAGTAAAGCCTTGGGTAAATTTATTGTACTTCGGTGAAAGTTTTAAGCTGGTTGAGCGCCCTGTAGACGTAGGCAAGGTGTGCCGAGCTGCGTTACCAAATTTCTGGTGTTATTTGTTATTTTGCTTTGGATTTTTTTTTTGTTTTTGTTTGTGCTAGAGACAACCAAAGTAAAATTGGAGAGTTTGTGAAACTACTATCCTTTACGGTTTTTTTCAGAGTCCTTTCTCTCAACAACTCATAGATATTTTGTGTAGACACAACTCCATAAATAGGCTCCATAACCGATTAGTTGAAATCGAGCATATAGGGATTCACATTATTCTATGGCACCACGAGTGGATTGTTCGATGTGTACAAATGCTGGCATGTGTTGTTCTTTTGACATGTACTTTGGAGAGGTATGTTGTAATTAGAGATGGCAAATGGGCTTGTCCTGGCTTGACCTTAAGTCAACGAGTTAGGTTTGGTTGATAGGACTTCAGAGCTCGGCCCGATTTGAGCCGTAGCTTTTATAAGTAAAACAATATCGTTCTACACTTTTAATTTTTTAAAAAATTAGGCTATGTCAAGTTGAGCTAGGACTCGGGCCAGGCTACCTTGGGCACGATCAGGCCTTAGAATAGACTCTGGCTCTCAATAGTAGGGGTAGGGTCAGGCTCGAGTCTAGGCTAGTACTTGTATTGGTGTATACAGTGATTGTAAATTAAAATGTTTTTCATTATCATATTGGATTTTAGAGATATTTGAGTTTTAGTTTAGAAATTGGATGATTTTGTAATTATTGATTATTACTATTTGATAATTTTGTGATTTATGGATTTATATTTTTTCTTTAATATATTGAAAATTTTTTAAAGTTTAAGTGATGCGGATTGGCTTTAATATTAAATGAATTCAATTAAATAAAATTAGGACTCTATAATAAATAATTACATTTTATATCCAAATAATTGCATCATAATAATTGAACAATTATATTATTAAGATTGTGAAATTGCATTATTATATGAGCTTTTGCATTAAATGTGGTTGAGATGTAATTCCAATATGGACCATTTTGGTCTCTCGAGGAATTCATTTAAATGTTATTAAAAAAAAGTTTTTGACTATATTAAATTGGTCATTGCCTTCTTTATTATAAACCTTAAAGCTTAGTTGCCTATAGTAATGACTCAAATTTAAAAGGAAGGTTATGTGTAGGGATGACCATGGGCAAAGTTGTAGGCCTAAATTTACATATTTTTAATGAGTCGGATTATAGACCAAATCAAGCTTAGTTCAATTCAAGGCCTAATTTTTTTAAACAAAATGACATCGTTTTGTTTAGAAGAGTTAGGCCTTGAGTAAGTCTGGGCTTGAACAATTCAGGCTTAGACTTAATTTAAGAAAAGATGTTATTTTATACTTTTAATTTTAAAAATATTATTTTAAAAAAATTAACGAAACCGGCTCATGGGCCAGCGTATTGCCATCTCCAACTATGTGATTACAATACAATATAATAAATTATTTGAGTTCTTCATATATATATATATATATATTTATTAGCATTTTCATATAAAAATTCTAAGTTATATTTATCATGGACACTTTTAAGACAATTTATAATAGTTTAAATTTAAATAATTTTATTTTCAAGTTATTCAATTAAATTATTAATTAACAATATTTTATATCCTTTCCATTTTGATAATTTTGACCATAATTTAAATAATTTAAAATTTCTTTTTTATATATCAATTAGAATTTATACTCTTTAAATCAAAATTTATCAAAAAATATTTGATCGTGGTTTTTATTGAATTATGTTTTCCATATTTGTTATTAGTCTCCCCAACATCTATTTGAACCTTTTTTCTTAATTTTATTGAGCATTATTTATTCAATACAAAATTATCTTATAATAATGAAATAAAACATTAAATCATACTCAATTCATTTCATGATAACATGTGAAAACAATAATACAAAATTACCATATAACTTGGAGACATTGGCAAGAAAAGCAATGGAGAATCTAGAAACCAAAGAGTCAAAATTTGTATTAGAAAATGAAAGTTTTTAAAATTGAAATAAAAAATTAGATTTTATAAAACTAAAATTTTTAATTCTAAATCAATATTTTAAAAACGGGACTGCAGTTAAACCGTAAGATAAGAGGTTAAAGATTGAATTAAATTATACTGTTATAAAATCGGTTAAAGATTGAATTAAATTAAAAATTTTAAAATATGATTAAACGAAACTGTCAATTTAAAGTATAATTGAAAAAACTATTAAATAAAAATTAATTAATTAATTTATAAAACAGACTAATCAATTAATAAACTAGCTAATTTTTATCAAAAAATATTAAAATAACTCAAGTCAGAAAATTAAAATTAAACTATAAAGCCAATCAATTTAAGATTTTTACAACTAAACTGATCAACTGATTAAGTTTTTAACTCATTATTCGAGTTCTAAACAATATTTAAAAATATAAAAAGATTAAATGGAAACTTTGAAGTTAATCAAACGGCCCTAAAAAGCTGGCCCAATAGAATTGCACTTTCTTCTTCGAGCCGATCAATAAACTTCAGAATTTTGCATCTTAGCAAGCAAAACGCACGCACACCGCCCACTCTGTTCTGTTACCGCTCCAAAGAAAAGTAAGTTCTCTCTCAGATCTTGTTTGTCGAAGTTCTTCATATTTTCGTTGTTTCTGATTCATCAGATTCTTACTTCACTCCTCGTTATGCGTTTTAGTTAAAAACTATTTGAGATCTCTGTCATTTTATTCTCCGATCGGAACATTGTGATTCGAACATACTAGAATTTTGCACTTTGATTTGGGATTCGAGAGCTTTGGATTTGGTATTCCTTTTCGTTTTGTCTGGAATCTAACGGGAAGTTAACATTTTGAGTTTTTTTGGTTTCGGTAGTTGAGTAACTAGATCGATCTGAGATTGGGTCTACCACGTATGTTACTCCGTATCTTCAATGTAGTGTGTTGTGATTCGCCATGTGTTTTATCTTTCATGTGTATATTTTTATTCTTATTCGTTGTTCATGTTATTTTTGTGATGATAATCAGAATTTTCATTTACTAGGTACTGATTGCGAGCGTTTGTGTTGGTTCAATATCTGTGAAGATGGTAGAATCTTCTTTTTCCCCTTCTCTTTGCTTAAATTTGATGTTCTTTATTCTCTTAATCGAGGGAATTGTTTAAGGTCTGGTTTTAATATGGCAAATGTAGGTTGTGCTCGCCGCATCTGTTGTAAGCAAGTCTGGAAAAGGTATTTTTGACTCTTGTTTTTGTCACATTGATCTGATGATGTTTGTTTTTATGTCATTTTCTTTCCTTATTGCTTTTTTTTCTTAACAAAATTTTCTAGTTATTCGTTTATCTGCCATTCAAATGGCTGGTAATTCCAATCCTTACTAGGACTAGCGATACATGGAATGAGTCATGGACTAGGATCTGTTCCATGAGCCTTTATTTTAGTTATTTGGGACCAAATTGCTCATGTGGGTACTTGTGTTGGCTTTCCTCTATTGCAGTGATTGTTTCTAGGCAATTTGTTGATATGTCTCGCGTAAGGATTGAAGGACTCCTTGCCGCCTTCCCTAAGTTGGTTGGTACTGGAAAGCAACATACATATGTGGAGACTGAGAATGTGCGCTATGTTTACCAGCCAATAGAGGCTTTATATTTGCTCCTCGTGACTAATAAGCAGAGCAACATTCTTGAAGATCTGGAGACTCTGAGGCTGCTTTCTAAGCTTGTATCCTTCTTCTGCTGAACTTTGCTAACTACATTACACGGCAATATTTAGTTTTTGAAAACTTTGGGGTGAGGTGGTGGTGTTGATTTGAATTATTGGAATTAACATTTCTTCTCACTTTAGTTCTAATCATTGCTTTTTAAAATTTTGTTTATGAAGTTGTGTTGATGTTTCCTGTTTATTATTTCTTCATTAAACTGTGGAAAGGATGATTGAGTTGCTTCCAAAGGAATCTGAGTTAGTATTGTAGCTGGGGCATTTAGTTCATTCCTTAAGTGTTTCTAGGTACCTGAATACTCTATGTCTCTTGATGAGGAGGGTATTTCCAAGTCGGCATTTGAGTTGATCTTTGCTTTTGACGAGGTCATCTCCCTTGGGCACAAGGAAAATGTGACTGTTGCACAGGTTAAGCAGTACTGTGAAATGGAAAGTCATGAAGAGAAATTGCACAAGCTAGTTCTGCAAAGTAAGATCAATGAAACCAAGGATGTTATGAAACGCAAGGCCAGTGAGATTGACAAAAGCAAGGTATCTTGTTATACATGTATATATATTACGTTTGATATGATAGCAGTACATAGAAGAATGACTGCAAGGTGAGACTATTTCGTGTTCTGAATCTTGATTATATCTTTTACTCGTTGCAGATTGAGAAGAATAGAGGTGAAAAAGGAGGCTTCATTTCATTACAGTCAATGGGTTCAGGAAGAATTGAGAGTGGCTTTAGCGATATGAGCATTTCTAGTACTGGAAGTGGTTTTGGAAGTGGTTCAGGCTTTGCATTGACCTCTGATTTCGACTCTTATTCTAACAAGTCTAAAGGTTTGTGGCTGTTTTCTCTGGAGGGATAGTCAGAGTTCTACTAGCTTTGATTGTTAAGTTTCTGATGAACTTTTGGATCTCTGCCAAGATTCTGTTTATCTTTGTTAGTTTTATAACAAGTTCTTGAGAACTATGAGGTTATGTTTCCTCAGCATACAATTTCCTCTAACATTGCCCCTTTGGTAGCTTCATGTGGATAATAGTTCTTTTGGATGATTTCTTCACAACAAAAAGAAATGATTTTGACTGAATATACTTGGTAATGCCAGGTCGTCAACCTTCAGCTGCAACTGCTCCTCCTAAAGGCCTTGGTATGCAGCTTGGTAAAAGCCAAAAGACAAACCAATTCTTGGAATCCTTGAAAGCAGAAGGTGAAGTGATTCTTGAGGACGTGCAGCCAAAGGCAGGAAAGGCCAAATCAGCTTCCCTTCCACCAACTGATCCCATTACTTTGACTGTTGAGGAAAAACTCAATGTTACTCTGAAAAAAGATGGTGGCATGAGTAACTTTGATGTTCAAGGACAGTTGTCTCTTCAAATTCTTAACCAGGAAGACGCACATATTCAAGTCCAGGTTCCCTCTCTCTCTGTGACATTACTCATACAGTTGTTTCTTGTAGATTTCTAGTACAACTTCAAAACAAATGCTATTTTAGCTTTCTGAGGTAGCTTTTATGTTTCTCGTTATGAAATGCAGATTGAGACTGGGGATGAACCGGGTGTTTCTTTCAAGACACATCCCAACATGAACAAAGAGTTGTTTGCCAATGAAAATACCTTGGGCTTGAAGGATCCGAATAGACCTTTTCCCACTGGTCAAACTGGTGATGCAGCAGGTGTTGGTCTTTTGAAGTGGAGACTGCAAACTTCCGATGAATCCAAGGTTCCATTGACAAGTGAGTACAGATCTTATGGACTTGTTAATTTATACTACTACAGTTTGCATCTTTTGACCATTCAATCTTTATGTTGCAGTCAACTGCTGGCCTTCTGTCTCTGGAAATGAAACTTATGTCAACATTGAATATGAAGCTTCGTCCATATTTGATCTGAGAAACGTCCTCATCTCAGTCCCTCTCCCTGCTTTGCGAGAGGCTCCAAGTGTCAAACAGATTGACGGAGAATGGAGGTAATCTGTTTAATATCTACTGTAGTGAGATGAATATGATACCAGGATGTACCTGATATGTATCTTACCATTTTCTTCCTTAATAGCCTATTTTATTTCCCTGTGCATGGTGATGGGTGCCTGGTCATTGGAGCTTAATAAGATAATGATTCTTCGTATATTCTTTCTTAACCAGTCAATGAACATGGGATCTCCCTAGATAGATTTGTTTAGGCAAGTTAATGGGGCATATTCTTTTTCTCTCTATTTTTGAACATCTAGATCAGTATAAAGGGCAACTTGTGCCATCCAGCTACTGGGGCTATAATGTATTATCTCAAAGTTGGAAGTAGCAAGTTTTCAGAATTTTATTTACGGCATTAAGTTGTGTGTAGAGTTTCTGAAAGATAAAGTACCCTGAAAATCTTTTTCACATTTTTGCCCTACAATAACCTCGTATATTCCTTCTCTCTCTCTCTCTTTTTTTCGTTTACTATGTGTTCAGTTCGTTCGAATTCATGCCTGCTTTCTTTTCCTAGTTAAAATGCCCATTCTAGATATTGATTCTTTTGGACCTGCAGGTATGACTCAAGAAATTCCATCCTGGAGTGGTCCATTCTTCTCATTGATGACAGTAACCGGAGGTCAGCAGCTTTACGCTTTAAAAACTTTGTATTTACCGTTTCCTGGGATTGTTTATAAACAATGTGCCCATATGATATTTGGTTGTAGTGGGTCGCTGGAGTTTGTTGTGCCTCCAGCAGATGCTTCGGCATTCTTCCCCATCTCTGTCCAGTTTTCGGCTATTAATACATACAGCAACGTAAAGGTTTGTAACATTCTATTCCGATTTCTGCGTCCATCAGTCAAATGATGTTCATTCTCTTAGTTTGTATAAACTACAATGGCAATCACAAGAGATATGTTTTTTTCTTTTTCTCACATAGGTCACCAATATCATACCCCTTAAAGGTGGACCTGCTCCAAAGTTCTCGCAGAGGACGCAATTGCTCACTGAGAATTACCAGGTTGTTTGAGCAATATTGACTTGCATGCCCCAAATTACGAGTTTCTATTACAATGGATAGTTTTGAGATTTTTATGTCGATATGTTAGTTACATGGTTAGTTCTAGGGCGTGATTCTTGTTATATGGATATTAAACAGGAGAGAGAAACTCTCGAACCTTTTGCATTTGTCAGTTTTGAGAGAATTGTTCTTGTTCTGTAACGTCTTTTACACATGTATGACCTCAATCCTATGTGGTTCTGCCTTTTTCATGTCAAATTGGTGCTCAAAGTTTTTACACGGTTTGCTCCTGAGAATCCTCTCGGCCTGTGGTCAATGGGTCAGGTCTGGATTGATTGGGGCCTATTTTTCAAAAACGGTGAGCCTTGGGCCATGCTCAGTGTAGGGCTGCTAAGGCCCAATCTAGCCTGGGCCTTGATACCTATAGTAAAATCAATGTTGTTTTATTTTTAATTTTAAAAAAAGTCAGGTTTTGACTCTGTTTCAAACTACTAATAAAATTTACAAAATTATTTTGTAATTGGAAAGTTGATGGTTACTATGGAAGTCAGTAATGGCCCGGCCCATCTAGTCTGACTCGTTTTTGGCTCAGGTTAGACGAATCACAGCCGGGCCTGTTTAATTTGTTTAAACGTCATCGTTTTAAAATTTTTTTACTTTAAAAAATAAATTGGCAACGGGCCACCAAGGCACAGTTCATTGACATGCGTAATGGTTACTACTTGTCACGTTTATTTTATTTTATAGCCGGGATCGTAAATTGACAAATGAATTTAGACTAATTAAATAATTTCAAATTATCAGTAAATAAGAATGAATATTTCGAATGAACAATTCTACAAATATCTTTAGTAAAATTGGATATTCCCTTTCTTTTGCAATTCCTACTATGAAAACTATAATTGAATTGCACTTTTTTATTTCATTTAAATATTGTATATCTCATTAAAAATAATGAAATTGGATAAAATTAACATGTAATTATTGTTCTTATTCTATAATTATATAATAATCTTATTTGATATATGCGTCCTATTTAATTTTATATTAAATAATTATATTTTGCAAAGAAATTTGAAGTAGTATAATTAGGTTTAAAATAATTTTATACTCTGTTGATAAATTTTAATTTATTATAATAAATTGGATGAAAAATTAAAAAATGAATATAAATTTTAAGTTCAAATGAAACTAATAAATTCCAAACTAAAATCTCATATATACTTGTTTGATAACTTTTTATTACTACAATTTACCAAAGTCTCTCACGATGATACCCTTTAAAAATTCATTGGAAATTAACTCAATGTAATTTATTATTTGACAAATATATGATTAAAATATAAAATTATCAAATAATGAATACAATATAAAAATTATAACAATAATTTAAAATTTTGCTCCTTTTTATTTAAAAATCATTCTTTTCACTTTTTTATAAATGAATATTAATTTTTTGACCTTTATGCAACAATTTAATTGTTATAAAAAAGTTTAATATCTTACAACTTTAAAATTAAAATCATTTAAAAAATATATACATATTGAGAATTATTTTTAATAACTTTATTATAAAAACATATATTTACTAAATATGGTAAGTTTCTTATAAATACATGTTAAAAAGACTTTATATCTTAATTTAATTTTTGTAAAATGTTTTTATTTTTAATAAAATAATAGTTGCTTTCATAATGTATCATCCATCATTGTTATAATTTTTTAAAATTTTACATTATAACCTAATTAAGAGATCAATGTTTTTTAATATTCTTAAAAATAAATATATGCATATATAACATTGTCTATATATATTATTGGCATGAAAAACAAAATAAAGAAGTTTAAATGTATTATGATAATGTTGATTTATTTGATATTAATATGAATAGAAACAAACATATTTATTTTAAATTAAATATAGATAAGTGTTTTAAAAAATCTAAAAAGTTAATTTTACTTTTTAAAGAAATATTAAGATTAATACAAATAATTTATTGGAATAATTAAATTTTTTTTAATTTTATAAATATCTATTGGTTGATAAATTTTTGAATTAAAAAATTTAAAAATAGAATCAGACATTTTTAGTTAAATATAAATTAAAAATAATAATATGGCAAATTAAAATTAAAAGATTTATTTTAACATAAAAAATTAAAGTAATATTATAACATTTAAATTCCAACACGACAAGGGTTTCTCTACGCATACAAAACCCTATAAAGCTTCCATATCTGGTTCACACTCGTCGATCTCGGCCGCGCCACACTCTTTCCCAAGACCAAAGAGCAAAGCTTTCTCAGTTGCTCGCAGCTATGGCGACCGATACGACCACAACTACCCAATCGACACGAACCCTTTCTCAGAAGGAGCTGGACATCCAAATGATGCTGGCTGCTGAGGTGCATCTCGGCACCAAAAACTGCGACTTCCAAATGGAACGCTACGTTTTTAAGCGCCGAAATGATGGTATTAGAAGTTTTCTTTGTTTTGCTCTTTGAGTTAGGATGTGTTGAGTATTGTAATTATGCGTGTTAGTTCGTTGTGTTCAAGATCTCCAGCAATTTCTGATGTTAGGGTTACGTTTTGTCTTATTCTGTTGATTGTTTTGTTTGAAATTTTCATCATTAACAGATGTTAATGCCGTTGTTAACACAAATTGATTTTAGCATTGAAGTTTGTAACTTTAAGAAGTTTATTGTATGTGCTACAAGTTTTCATTTCCATTAAATGGTGTTTATTACTAGGAATTTATATTATCAATCTTGGCAAGACCTGGGAAAAATTGCAGCTGGCTGCTAGAGTTATTGTTGCTATTGAGAACCCTCAAGACATTATAGTTCAATCTGCAAGGCCTTATGGGCAGAGGGCTGTCCTCAAATTTGCACAATACACTGGCGCCCACGCTATTGCTGGAAGGCATACGCCTGGTACATTCACCAACCAACTCCAGACCTCATTTAGTGAGCCTCGGCTGTTGATCCTTACCGATCCAAGGACGGATCATCAAGTAATTCCACTCAGTTTAATCTATATTTGATTGTAATTTTGCCAACACTAGTTGTTTCTTGTGTGACCAAAGACTGAATGTTCGCTACGTACATGATGTAGCCTATCAAGGAAGCTGCCCTTGGAAACATTCCCACCATTGCTTTCTGTGATACTGATAGTCCCATGGGATATGTAGATGTTGGTATTCCTGCTAACAACAAAGGAAAGCACAGTATTGGATGTTTGTTTTGGCTGTTGGCTAGAATGGTTCTGCAGATGCGTGGCACCATTCCTCAGGGGCATAAGTGGGATGTGATGGTAAGTAGATTTAATTAACATACAGTTCAGGTCCATGCGCATGAGCAGTGAGTAATTGTATGTTCACACAGACATGTTGAGTTATCTGTTCATTTGGCTTATTTACTTTTTATCGGCAGGTGGATCTGTTTTTCTATCGGGAGCCGGAAGAAGCCAAGCAGGACGAGGAAGAAGAAGCGGTACCTGCTGCCGAGTATGCACTTCCTCCCCCTGATTTTGGGTTTCCCTCCACCGATTGGACTAGCACGGTTCCTGATGGTCAGTGGGGTGCTGACGTGGTTCAACCGCCTATACCTGCAGCTCCTGTTGCCAACTTGTATCCAGAGCAAGGTAAGAGCTTTACTAATGTTAATGAATTGCTTAACAATTAGCCTGTCAAAAAAATGTTCTTGATAAACATTTTATATAGTTTCCTCTTACTTTTTTCCAAATTTTATCAGAAATTTATGCAACTGTTTAACCAGTTTACTTTCCGAATCATGGTTATGATGCATATGTTATGGCGTTTCCCTTATAGGTGGGATTTCTGGGGAATGGGATGCTGCAGCTCCACCACAACAAATTGCTGATGCACCTGCTGCGACTGGCTGGGAGTTATGAAACAGAGACAAGAATGATTAGGATTTATGCTTTTCCTTATCCCTAGTAATGAGATAGTTACTAAGGGGTTTTGCAGATCAGTTTTGAAATGATCACGTTACTTATTTTATCGATCAGTTACGCACTCGTAGAAATTGGATATCCAAGACATTGATGCTTGAACTTGTACTTTTGCCTCCATTTAATCTTGTTTGTTCTCGTCATTAACTTCAATGCAAAGCAAGGCATATTCAAGGATTGACAAACTTGCTGCCAAATACAACGTTAAAGCTCAGTTAATCAAATCTCTACTAGATTTTCTGGTCAATGATGCTCGTGGTTAGGAAAATTTATAACTAGATTCATTCAACAGTGACATGCTTGAACCAGACTCTGAAACTGATTAAGGTGGCTCACAATTACTCTCAAAGCATGCGATAAGATTTACTCCTCGTGTACTGACTATTTGGGTATGGAGATTCTCAAGGTTCTTTTCTGGTCAGCAGCACCAGTTAAAGGTCTCAGGAATGTTGCCGATAACTGTGGCATGGATCAGTTCTGCATTGCTACATAGTTTCAACACTATCATTTGCTCCTTTTCTTCTGTGATTCTCATCTTCCATGGAACTTCTCTAAGACCTTTATATTTTATTAACTTAAGGACTTCCTGTCCTCAGAAACTTTGAACTTTCAGATGCTTGAATCCTATCTACCTTTCACTGTTGGATTACTTGAGTGGTCAATCAATCAAATAATATCCTACTTATTCTTCTCCCGAGTGTCATGTTCTTGTAAATAAAATTATAAAGCGATTGTAAGATTGCTTTGGCTATTTTTATAAATTGTTTTTGTTATAGTTTCACTAAAATGAAAAATTGATGGAATAAGAAAATTAACAAAATGTTATATTTCTTTTTTAAATGAATAAAATAATTAATTTCATAAATCGAAGTACATAGATATTTAAAAATCTCGAATAAAACATTATTTGTGTATACATTAATGTCTTTATTATGATGACTGCATAATTGATGCTTATATATATATATATATATATATATATATATATATGAGATTATCATAATCTCTAGAATGAAGATTATTATGTTTCAATGCTATTAATGTTCTATTCTATTTAGATTGGTTTAGTTAATAGTAATTTAGTATGAATTATATAAAAATAGTTAAATAAGTCAACAAAAGATTTAAGTTGTAAATTAGTTTAAAGGAATATTTTACTATTCTCGTTAAACGACCGTTTCACCACAAAAGTTTAAGCTATTGTGTGAGGCTAATTTAATTGGTTTTATATATTTACTAACACATCCCCTAAAGTGAAAGCCTTTTGGACTTAAAACTTACACAGACCCACTCTACTTTGTGTTGAATAATAAGTTGGTGGTAAAATTTGAACCCACGATTACTTAGTCACAGAGGCCCTGATATTATATTAAGTGACCGTTTCATTACAAAAGCTTAAGCTATCGTGTGAGACTAACTTAATTGGTTTTATATATTCACTAATAATTTTTATGAAATTTAAAAATGTTATTTTCAAATATTAATTAGAATTCAATTAATAATTAACAAAGATAAACCTAAATAGATTAGGTTCAAAGTGGTTGTGCGTAACGATTATTATTGGGACAAGTGGATATCAGACCCCATAACTCGATCCATATCCGTCATGGGTCAAGTCGGGTTGGCGCAAGACACTATTGGGCCTTAGACCAAGACTTTAGGTATGAATTGGACTAGTCAACTTTTCTTTTTCGCGTTTAATGTTCATTTGACTTATTGATGCCTAGTTGTTAATTATGACTAAGATAGCCGCTAATTATAGGAATAGCTAATCTAGTTAGTACTAATTAATTACAATTAAGAGATGTCAAACAAGATCTAAACGCAGTTTGACGTTACATATAAACAAACTTACCCAACTTCCACTGCCACCAACATCATCACAAAGTGTCTAGGTACAATGAACCTGTAACTGTACCATTCTGTTCTTCTCCTGCTTTCTGACTCTTGAATGACACACCCCAAGTTTTCCAACTTGTTGACGGTGTCATTAAGTGATCAAGATTCAATGTATCTAGACGCTCATCTCATGGGCAATGCATGCATATGCTATGCTATCCATGATGTGCTAACACGTTAGGCTATTCAGTCTCTTGCTAATCGTGGGGTTAAATTTAAAATTGTTGGATCCGAAAATAGTAAGTTAACTAAAAAAAATAGTTTTTCTTCTACTAAAAAGACATAAATAAAAGGTTAAAAATATAGATAATTATAATAATTAAAAAATTCAATTGATTTGATAGATTTAATATTAAAAAATTTTAACCGTCTAATTTTTTAATTCGATTTTTTAATAATTCTTATTACTAAAATTTGATAATTTATTAATTAATATATTATTTTTATTAATTAATACTTTTTATAAATAAAATTAATTAATTAATTTTTATTTAACTATATTTTTTAATTAAATATTAAATTTTCAATTATATTTTAAATTATTTAATTTTATGCAATCTTTAGCTGATTTTTTTAACTGTCTAATATTAGTTGAACGTTTTAAACCTTAATTCTCTTATCTTACAGGTTTAACTTTTTGTTCAAATTTTAAAATATTAGATATTTCTAGCATTTAATATATTTAGAAAATTTCTATATTTTTTAATTTAATTTAATTTATATTTTAATTTAAAATAATGAAGAAGCAAACTTGATTAAAAAATCTTAAATTTTAATTTAAAAACTAATTTTATGCTTTAATTAAAAATAATGATGAAACAAACGTGATATAAATATTATGCTTAAATTAATAAAATAACATTAATATAATAAAATAACTATTTTTAAAATATAATTAATTGAATTAAATTTAAATTAATAATTTAAAATAATTATAATAATTTATTAATTATTTCGATTCATCTTAAGAATTATGTCAACAATAAAATAAAATTTAAGAAAAATAAATTTTTAGAATTTAAAAATTATAAATTTTATAAAATTTTAATGTCACCACACAAATTAAAAGAACAAAAAACTAAATAAGAAAAGCCTTAAAAACAGAAAACATTGCACATACATAAGGCATGACATGACGTTTATATTAGATATACAGATAGATAGAGATACATGAGAAAAAGGTTATGGCATAGGTGGCAGATGGACACGGTTGTGTGTGTCCCACAGGTTTAGTTAAGAGTTTGTTGGATTGAATTGGACCTTTGGCCTGCATAAATTGAGAGCCTCCGACACCTCCGTTTGTTATCCCCTTACCTCCCAAGCACCCAGGAACGGAGAGAGTGTGCGAGTGAGAGAGACGGGGAGAATCAATCTACAGACACCCTCACGAGAAAAACATCTTCACATTCTGAAGTTGACCCTCGTCGGTTAGCTTTCTTTCTCTCCTGTTTCTCTCATTATCGGTCCGCCTGCTCGCTTCTAGTTCGTCCAAAATCTCGGCTTTCTCCGTAAAATCAGAGATACAGCTTGTTTTCTGGTTACCACACCTTCCTTGTCATTTTCTCTCGGAGGTTTCGTTGATTTTTCTTGTGAGAAATTGTTCCTTCCTCTTGCCTTATTCATGTTTGATTGTTTGTCTCTGTTATTGCATCCATTTCATGTTTACTATCCGCTGTGTCATAATATTACCTCCTGTTTGCTTACTTGTGAAATAGGGCAATCGAAAGCCTAAAGAAACATATGGGCATTGTTGTTTGTTCTTTTGTAGTTTAGCTTCTGGTTCAGTGCAACCCCATCTCGACTTATGAACATGAACATGCTATTTTTGTTTTTTTGTAAAAGCATTGTAATTGCTTGTATGTTTAAGATTATAAAGAATCTTAATGTTATAATATTCAATTATTTACGAGTTTGGCAAAAACTCTCAAGTCCTATAATTTAATTTGCATTTATTTCTTTGCAAATCCATGAAAATAAAGAACATTATTGAATGCGATGACTCTGTTTATTACGATGGTAATATTGCTTTTGATGTCTTCCATAACTAATATTGCTTTTGATTGGTAATGAATGAGCACCGCTCATCTTTGAGATAATAAACGATTCGGTTGACTGGACCACACCTTTTTACTTCGTGCCTTTGGAGTGATTGATAACCTAAGAAATAACTCTTCTTTTTTCTGGGATAATTACCATGAGGGTTTGAGTGTGTTTCTGCAATCTTCAACTTGAATAGAGTCTTTTTCAACAGTAAAGCCTAATGCATTGCTACTTTGAAGGATTTGGCTGTTCTTTCACATAGAAGGGTCAATATTACTATGCGGATTTGCCTTTTTATTCTCGTAGTATGAAGGATTATTGACTAATAAAACTTTATCTTCAGGGTTAGGCCACAATGGTGTTCTGGATTTTTGGTTATGGTTCATTGGTCTGGAACCCAGGATTTGATTTTGATGAAAAAGTGATAGGCTTCATCAAGAACTATCAGCGTGTCTTCGATCTTGGTATGTATACGGTCACCATTAGTATATGAAGAGTGTTCATACAATTGTTTAATCATCCACAAATTTGATTTACTAAAAATTCTTACCTTGTGCTGCATATTCCAGCTTGCATTGATCACAGAGGTACACCAGAACATCCTGCAAGAACCTGCACATTGGAATATGTGGAAGGAGCTGTTTGTGTAAGTATCAGTTTTTTATTGAAAATATTTTCTAAACATTTCATGATAGTTTTCCACCATTGATTAATTTTCGACCTGCTTTATCCTTTGATTTTAACTTGGATTTTTTTTTTCCACTTGTGTTGTAGTGGGGTGCTGCTTATTGTGTTCGGGGAGGCCCTGAAAAGGAAAGATTGGCTATGGAGGTAAGTTCTTTTGATGTACCTAGTATTGACTTTCCAAAAAAAGAAAAACTAACCTAGTATTGACTATAGTTATGTTGAAAATAGGCAGTTTGGCAGAAACATGTGATTGAATTCGTTTGAACTTAGTCTGGTGTATCTGATTTGTTGTTTTTTATTTTCTTTCTGTAGTATTTGGAGCGCAGGGAATGCGAATATGATAAAAAGACGCTCATAAATTTTTATAAGGTCAGATTATGTCATGTTCTTACAGAAGTCTCATGTCTGAAGTTGTCAATTGTGATTACTTTTATTCCTGCTGTGTGCTTATCACCAATCTTTTTCTCATTGTTGAATTCAGGAAGGGGATCCCTCAGTTCCCTCTATAACAGGGGTTATTGTGTAAGTTGACTTATTATTTATTTGTTCTTTTCATTTTTATTTAGTGCGAATCAACTTATGATCATTATCCTGGTATGCAGTTTCACGTCCACTATGGATAAATTATCGAACAAGTACTACTTGGGTCCTGCCCCATTAGAAGAAATGGCTAGGTATGCTGGATGTCCTAATCCAACTCTATTATTCGTATTAGTTTGTTCTCATGTTCATTGCATATAACATGGTTAAAATTTTATTCCATCTCCAGGCAAATCGCAACAGCTTTTGGACCTTGCGGAAACAACAGAGACTATTTGTTCATGCTAGAGAAGGCCATGTATGATATCGGTAAGATATTTCTTTTTGATAGTCTGACATGGAACTTTCTGTTTCGGAGTTATTGTTCCTATACTTAGTCGTAGAGATTCAATAACAGGTCATGAGGATGATATGGTCATAGAGCTGGCGAACGAAGTGAGGAAGGAACTTGGAATTGTTGGAGATGGTGTTTCTAAGGAAAAGAAGCTCTCTGTGGTTTCTCATATAGTTCTGACATCCCAATTACCGGCCCTCCAGTTGCGTCCCCTACCGAGAGCTGTTGCTACCGACTCCTAACCACAGAATGTTTTGGGTGAATTGAGATAACCATAAAGAAGACCTCCTCTGACCTGATTATCACACTAGTAGAAATCTGTGTTTTTCTTTCTTCAACTTTCTTTCAAAGAACATTTGATATGGCTTCTCAACAATGCCTGTTCTCTAACCATAATTTGTTTAGGCAAACAATTAACAAATTATAATGAGTAGGGAGTTGGTTTATGATCATAGTCAAGTGGCTGAGAAAAGGTTAGATGTAACAAGCGCTGTTGATGTGTTCCTTTTGTCTGCAATCTGAAGAACAAGAATCTATCACATGAGCCTTTCATTGTTTCTTTTACTGCTGTGCTTTTGTCAGTTATATTTTCAGTTCATCACCCTCGTTTGTATTTTTGCTTGTTTCTGGATGAATATATGATTAAATGGCTTGTCCACTGCTGGTATTGCAAGAGAGATCACTAGTTAATATTTGTATGATTTCATGTACTATAACGATTTAGGACATCTGAACCATTTTACAGGATTTGAATTGTTTCTCAATTTTAACAACACTAGATTCACATAAACAACTAAGCAAATTAATTGGACTCGAGCTTATAGTATAATTTTTTTTCTTCAACTCAAGGGACTTGGTCAATTTGGCAAATTCTGTCCGGCTTGGCATTGTGAATAGGTCCTGAACTCTTTTAACAAAACATTGCTTTTGTTTGGAACGGTGTCTTTTTGAGTGGTTTTTGGTCGATTCGCGTTACTTTTTGGGAAAGGAATGTGTAGCTTACATTTGAGTAGACTCGAATAGATCATCCAAAATTACGTTGTTTTGAGTAAATTATTTTTAAGTACAGTTGAATTGTTCCAATTTTTCAAACTAGGTTTAGAGATGATTCTGGACTAGGTTAAATTAGGCAAGTTAAACTCAAAATCTGTTGCCAAAGCTGGATAAATGGATTGCTTGGTTAACTTCTCCGAAGAGTTTTATTAAGCTCAATGTTAATGGCAGTGCTTTAGATAATCCTGAATATGCTAGAATTGGTGGACTCATTCGTGATGGTACTGGATATTGGGTGTCCGGCTTCTCTAGCTATATTAGTCATGCAACTAATATAATAGCAGAATTATAAGTTATTCGCCGTGATCTAATTTTTACCTAGGAGCTTGAGTATCGCAAGGTGTTAGTGGAAATAGAATCGCTAGAGGCAGTTCGTCTTATCTCCTAATCATGTTCTCCCTTTCATCATTATTTGTCTCTTGTCTTGAAGATTCGGTCTCTTCTCAGTAAGACATAAGTATGCTTAATTTCTCATGTCTTTCGCGAAGCAAATCAATGTGCGAATTTTCTAGCTAAGAGAAGATCGTCCAACTTTTGTCCCTGGATTGTGTGGACTGCTCCAGTCCCCAGGATGCGAACGTTGCTTTTTAATAACCAACGTTCGGTTACTATTTTGAAGCGTTAAGTCTTTGTGTTTCTTTCCTTTTTAACCCAAAAAAATTTCTGTTGCCATGTACAGGGAAGTGGGTAGTCGATCCGACCAACTTATAACATTACCAAAACTAATTAACATCTCATGCTCTTATGACTTTTTAACATCGGTATTCTAAAACTAGATATATTCCTTTAGTTTCCTATTATTACAATTTACTACCTCTGGATGTTTTTATTAGATATGTGCCTTTAATTCCTCAATCCAACCGACAATAATCTACGTAACTGAAAATAACCGTAATTACACTTTATAAATGTCGGTCTAGCTTGAGCTGCACGGACTTGACAACTATTGCAAAAATCAGGGGTATTTTTTTAAAGACATGATATCGTTTTCTATTTTTAATTAAATAAAAAATAAAAATTAATTTTGTCCTAGTTGATAACCTGATCTTGTCAACTCTAAAAAAAATCAGATACGGATTAGAATTTTTTTAACCGAATTTAAATCAGATTGACCGATTTTTGTTCGAATTAAAATAAAATATAAATATGGGTTAATTTAATTGGATAAAATGTCCAAATTTTTAAAATTGATTAACACCAAATATTTAAAAACGATTAAAATTGTCCGCTCAAAATTTAATAATAAGAAAAAATCATTGTTTCAAAATTAAGGAAAGAGATATTTGAAATACATAGAACTCCAAATTTAAGGAAAGAGAAAAAATTGTCTGCTCCAAATTTAAAAGTTATGTAATACTTATAACTACAACTCCAGTTTACAAGGCTTCTTACTTTACAAAATTAACATACAACTACAACTCCAGCTTACAAGACTTCTTACTTTACAAAATTAAGGAAAGAGATGTTAATTATACACAACAATCTCTTTATATTTTACAGAGAAGCTCTTTAGTCATATGTAACATTTTAATCACACAGAAGTAAAGTTAGAAATTGTGTCATATATATGTGTCCTAAACGTCACTAATGTCTAAGTAAGAAGATCTTCTAACGAGTACAAAAATAAAAAACTCAAAAATTAAATTACAATATTTAATCTATTAAGTTCTCTTAAATTAAAAGAAAATAAAAAAATCACAGTTGAATATGATTCATTCTAATTTGATTAATGACAATAATATAATTAACTAGTAATTAACGAAATCACCGACCTTACGTAATGTTACGATTTGATCCAGTTGTAAGATATAGGACTTGAATCTCATAATAATTAAATATAAAGTTGTTGTGGATTTATAAAAACTTTAGATTCTCCGCTTTTATAAGCTAGTTTTTGGAGTGTGGTTTTACTAAAGTTCTTATCAATTGGTATCAGAGTCGGACTTAGAGTGGTGACCTACGGAGTGGTGCCTTGGGAGTGCCAATCGTGACCAACGTGGCCTTGACCAACAAGGATCTCAGAGTGGTGACCCATAAAATGATAACCTGAAAGTGTCAGTCGTAACTAACATAATCATAACCAACGAGAACGTTGATCCTTATGAGGAGATAAATGTTACGATTTGATCTAATTGTAAAGTATAGAACTTGAATCCTATATTAATTAAATACAAAGTTGATATGAGATTTATAAAAATTTTAAAGCTTCCATTCTCACAAGCTAACTTTTGATGTGTAGCTCTCTTAAAGTCTTTATCACGTAATTACTAATTATGCCCAAAAAAGGAGACAATACAAGACGACTTAGAGAGCAAGTCAGTCGGGCCATTTTATTTATTTAAAACACTAAACTACTCTCAGTGTCTCTTGTTTTCTCCTTCCCTTCCTCTGTTAAAATCCTTTGTATCTTTTTAGGGTTTCAAGCTTACCAATCATCTCTGAGCCATGGATCTTACATCGGATTTCGACGCTCCTCATTCCATGGGCACCACCATAATTGGCGTCACTTACGACGGCGGTGTTGTCCTCGGCGCCGACTCCCGTACCAGCACCGGTAAGATTTGAAATTTTCGTTTCTTTCTGAGGAAATTGTGCCCTAATTGAATGATTCCATTAAATAAAGAGATAACTACCCGAGTATAATAAATTCTTTTTAATTTGGGCAGGAGTTTATGTTGCTAACCGGGCTTCCGACAAGATCACAAAGCTGACTGACAATGTCTACATTTGTCGATCTGGATCGGTACAATTTTATGTGAAACTTGTTTCTTTGGGTTGTTTTCCCTCAGAAGTATGGTTCTGTTGATGCTTTTATTTCTTTTGTTTTGAAGGCAGCTGATTCCCAAATTGTCTCTGACTACGTCCGTTACTTTCTGGAGCAGCATACGTAAGCTATTGTCTTTCCCTTCTCTTTTTTTGTTATATCATGTGTGAATTTGATCCTTTTAGTGCCGTTTTTATATATTCAGTGTCTGGATTTGGCTGATTAATTTGTGCTTTTTAACGTACAGAATTCAGCTTGGACAGCCTGCGACGGTTAAAGTTGCTGCAAACCTTGTTAGGTTGCTTTCTTATAGCAACAAGGTTGGGTTTGCATATGATTTTTGTTTCTAGTTTTTATATAGGGTACTTGTGTTTTTGTTTCGTTGGAAGGATCTGTATGAAGTTTGTATGTATGATATTATTGCAGAACATGCTACAAACAGGTCTGATTGTTGGGGGATGGGACAAGTATGAAGGTGGTAAGATCTATGGAATTCCTCTTGGTGGAACCATCATAGAACAGCCTTTTGCTATTGGAGGTAATTGTCTTGAACTTATCAATAAGGGGTTATGGATGCTTTGCAGACATTGGTTGTCCTTTGAATTTTCTTGGTTGTTGGTGGTGCATTCCGCATCATATTGACATTATTTTTTTGTGATCTTAGAGTTCAAATAATTGGAGGTTGAATCTGTTCTTGTGTTATACATTATTACCATCTTTAGATCAATGTGGTGAAGTCCTTACCTGAATTCAAGTGGGGATTATTGTAGACAACAAGAAAGTACAAGACTAACTAATCAGTAAAGGGAACCTAATTGAGTTATTTTCTTATGTGCTCTATTTATGTGACCAAAACTCATCTGCGAACTGGTTCACAGTATTGGATTTGTAAACGCTACTGGGTATGAAAGAGGCAAACATGTTATAATGATGTCTGTTTGGAAAACTGTTAGTTTTGGCATCATCTACTTCCTTATGAATGGGTTTAGAAATTTTCTACTATTCTTGTAATGAGTACCATGGCTGTTTGGTTTTCACATAATACTTAAGTAGCTAAGATCTTTTGCTTCACTTGCCAAATTATAATTAGCAAATTTAGTGCATTATTCCTCCAAAGTCAAGCCTTGTGTTAACATAATGTTGACTTCAGGATCTGGCTCCAGCTATTTATATGGGTTTTTTGACCAAGCTTGGAAAGAGGGAATGACAAAAGAAGAAGCTGAGGTATGCTCAAACTTCTATTTAGGTTTGTGTGTCGCTGGTTTGTTAATTCCTTCAAGGTAGAATGAGTTATGCTTTGACATTAGTTTAGCCCTCTTAGCATGTCATAATTATACATACACTATTAACATCAAGGATTCCAGCTTTTATTAGCAAATTGAGAGCATGGATTCTGCTCTTTTTTCTTTTGTCTTTTCCATCCATCTCGTCATATAAAAGTATCTTGCTCAATGTTTACTTAAGTGTCATTGATTTTGATGCCTATAAGGTTTGATGATTATCTTTTGGCTATTTGGTTCTGGATTGGAACAAGTTTTACAGCTTTGGAGAAAGAATGCAGGAAATTCCGTGTTACAATTATAAGTTTTGTAAATAACTAGAGTTGGTGTTCTTGTTGTGCTGGAATTTTTGGTGATAACTGCATTATGATACTTCTTTGCAGCAATTAGTCGTGAAGGCAGTTTCTCTTGCCATTGCACGCGATGGTGCAAGTGGGGGTGTTATTCGCACAGTGATCGTAAGATTAGAACCTGATTCGATGACCCTACCATACTTTTTATTCTTTGCCATATCAACTTGAATTCAAATCTCTTGATCTTGATATGTTTTTGCAGATTAACTCTGAGGGCGTGACCAGAAACTTTTATCCTGGTGACAAACTTCCATTGTGGCATGAAGAGTTAGAGCCACAGGAATCATTGTTGGATATCCTGGGCGCATCTAGTCCAGAACCAATGGGCATGTGATTTAATCGGAAGTAGACAACCTGGCGTTTGATTATATTTCTGTGTTTGTTATTACTCAAAACGGGATCATTTCATTCTCTAGTGATTTGAAATACATTTTGTAGGACTTCCCATCTTTCTGGTTTGTTCATTCTGATGCTTTTCTTCTACCCATGGGAAGAAGAATGCATTACACTTTACAAGTTAGTCGACGTGAATCCTATGTTGCCCAATCTCAGATAAATACGTTTCCCTTCTAGCCCTGATGGACGTTTGTCATGTACGGACCCGTCTGAACTCTTTGGCCATAGAACAATTTAAGTTGTTGACAGAGGATTAGGGAATCAACCCTAATTTTGGCATCCATCTAGAGCTAGTGCAAATTTCAGCCACTGATGGTCTAACCAAATTACAGTCTAAAAGTTTTCTACAAAAAACCTCTAGCAATTGAGCCTTTAAGATCAAATATTGTTGAAATTTTTCAAGATTTTATATCAAATTTTGATATTTGTTTGACTTGAATTCTTGATTTTATGAGAAAATGATCGAGTTTGTAGTTTTTTGGAAGTACATCTTAATCATCCAAAAGCAGATTAAGATTGGTAGATTATTAATTACTATCTGAAAATTGCTCAATGCAGTGCTTTATGATAGTATATATAATATTATAATAAATTTTAAAATATGTAAAGATAATATTTAAAATTAAACGTATTTTAATTTGTAAAAATAATATTAATAAAATAAAAAGTATTTATTATATTAAGTTTATAATATTATATTTCTTAAAGCATTATTAAATTAAAGTAAAAATAATATAATATAATATATAGAGTAATTATTTTATAATTTTTTAAATTTTCAAATTATTTTATAATTTAAAAAGTTATCAGTTATATTTTCAGTTCATCATCCTCTTTTGTAGTTTTGCATGTGTTCTGGATGAATATATGATTAAAGGGCTTGTCCGATCCGATATTGGTATTATAAGAGAGATTACTAGTTAATATGTGTATAATTTCATATGTGTATAATTTCATGTACACAGGAAGTACAATGATTAATGATTTAGGAAATCTGAATCTTTTCACAGGTTTTGAATTGGTTCTCAAACAAAAAGGTTGACCCCAACTCTGAGGGCCCCTCGCCTCTGGCCCATTAGGATATAAAAAGAAGTAAATCGCGAGATGTACTCTAGTGGAGCAAGGAACGCTTATTTCAGGCAACTATTGCCCACAAGGAAGCCAAGTCTACCTTTGGGGGGATTCGAACTCCCCATCCTGCGGCTGGCAATCTTGGAAGGTTTTACTCATAGTGATCCTTTCAACTACTAGGCTATGCAACACTAAATTTACATTTTCCAACAAATAAGGCTATGTTTGATTTGGTGGTTATTAATGTAATAGAATGTAATATAATATTATTATATCGTTTGGAACGAATGTTTATAATGGAATTAAATGAAATAGGATGAAAAGAAAATGTTTCACATTACATCCCATTTTATCTTAAACAGTAAAAATAAGTTACTCCCGATTTGGAGGTTTGAGATAAAATTTAAAATAATGAACATTTCACTATATTATATGAAGAGCCCTTTTATCTCTCATAAATAACAATTTTTTAATATTACATTCATTTACATTTCATTCCATTATAAATCATTTCATTATATTAAAAACTTCACGTCTAATCAAACATAACCTATTTGGTAATTTAGTTAATTTTTTGAACAACTTTGTTGTGCCAATCTCTTGCCGAAACATGCCGCTATCAAATTGTCAAAAAGTTGTGTAATATATTTATTTACCGAACGTCAAAAAGAAGATCTCACAACTTTTATAGCCTATCGAATATGTCAAAATGTCACTTGAGTTTAATGTTAAATAACTTATTCAAAATTTGTAATTTGCAAATTATTATATGTATTTATTAATTTATTCAAAATATATTGGTTAAAAAATTCAACTAGTTCGACTAGTTCAATCGTGAAAACTTTAAATTTGAATCGGCTGACTTTTTGGTTCGATTTTAATTTTTTAGTATGATTTATTTTAATAACTCTTATTGTTAAAAATCGATCAATTTATTAATTAATAGTCGGTTTCGTAAATTAATCAATTTTTATAAGTCAATTAATTTTTATTTAATAATATTTTTTCAATTAAACATTAAATTATTTGATAATAAGTGAGAGTATTTTTTAATTATATTTTAATTACTTATCGAATTGACATCACGTTAACATAATGATGACTTCAGGATCTGGCTCCAATCACTTGAATGGCTTTTTTGACCAAGGTTAGAAAGAGGGAATGACAAAAAAGGTAAAGGTATGCTCAAACTTCTATTTATGTTCATGTGTGGTAGAATGAGTTATGCTTTTGACAATAGTTTAGCCCTTGTTAGCATGTCATAGAGGCATGAGATCAAAAAGTTTTGTATTTAAAGCTTCCTATTTATATTCTTTCGATCTTTAAAAGTCAATTTCTTTTCTTAAGTGAGAATTCAAATCCATTTTTTTAAGAAAACCCCGTATTTTTGGTATAAAGTGCATTTTCCTTCCTAGACAAAAATTCAAATCCATTTTTTTTAGAAAACTCCATATTTTTGGTATAAAGTCCATTTCCTTTCCTAAGCGAGAGTTCAATCGTGCCATTCTTTCATTTTCCTCATATTTTTTCCATTTTTTTGAGAAAATTTCCCTACTTGAGTTGCCTGTCGTATAGGGCTTGCTTGCCTAGTGCAGAGTATTCGATACCCCTTCAATAGAAGAACCCGTGTGAGTGGGAGGGGATTTAATCATTCATTCATCGAACAAATAAGTTTTCTTCCATGATCCATTTCATGTCAACTCCCATGCTCACAATCTCATGTCCTTTGAGCTTTTGTGCTCTCTTAGATGTGCAAAGTTCTTTCAGGAATTTGACATATTTTGGTACTTGTCTGATTGCATCCAGTAGTGGAATGTTGATTTCCACCCT
>JAOTAY010000003.1:30051334-30061911 GCA_025629805.1 Erythroxylum baracoense | reverse complement strand
TGTTTTTCTAATGTCTTGTGTCATTTTATGTTTCAAAGCAATGGAAAGTAACGCACATGAATGACTTTATCAAGATGACTCAAGGTTTTAAGGGAGAACTAGATTTGCCTGAATCAAAGACAAGAGTAGCCACATACGAATCCTTCTATCAGCAGGATTAGAAGAGCTCTCCAAGGCCATAACTGTGTCATCTATTGATGTGCACATATTATTCTTGGAGAACGTGTCTCCACTATTCTGCGTTCCTTGAAAGGTTAGATTCTAGCAATAATATGCAACTTTATCACCACATATCATTTGCGTAGATTAGTTTTAATGGGGATGGAAATGGTGTAAGCAGATTTTAGGAGATGCTATTGACAGTGATAATTCAGCTCAAGTTGTAATGCCCCCAATCCCTGTATATATTTTCTCATAATAAGAGGTACCAACTTCTCCGCTAATCTGTATTCAATCAGTTAATCAATCATTCAATAAAACATTTAAAAAGGAAGCCTAGGATGGTAAAAGTCTAACCTATTATCGTGATGGCTGTTTCTTTTACCAATTCTTCACACCTGAAAACCAGTATGAAGTAGAAAGACCAGAGGGACCTTGATTCTTGCTATGGCTTCTCGTCCCAATGATCATTGTCCTCCAGATTGACTCTGACATTTCAAGTGAATCGGTTACCTGGGTATGAAATAGCTGATAATTTTCCCCATGTGAAGCTGTTTAGAGCTAACCTATTTATTCTGTAGTTGGTACAGTAGGGTATAATTGCTATAAGTCATAAACTGCAAGTGATTGCAAGTAACTAGGCATCGTTGTGTAAGTTATAAACTGAGAATCATTATAAATGGGCAATAAAAGGGTGAGTTTATTCGGCTTACAATATAAATAGAAAAGGCTATTATCTAACTTGTTGCTTAAAGAATGAAAATATTAATTTGGGGATATGCGCCTGCGGATTCTTAAATGACCAAACTTCCCAGCCCCAGGTGATGAACCCTCGAAAATAAATGGCAAATAGCCAGTTGCATTCTTGTATCTCTGCTGAATCTGTCATGTTCAAAAGAGAGATTGTCAGGTTAGGAACATTCAGAAGTTAAAAATGCATGCATAGGCAGTGAAATTCATTAACAAGAAAAGAAGACATCGAGCAGGATAAATCACTACATGATAGCCACAGGTGGTGGATTCTAACCAATTCAGCATGTTAGTAGTTCCAATGCAAAATCTGTTAAAAGCCTAGTAGAATATAGCGGTTTCAAATGCCAATCCACAGCCGTGTGCGAACTTTATAATATAAGCCGTCACAGATGTGCAAAGCAGAAACCAAAACAAAAGGAAGAACAGTAAATTACCTCTAGAATTTGTTGGCTGCTCCGGAGGCAATTTTTACCAACCACACAAACTGTTCCACCGGAACCTCCGCCTGTAATTTTTGCTCCATACAGAGTTCCATCTTCAGCTGTAGACAGTTTGCTATGCTGGATTTCCTGCACCAATCGTACAAGCCTATCTGTCCCGTCGGAGCCAAGTCCACAAGCACTGTAGCTGTAGTGACACTGAAAGAAGTTTGTACATATATCAACCACAACTTCGTAGTAGTCTTTTTCCCAAGTTTCTAACCATCCATTAGCTCTTGATTCCAATCTTTGAGACATTTAATAGCATTAACTAAGGATTGCAGATTCAGGTTAATCCAATCTACGATTGAAAACTTCTATTTGTAGGAAAGGCAACACAAACACAATATCCGTGCTTGTGTTGGTTCGTGATTCTGTTGTGGAGTAGAGAGTAGCAGACAATTGATATGGTTTTATCCAAAAACTTCTGCAGAATTACGAAAGGTTATCTATGATGCTAGGAGATAATCAAAGAAATGAAAAAAATTAGGGCATACCTGATACAATAGTTCTCCAAGAGCAGTAAGCTGCTCATCTGAAGTTGATGATGTTAACAATGCCTTGAAAGCCTAATATCAAGTTCCAGAAATGAGTCACTAATGTTTAAACATATGAATGCTAAATAAGACCACAGCTCTAGCTAGTACTAATCACAAAAAGTTACAGAATTTTCTGGTAAGGACACTGCGAGTAATGTAAACGTACTGACCTTGACCCGAAAATTTTCATAGATAGGATGTTTAGCAGCTGCTTTCACCCCATATGTACGAGTCTGATCAATCACTGTGACAGGATCCTTATGATCAGCATACTTGTCCACAAATGTCCCACCAAGCACTGAATCAGGAAGTGCATTAGAGTAAAGAGCTTCAAATCTGTGAATAATAATAATGCAGAAATTACTGTCCATCTCCACCTTTAAAATTGTTGAATCAATTTGAAAATTTAGATTATCTTATCACTAAACAAATGAATGAGAGTGTAACAACCAGTGCAGCACCACAACGGTGGCTTACCTGTGGGGTGACAAATTGCACAAGTAATCTAATGAAGCTTCAGTTTTCAATAGTTCAACACCGTCATTGTCCAAGTCATCAGGCATTGATCCGTTAGCAGACACAATGGAGGCCGTAGATTTGATTATTTCCCGGCCCATGAAGGCACCAATTCTGACAGATCCATAGTCTGCACCACCGACACTTTGAAACCAAAATCTCAACTTATTAATGCCTGGAGAACGTGAAATATGGATAAAGGCTGAAGAAGATAAATGCTTATACAATTCAAGCATGGGATGCAAAGTTAATAAGCTTGTATTCCCTTCTATCATAAATAGATGAGTTAAACCCGAGTTAATAAGCCCATTCTAGTTCTTTACACATCTCATCAGGGAAAATGGTCGACACAGGAATAATTTTTTCCATTACAAAAGCAAGGGAGTGATTAATCAAGTCAAAGTAAGAAAATCTGAATTTGTTTCAGTAAAAACTTCGGAGAAACAGGCAAGAAAGAGATGAGAATACTAAATCCAAATGCCTGTTTATGCAATGGAGTGAACACTCAAAAGGGACACGAGAACAAGGCATTCAAAGAGTACCTATGCCGTATTCCAGAGTCAATTCCCCAGAATCGAATATGGCTAGGAATTTCCACGAGTCCAAGAACCTCAGCAGGCTGCACGGAGAATAAGCAGGCTAGTGAGCATCATTTTGTCCTCTCCACAACCTCAGTAAAGGTCTAATAACTAGAAGTACCTGGCACACCATTGCAAGAAGTTTGTTGGCCTCACCACATGCTGATGTCATCTGATCCATTACACCACATGGAGCTCCAACAACATGATTCTCCACCTAAGAAGCATTTCAGTTTAGTAAAGCGTGCAGTGTATCGGTAGGAGTCATGCAATAAAAGGAAAAACAATCAAAGGCTGAGTCAATAAAACCTTTTGACAGAGCAAGGCTACATCTCTTGGACTGATGCTTAATCCTGTAAAGTAAAAGTAGAGGTTGAACTTTAAGTCAAAATTTTCAAAGATCAAACTTGCTTAACTAAACAAAGAGAACCAAGATCAGCGGGAGAACGTGTCTAATACTACAATTAAAAGAAACTCAACCACTCAGAAAGCTACAGAACTCTGCCTAGCGTCATTTATAATGAAATGTAACTCGTTCCATTCCCAAACAAATTAAGACAATAAACCGTTTCTTTGAGAGATGGTAAAAAATAGGAAGCACATAACCTATATACACAAAACAAAATTGAGGTGCAATTTTGTTAACCCACAAAGAGCCAAGATAATAATTACCGTGGGCAGCAGCTATTGCAGACATGCTAGCAACCTCCACAGAGGCTGAAGATGATACACCTTTGCCTTCAGGAACTGCAGAAGAAACCTACAATTTTTGTATTTAAGTTGATAATTCTGGATGTTAGCAATGGCTTCAAAAAGGCTGTTAGAATAGAGAGATGAAAGTAAAGGTTTATCATCTTCATAAATTGCAAAAAGTGTAAATATTTCCACAAATCTCAGTCAAATTCGGTTGTCTTTTTCTTGTGCAAATTAAGCCAATAGCAGAGGCAAAGTAAAAAGAGGCCATATCAGTATTGCAAAGCATTATAGTCATGAATAACCCAACAAATAAGAGCGTAAACATAATCACAAAACACGAGAAAAAAGTTTGGAGTTGGGTCATTGCAACTTATACCAGCAAGCTGATACTATCTTCAAAGCGAACACCTAGTTCTCTCATCAAAACAAGAATAGTTCCTGCAACATAAGCTGCCCACCTGGAAAGGTGTCACATTAGTTAAAAGATAGACTTTACTGTGCTAGCCGGGAAGAAGAAAGTTACATACTTCTGTGATGGATCTTGAGAAAAATATTTCTTTGCCTTATCATATGACATAGGCTGCTCCCCATCCACAAGATCAGACAAATCCATGTCAAAAGTTGGTCCACGGTTGCTAAGTTCTGAACCATATGATACCTGGTGAAATCAGAATTAGTGTATGTGTGTATATATATATATATATATCAGTACTAGGTCAGATTAGAACAAAAAAATGAGACTGCTCCCTACCCTTACATTTTGCGTAAAAGTTTTAAAGAAAGTGAATCTTGAACAATAATTTGTCTTTAACCCAACATGATATGGTGATTTCCAACAAGCCAAATACATGAACGCTAATTTGTTGTAGGTGTGATGAATGCACTTACAATTTGCAGAACAGGGGTAGGCCCTTGACCTTTTGCATTTTGACGAGCCTGGGCATGTTTCCATAGCCTATGCTTGCTAGGATGATTCCTTTGCACAGCAACATGGCAAGCTTCTCTTATGGGCATCTTAGAAAGGAAAAAGAGAAAAGAGGAAAAACACATCAATCGATTAACTGTGTGCAACATGCAGGAAAACTTGAACAATAAGAGTGATTTCTAGAGCATAGCAAAATAAAACAAATTGAGTGGAGCACCTCATTGTGACATACTATAGGAAGAAATATTTTCAGTCAGCGCCAAGCTCTTGGAAATCATGAAAAATAAATTATTTGACATTAATCTTTACTTTCTACTAGCCTCCCTCCCCAAAATAACAAACAAACAAATACATGGATAAAGACATAGACGCAGACACAGAGAAGTCAGAGAAGGGGACATATAAACAGTCTATATTAGGGACCAGCAGAGTCTCTGTAGTGCATGTTGATAAGTGAATTGTGCATGCACAAGTTTGTGAAATGATCCACAGTTTTAGAGGCATGTATTAACAAGCAAAATCTGTTGAAAATAGATAAAAAGGAATCCATAATTTCAGTAACAACAAAACTGCTACCAGCAAAAACCTAACCTGCAGAACAAGACTTCCTGAATAGTCAGCGATCCCTCCCATAACATCAAGCCTTCCAGGAGCCCTCGTCACATAGACATCTTCCTGTAAAAAACAACCTGTAGCATATGAGACTGTTCATAACAAATGAAGATAGAAAATAAAACATTGTGACCGCCAAGAGGAAGTAGAACTCATAGTGAAGCTATGAAGTGGATGTTTTGAATATGGTCCTAGTTTGAATAACCTAAAAATCTTTACAGCAACTGGTAAATGAATAATTGCTATTGATAAGAAATATAATTGAGAAGCAGACAAAAAGGATCCAACAGATTAAGAAGAAAACATTCGATTAAAATGACCTCCCAATTGAAGAGTGTAATGGCAGCTTTGTGCTCCCGCATTTGGTGCTTCTCAGTTCCATTTTCAGAGTGATGTATGGTTTCAAGATCGGCCAGGCTCTTTAAGAAACTCATTGTATCAGAAAGACCTTGAAAATCTCCATGAACAATCTCAAAATCTTCAGTCCATCTAAAGAAAAATTTGTAAAAGGCTGTCAATTAACATTAAAACCAACATTTCCTCATGGACACAAAGGACAATGAAACTCACGAGCTCAGAACAGATCCATTCTCATTCGTCTGAAAAGTAGGCAATCCTGTGGATTTGTTAAGCTCATTTTCAGCACTTGAATACCAATCAGGAATGCTGATATCTCGCCCAGGGGCCCTTTGCAGTTGATACCCAAGAACTATAGCGTCTCTTAATCTTCTAGCTCCACTAAACTACATGTTGATTATGAAAATAACAGTTTTAAGATCATCTGGAGTACACATACACAAGCTAGTTATAGAAAACAAATTATTATGTAAATAAATAGGTTCCCAACTGTAATCCCTAAGATGATGTTAGCACAAATGAATGGGAATTGGTAGGTGATTAGAATACACCGTTAGTTCCTTTGTTTGGTTGTGCATTCTATTACATCACATCCCTCATTCCATCTCATCCTCAATTCCATTGCAGTCCATTACCTCATACCAAAAGTCAGATATATGGCTTGCAAACGAGATGGCAAAATAATCTTGACAAGTAAGAAGGATCTCAATTCTCAGCACTTATGACAGGTGAAAAATGAACGTGGAAGGAGAGGATATGTAGAGATAGAGAGTGGAAACATAACACAGAATAAGTAAGGGCAAGTTCCGATTTAAACAAAATCGTGAAACGGAATGATGGATTCCAAACTCCCGGAAGAACTTAATTAGAGAAAAAGGATCCAAATTTGGAGTAAGTCACTTGTTCTGACTAGTTTTTGTTTGAAGATCACCTCAACAATATTCATGGCCGTAAAACTAATATAACATGAATTGCTGGATATCATAATTTTTCTTACCTTATCTGAAGCATAGTTCTTGCCAATTGCTGTCTCCTGCAAGATGTGAGCTGCCACCTATAATTTCAAAATTGCAATTATTTCAACAATATAAGCAATAGGAACTTTTGGAAACTGAAAGATATACTCCGGAGACAAAATAGGTTGCAAGCAGGCTTGCTAAATAACAATCGTCAGATTCTTGGAATTTTATCATAATAGTTCATCAGTGATGAAGGAAACATATTTTTCACAACTAAATTGTAAATTGTTTCATGACCAGTGAAATATTTGGAATAAACACTTAAGTATTATATTAAGAGCATATTTCAATGTTTTTTATGCATGAAAAAGGACAATACCTCACCACCATTTATGCCTCCTTCATAACATGGTTTCAGGCTAACTGCACGTTCCAAGTAAGGTTTCCAGTGACCAGTGAGTAAATCTCGCCTAATCATCTCAACACCACTTTGATAATACTGTTGAAAACATAGTAGAGCATTTATCAGAAAAATTAGATAACCCAAAACTTTGCAGAAAGGGAAGGGAGAGGCAAAGAAGAGGGAGTGAAAGACACAGAAAAGATGAGAATAAGATGATGATAATGGTCATTAAGTAATTGCACCTCAAGCATATTTCTCAAAAAGGGTTCCTCATTAAAGTAATCTCTTCGAACAAAGACAAATGGCAGCTTATATGCCAGGGCTTCACTGACAGTTCCATATCCAATTTTTCCTGGAATCACACACACACATCATCTTATAGATCCCAGCAATCGATTTTAAGAAGCTATAGTAAAATCAAATACAAACCAAGCATGCAATCAGACGCTGCCATAACATCAGGAGTATAGGCATCCTTTGGAAGTTTGATGAAGTTTGGAGGAAGTTCCTCCGTGTTGGAAGCACCACAAACCTGAAAAGAAATCCAAAGCGTGATTGAGCTTTCATTATCAAGTGAAATTAAAGAGTTGGATTATTCTGTGAAAGATACCAGGCACAGCCAACCAGGAGGCAAATACTCTTCCTTCAACTTCCAGCCAGATGGCTGCAGATGATAAAAAAACTCAAAGTTACAACAAAGAAAAGAAAGGTAAGCAGAACTTATCTTACCAGCATACAAAGGATTAATTTCAATGTATATCAAAGATCAAAATCATACAATTGCTGGACTCAACTATTCAAAAGAAACAAAGCCAATGAAATAAGCGTCAGTAGATCTAATCCGGTATAAGATTTGGTGTCTTTACCTGTCCACCAAAGTTCAGGATTAAGAGCTTCACATCATTTCTAATACCCAATTCTTTCCTTACCTTCAATGAGAAGATTCAAACAATTAAACCAAGATCAATGTGATATCACTGAAGGGTTCAACATAGTTTCAGATGTCAAACCTCCTCCCGGGATTTATGAAGTCTCCTCACAACTAGAGGCACATCAATAACATCGCGAAAAGCAGGCACTGCAGAAAGGACAGGATTCAAATAAATTAATAATTAGACAAATAACATGGAAATTGAGAAAAGGAACGAAATAATTAGGCAGTATAAGAGCCAACATACTTGGGCAATACCCTGGAAGACGGATAAGGAACTCACAGTGAGAATAATCCTCTGCAATCTGCATGAATTTAGCAGCATGTAAAAGTTTGGCATGATAACAGCAGACTCACCACAGCAAATAACAGAGGTAGATAGCGACTCCGGATTTAGTCTGGAGGCTAGGAAGGTAGCAATTTCTCCCCATCTACAAGGGTTTAACCTCAATAGGTACATATGATGAATAAGGTTATAGATGATTATGCTTTCCGATATACAAAAGTAAAATAACATAGGTAAATTCTATATTCCAGAATAGCAAAAATTCAGGGACACATGTACCAAAATTTTGTAAACAAATATGACTTTATCGCTAACTGGCTTGAAACTGAGTTCTAATGTTCACCCAACAAAAGATAACATAGCAAGGTATAAAGAGAGACCGGTACTAGTTTCCCCAATGAAATTGACAGTCACCAATTAGAAGATCATTACTACAAGGAATTATGGCTATATAAGGTGAAGCCGTAGATCACCTGCCACACTGTTGAACGATGATTGTGACCAGCTGCCATTACATATTCTGCATATATAAAGTCCCAACTGCATAAAACCGAACATTTCACAAAATTTAAAGTTAAATTACTAATTGAAAGGAAAATCATGGAGGTGGATCAAGTAATCATATACATTATAACCAAATTTGAAGCCTAAGGGATAGCAAACTACAAGGTCACCCCCCCATAGATACAGTATTGTTTTAAAGCAGTGGGAAAAATTATAAACAAGAAACAAATAAGGCATGCTTTTGAATCAAGCAACTCAAATTCAACTGGTTGGAGGTCCAAACGTGCAATCATTTAATCTTGAATACTGATATATTAAAAACCTAAAATCTCTGCAAGAAAAATATGTGATGATGACTGATATTCGTCAGGTTAAAAGATAACCAAAGCCTAGAATTTCAAGAGATCGAAAGAAGAAGCTTAGCAAGATGAAATAGATGCGACTCATAAGAGGTCACCTGAAGTTTGTCACACAAACGGATCGAATTCCTGCATCAGCTGCTGCACAACATGCCACAGGAACAACATCTGACACCTGTGATGGTGCATATATCAAAAAGAATTCACAAACATGTTTTCAGCTTCCAAGAACAAAATCAAATTATAGAACAAGACTATAAGTACCACTAAGTCAGCTCTGATGGAGGTAAGCCACTTGATTTCTGTTGCCAAAATAGACTCCCGAGGTTTTACTGCTGTTTCTGAATACTAACACAAAGAAAGAAAGAAACAATTCAAAACAGTAGAAACTACTAACAACAGGGGAAAGAATCCACTCAAAACCAATCAGAAATTAAAATTGAGAGCCGAATTTTTTTAAGATTCTAATTTTTTTCACTTAAAAGGAAATAAGAAAAACTCAAATACCTTCTCCAATGACGCAAGACGATCCACAGTCAACGCATCAGCCTGAACAGCTCCACAATCCAAGAGTACCTAAGAATTGAAACGTCGGTGAGTTGATAATATTTTAAAAATCTGATAATCATTACTGAAAGCAAGAGTTACCAAATTTCCTCATTTCGACCACATTCTGATACCAACAATCACCGAACTTCACAGTGAATGCAAGAACAACAAACAATTTACAGGTGAAAGCAAGAGAGAAAGAGTAAGCTACCTTGCGAATGAAGAGCCTAGGTGAGTCAATTACGGATGTAAAAACAAAGTCAGGTGCACCAGTGACTACGTGCACGTCGTGGCCAGCAAGAATCAGGTGCCTAGCAACCTGAATACACCATCAATATTCCTCAACATCTAAATTTCCAGTAACCGTCATCTCCGACCGCACACATTGCACACGCACACACTCAAAACAAAGAAACACGGCAAAAAATCACGTGATCCTCGCAAAACAACGAAAAGGATCAAAGAAACCAACAGCAGACATTATCTAACCCCGAATCCAGTAAACAGGAAACGGTGATGGGCGCATTTGAATAACGCGACAAGCAGAAAAGTGATCGAAACTTAAAAGGAAAAGAAGAGATCAAAAGGACAGGACCTCAACGACACGAGTGGCGTGGCCGAAACCATGACCAGTGACATAGTAAGCGAACACTAGGTGCCTCCTTGACGCCGCCGACACTCCGTTACTCTCCTCAATCATCATTCTCGATCCCTCTAATTTTCCTGCTAAGCAAACAAGACGTGAAAAAGTGAAGAACCTATCTAACTCTCTCTCTTTTTTTTTTATTTTTTGGGTTTGCTGGGAATTTATACTGTTGAAGGGGAGCTGACTAAGTGAAGGAGAGGCAGTCTCGTCATGTTGAATCGGACTGATGATTTGATGTTTTTACTTTGATGCCCTTTCGTACTGTAGGGTGGTCCTCATGATTTTCGTTAAAGTGGATAACGACGAAACCGTTTCTGCCCTTTTTT